>JAXCHO010000370.1:0-304730 GCA_036630365.1 Acanthiza pusilla | reverse complement strand
TTGGGGGGGAAAAATGGGAAAAATGGGATTTATGGGGGGATTCCAGCCCCCCGACCAGCCCCACCGGCCAGACCGAGACCCCGTGGGTGCTGCGCATCTGGGGAGAAATGGGGAAAATGGGATTTATGGGGACTTGGGAGGGGATTATTGGGGGGTTGGGTGGGTTATAGAGGAATTTTGGGGGGGGTTTTTTGTTTTTTCAGGATTTTTGAACTGCCATCTCCTCAAAGACCCTCAGGCTGTAGGTGTTGAGAGGGATTTGGATGATTTTGGGGTGGTTTGGGAAAGGTCAGAACAGGTCCCCAGCGCTCAGACGAATCGAGGTTTCTCGAGGTCGATCTTTTCGGGATTTTTTTTTGTTTTCTCCGGGATTTTTTGGTTTTTTCCGCCATTCCCCAGCCCTCACCTCCTCGAAGAGCCACAGGCTGTAGGTTCTGAGGAAGATTTGGATTCTTTTGGGGGGCATTAGGTGATTTTGGCATGGTTTGGAAGGGGTCAGGGGGGGTCCCCAGTGCTCAGGTGAGTTTGGGTTTCTCGGGGTTGATTTTTTTGGGGATTTTTTTGGTTTTTCCGAGATTCCCCAGCCCTCACCTCCTCGAAGAGCCGCAGGCTGTAGGTGTTGTCATCGTCGGCGAAGTAAACCACGCCCGGCTCGTCGCGGCCGCGCGTGTCCCGCAGCCAGCGCAGGGCGCGGTTCCTCTGCTCCACCCCCCGCGGGAACAGCCAGGACGGCGCCCCGGGGCCCCCCCGAAATTCCGGGGGGGTCTCGGCGCTCAGGTGAGTGAAGGAGACCCCCGAGGCCGCCAGGACCCCCCCCACCAGCGCCGAGGGGGCGGGGGCGTCCTCGACCACCACCCAGTGCAGGGCGGGCACGTGGAGGAGAGTCTGCGAGAGGCGAACGAGCTCTGCCTTCTGCACCGGCCTGGGGGGAAATGGGGGGTAAATGGGGCTGGGGGCGGCCTGGGGGTCGGGGGGGGATCAAGAGGGGTTGGAGGATACAGGAGGAGGGGGCTTGGGGTAGGTTAAAGGGGGTAAATGGGGCTGGGGGCTGCATCAGCTCTGCCTTCTGCACCGGCCTGGGGGGAAATGGGGGGTAAATGGGGCTGGGGGCGGCCCTGGGGGTCGGGGGATATTGGGGGAGGGGGATCGGGGCAGATTAATGGGGGTAAATGGGGCTGGGGGCTGCATTCTGCACCAGCCTGGGGGGGAATAGGGGGGGGGTAAATGGGGCTGGGGGCGGCCCTGGGGGTCGGGGAATATTGGGGGAGGGGGATCAGGGCAGATTAATGGGGGTAAATGGGGCTGGGGGCGGCCCTGGGGGTCGGGGGATATCGGGGGAGGGGGCTCGGGGCAGGTTAAGGGGGCTAAATGGGGCTGGGGGCAGCCCTGGGGGTCAGGGGATATTGGGGGAGGGGGCTCAGGTCATGTTAATGGGGGAAGTGGGGCTGGGGGCTGCATTCTTTACTGGCCTGGGGGGAAATGGAGGAGTTAAATGGGGCTGGGGGCGTCCTGGGGGTCGGGGCAGATCGGGGCAGGGGGCTCAGGGCAGGGTAAGGGCAGTAATTGGGGCTGGGGGTGGCCAAGAGAGGATTTGGGTCTGGGGGCTGCACCAGCCTGGAGAGGAATGGGGGAGGGAAATGGGTCTGGGGGAGTCCTGGGGGGGTCAGAAGAGGTCAGGGGAGGGGGCTCAGGTCAGAATGGGGGGGGGAATAGGGCTGGGAAGAAATGGGGGGAGGGAAATGGGTCTGGGGGCTCTGGGGGATTTGGGGGGGGTCTCACCTGGCATAGGTCGGGGTCACCACGTAGATGGGGGGCAGGGCCGCCCCTCCCCCCCCGTCCTGGGGGTCCCCCCGGGCCCCCCCAAAGTGACCTCGGCGCCGCTCGGGCTCGGGGTGGGGGCAGGGGCAGGGCCGGCCTGGGGGGGAGGGGGCGTCAGGGACCCCCAGATCCTCCCCAAAATAACCCCAGGGACCCCCAAAACAACCTCCGACCCCCAAATCACCCCCCAAAAAAAACCTGGACCCCCAAAACCTCCCCAAAACAATGTCAGACCCCAAAATCCCCCCCAAAACACTTCCAGAGACCCCCAAAATCCCCCCCAAAACAACCCGAGACACCCCCAAAATCCCCCCCAAAAAAACCCAGACCCCAAAATCATCCCCCCAAAAAATCCCAGACCTCCCCAAAATTCCCCCAAACCCCCCCAGCCCCCCGCCAAATCCCCCAAACCCCCCCAAAATCCTCCAACCCCCCCCGACCTCCCCAAAATTCTCCCAAAACTCACAGACCTCCCCAAAATCCCCCCAAACCTCCCCCAAATTCCTCCAAATCCTCCTAGACCTCCCCAAAATTCGCCCAGACCCCCACTGACCTCCCCAAAATTCTCCCCAAAATTCGCCCAGACCCCTCCCAGACCTCCCCAAAATTCTCCCAAAACTCCCAGACCTCCCCAAAATTCCCCCAAACCTCCCCCAAATTCCTTCAAATCCCCCCCAGACCTCCCCAAAATGCCTCCAAATATCCCCAAAATTCCCCCAGACCCCTCCAGACCTCCCCAAAATCCCCCGAGACCTCCCCAAAATCCCCCCAGACCTCCGCAAAATCCCCCCAAACCCCCAAAAACCTCCCCAAAATCTCCCAAAACCTCCCCCAAATTCCTCCACATCCCCCCAGACCTCCCCAAAACTCCCCAAAATTCCTCCAAACCCCCAAAAAACTCCCCAAAATCCCCCCCAGACCCCTCCAGACCTCCCCAAAATCCCCCCAAATCTCCCCCAAACCTCCCCAAAATGCCCCCAAACCTCCCCAAAATCCCCCCAGACTCCTCCATAACTCCCTAAATCTCCTCCCCGAGGACACAAAACATCCCGGGAGGGGTCAGGGATCCCAAATCCCCCCCAAATCCCCCCCAAATCGCCCCCAGCCCCCTCACCGAGCTCGCGGAGGGCGCAGAAAAGCCCCACAAGTGACACCACGAAATAAATGAGGAAAATGTTCTTGAGCCGCAGCCGCATGGCGGGGGGGCCCGGGGGGGTCCCGGGGGTCTCTCAGGGGGCCCGGGGGGGTCCTGGGGGTGGTTCGGGGGGTCCTGAGGGGGCCCAGGGGGACTTTGGGAGGGTCCTGGGGTCTCTCAGAGGATCGCGGTTTTCACATCTTCACCCCCCAGGGGTTTTTGGCTGCCCCTCCCAGTGCTCCCAGCTGCCCTCCCAGTGCTCCCAGTTGCCCTCCCAGTGCTCCCAGTTACCCCCAGTCCCAATCCCAGTCCCCCCTCAGCCCCCCCCAGCACTCCCAGTCCCACCCCCTACTCCCAGTTCACTCCCAGTCCCCCCAGTTCCCCCCCCGCAGCCATCCCAGTGCCTTATGCTCCCTCCCAGTGCTCCCAGTTCGCTCCCAGCGTCCCAGCCCCTGTCCCAGTTCACTCCCAGTGCGGACGTGGCGCTGGTGCCGGCCGGGGCTCGGGGGTGTCCGGGAGGTTTCTGGGGGTCCCGGGGGTCTCTGGGGAGGGGTCGGGGAGTCCTGAGGGGGTCCCGAGGGGGGGGCGGGGCTGGGGCTGCTTTCGGGGACACGGAGCCTCCGGCGGGGCAGCACTTCCGGTCTGACGGCAACTTCCGGTCCGTCATTCCCTCCTTCCCCCCCCGGCCCCTCCACCCCCGCGGCCGAAAGTTCCGGGGATCGCAAGAAAAGTTCCGTCCCCCGCCGGGACCCCCAAAATTTCCGATTTTTTAAATTTGGTTTTATTTTGTGTTTTATCAAAACTCCGCGCGGCGCCGCCCCTTCCCCCCCCCTCCCCCCCCGGTTCCCCCCGTGCCGCGGGGGGGACCCGGCTCTGCCCCCCCCCAAAACCCCAAAGAGGGGGGAAAGGGGGGGCTCCCCAAAACCCCCCCGAAGACCCCCCCCCGGGGGTGGGGGAGGGGCAGAAAGGGGGGGAGGGGCGCGGGGAGGCCACACGCAGAGCCTTGGTCCCCAACCCCCTCTCGACGCGACCCCCCCCCCCAAATTTGGGGGGAAAATGGGGGGTGGGGCAGAGGCAGCATTTGCCCCCCAAACCCCCCAATTTGGGGAAGGGGATCCCCCCCATTTAGGGGGTGTCAGAGCCCCCCAAACCCCCCCAATTTGGGGAGGGGTGGCCTCAAATTCAGGGGCTCAGAGGCCTCTCCCCCCCCCAATTTGGGGGGTGTGAAAAGGAGGCTCAGAGGCACCAAACCCCCCCAGATTCGGGGAAAAAAGGGGGGGGGCTCAACCCCCTCATTTTGATGGGGCTCAAACTCCCCCCCACCCCAATTTTGGGGGGCTCAGAGACCCCAGCCAGCGGTAGCTGAAGGGGCTTGGGGGATGGGGAGGTTTTGGGGGGGTCTGGGGGGGCCCGGGGGGCTTTGGGAGAATTTGGGGGGGGGTCTGGGGGGCCCCCCCCGTCCATTATCGCAGGGAGATGCTCCAGTCGGCCCCGATAGGCACCCCTGGGCGCCGCAGGGTCAGCACCGAGCGCTCGGGGTCGTGCTGGAACTCCAGGGGGGTCTCGGAGCCGTCTGGGGGGGTCAGGGAGGGGTCAGGAACCCCAAAATTCCAGCTCAGCGACCCCAAATTCCCCCTCAGAAACCCAAAATTCCAGCTCAGCGACCCCAAATTCCTCTCAGGGACCCAAAATCTCCTCAGAGACCCCAAATTCCCCCTCAGGGATCTGAAATTTCCACTCAGGGCCCTAAAATTCTCCTCATTGGCTCCAAATTCCCTTCACAGATCCCAAATTCCCCCTCAGGGTCACCAAAATCCCCACAGGAACCCAAAATCCCCTCAGGGCCCTAAAATTTCCACTCAGAAACCCAAAATCCCTCTCAGGGACCCCAAAATCCTCTCAGGGATCCGAAATTCCCTCAGGGCCCTAAAATTTCCCCTCAAGGCCCTAAAATTCTCCTCAGGGGTCCCAAATTCCCACTTAGGGACCCAAAAATCCTCTCAGGGCCCTAAAATTTCCCCTCAGGAACCAAAAATGCCCTCAGGAATCAAAAACCCCCTCAGGGATCACCGATTTCCCTCTCAGGGCCCTAAAATTCCCCTCAGGGATCCCAAAATCCCCTCAGGAACCCAAACTTCCCTCAGGGACCCCAAATTCCTCTCAGGGATCTGAAATACCCTCTCAGGAACCTAAAATCCCCTCAGGGACCCCAAAATGCCCTCAGGGATCCGAAATTCTCCTGAGGGCCCTAAAATCCCCCTCGGGAACCCAAAATTCACTCAGGGATCACTGATTTCCCTCTCAGGGCCTTAAAATTCCCTCAGGGATCCCAAAATTCGCTCAGGGATCCAAACTCCCCTCAGGGCCCCAAATTCCCCCCAGGAACCCCAAATCCCCTCAGGAGAACTCAAAATTCCCCCTCAGGGACCTAAAATTCCCCCAGGAAACTGAAATTCCCCTGAGGAACCTAAATTCCCCTCAGGGATCCCAAATTTGCCTCAGGGATCCCATATTCTACTCAGGGCCCTAAAATTCCTCCTCAGGGACCCCAAAATTCCCCTCAGGGCCCTAAAATTCCCCTCAGGAACCCCAAATTCCCCTCAGGGACCCAAAAATCCTCTCAGGGCCCTAAAGTTCCCCTCAGGAACCCAAAATGCCCTCAGGAACCCAAACATCCCTCAGGTACCCCAAAATCCTCTCAGGGATCTGAAATTCCCTCTCAGGAATCCAAAATCCCCTCAGGAACTCAAAATTCCCCCTCAGGGCCCTAAAATTCCCACTCAGGAACCCCAAAATGCTCCCAGGAACCCCAAATTCCCCTCAGGGACCCCAAAATTCTCTCAGGGATCACTGATTTCCCTCTCAGGGCCCTAAAATTCCCCTCAGGGCTCCCAACTTCCCCTCAGGGATCCAAAATCCCCTCAGGAACACAAACTTCCCTCAGGAACTCAAAATTCCCTCTCAGGGACCTAAAATTCCCACTCAGGATCCCCAAAATCCTCTCAGGAACCCAAAATCCCCCTCAGGGATCTGAAATCCCCTCAGGGATCCCAAAATCCCCTCAGGAACCCAAATTCCTTTCAGGGCCCTAAATTTCCCCTCAGGAACTCAAAATTCCCCCTCAGGGATGTAAAATTCCCCCTCAGGAACCCCAAATTCCCCTCAGGGATCCCAAAATCCTCTCAGGGCTCCGAAATTCCCCTCAGGGACCTAAAATTCCCCTCAGGGCTCCCAACTTCCCCTCAGGGATCCAAAATCCTCTCAGGAACACAAAATTCCCTCAGGGAACCCAAAATTCCCCTCAGGGCCCTAAATTTCCCCTCAGGAACCCCAAATTCCCCTCAGGATCACCCTAAACCACCCCAAAATCCCCCCCAAATCCCCCCGTCCTTACCGTCCGTCCGCAGCCGGACGCTCTCGGGCCGCTCTGCCCCCAGGATGACCACTCGCTCCAGCCAGGACGGGCTGGGCATGGAGCCCCGGGGGTCAGCAGAGCTGCGGGGAAATTGCAGGATTTTAGGGTCTTTTTAGGGAATTTTTGGGGTATTTTTGGGCTGGTTTTAGGGAATTTTTTTGGGGTATTTTAGGGCTGGTTTTGGGGTATTTTTGTGTAATTTTTGGGGTTGGTTTTGAGGTATTTTGGGGGTATTTTAGGGCCGTTTTTAGGGTATTTTTGTGGTATTTTTGGGCTGTTCTTAGGGTATTTTTGGGCCATTCTTAGAGAATTTTTTGGGTATTTTTGGGCTTGTTTTGGGGTATTTTGGGGGTATTTTAGGGTTGGTTTTGGGGTATTTTTGGGCTGGTTTGGGGGTATTTTCAGGGTATTTTTGGGCTGGTTTTGGGATATTTTAGGGCTGGTTTTAGGGTATTTCAGGGCCAGTTTTGGGTTAATTTTGGGGTATTTTGATGTACTTGGCCATAAGGGTGCCAGGAGCTGTTTTGGGGTGGGTTTTTGGGGTTATTTTTGGGTGATTTTGGCCTACCTGGCCATGAGGGTGCCATTGACTGTTCTGGGGGTATTCCAGGGCCGTTTTTGGGGTATTTTGGTTTATTTTCGGGGTATTTTGGCCTACCTGGCCGTGAGGGTGCCATTGACTGTTCTGGGGGTATTCCAGGGCCGTTTTTCGGGTATTTTGGGTTATTTTTGGGTGATTTTGGCCTACCTGGCCGTGAGGGTGCCATTGACTGTTCTGGGGGTATTCCAGGCCCGTTTTTGGGGTATTTTGGGTTATTTTCGGGGTATTTTGGCCTACCTGGCCGTGAGGGTGCCGTTGGCGAAGCTGAAGCGCCGGTGCAGGAATCGGTTTTCGGTGGCATAGGCGAAGCTGACGCCATCGTCGAGGTACAGATCCCCCTGAGCCGTGCCCTGCAGGGAAATCAGAGCGGTTTGGGGAAAAATGAGGGAATTTCAGGGGAAAAATGAGGGAATTTCAGGGGAAAAATGAGGGAATTTCAGGGGAAAAAATGAGGGAGTTTTGGGGGAAAAATGAGGGAGTTTTGGGGGAAAAATGAGGGAGTTTTGGGCAAAAGTGAGGGAGTTTTGGGGGAAAAATGAGGGAGTTTTGGGCAAAAGTGAGGGGGTTTGGGGGAAACTGAGGGAATTTGGGGGAAAAATAAGGGAATTTTGGGGAAAGCGAGGGAATTTTGGGGAAAAATGAAGGAGTTTTGGGGAAAGTGAGGGAATTTTGGGGAAAAATGAGGGAATGCGGGGGAAAATGAGGGAGTTTTGGGGAAAAATGAAGGAGTTTTGGGGAAAGTGAGGGAATTTTGGGGAAAAATGAGGGAGTTTTGGGGAAAATGAGGGAGTTTTGGGGTAAAATAAGGAAGTTTGGGGGGGAAATGAGGGAATTCAGGGAAAAATGAGAGAATTTGGGGAAAATAAGGAAGTTTGGGGAAAATTAGGGAGTTTGGGGACAAATGAGAGAGATTTGGGGAAAAGTGAGGGAGTTTGGGGGAAACTGAGGGAATTTTGAGGAAAAATGTGGGAATTCAGGGGAAAATGAGGGAATTTTGGGAAAACTGAGAGAGTTTGGGAGGGAATGAGGGAATTTTGTGGAAAAATGAGGGAGTTTGGGGGAAAATGAGGGAGTTTGGGGACAAATGAGGGAATTCAGGGAAAAAAGAGGGAACTTCAGGGAAATGAGGGAATTTGGGGGAAATGAAGGAATTTTGGGGGGTCCCAAAGGGGTCTGGGGGGCAGATCAGGGATTTTGGGTGTGGTTTTGGGGTCCCTATTGGGTTTTTGGGGTCCCTGTTGGGTTTTTTGGGGTCCCTGGGTGCATTTTTGGGGTCCCTGGGGGTATTTTTGGGGTCCCCAGGTGCATTTTTGGGGTCCCTGGGCTCACCTGAGGGCTCAGGGCCACATAGAGGGTGAAGGGGTCGCTCTTCATGGCCTCGGTGGAGCGGCGCGGCCGATCCTGGCGCGGGATCACCGTCCCCCCCCGCTGGAAAACCGGGATCTGAGGGGGCAAGGGGGGGTCAGGACTCACAAAAAAACCCCACAAAAAACCCACAAAAACCCCACAAAAAAACCCAGAAAAAATCCCACCAAAACCCCACAACACCACAAAAAACCCACCAAAAAAATCCCACCAAAAACCCACAAAAAACCCACAACACCACAAAAAAAAATCCCACAAAAAACCCACAGAACTCCCACAAAAACCCCACAGAAATCCCCCAAACCCCCCCAAAAAACTCCACAAAATCTCCACAAAACCTCTACAAGAACTTGACAAAACCCCAAAAAAACCCCACAAATACCCCATAAAAACCCAACAAAAACCTCCCAAAAACCCCCATAAAAACTCCCCAAAACCTCCCCAAACCCCCCAAAAAACCCCACAAAAACAACCCCACAAAACCCCATAAAAACCTCCCAAAAATGCCCCATAAAACCCCCACGAAACCCCCCCAAAAACCCCCATGAAACCTCCCCAGAAAAACTCAAACCCCAAAAAAAACCCCAAACCCTCTCCTCGTGTCACCCCCAGTGCCACCACTGTCCCCCACATTGGGATTTTGGGGTTTAGGAGGATTTTGGGGGATCCTGTCAGGTTTTGGGGATTTTGGGGTGTCCAGGGGCATTTTTTGGGGTCCCATCCCCTCCCCAAACCCCTCCAGCCCCCCAGACCCCACAAGTCACCCACAGTGCTCAGTGTCACCACCACCATTGCAACTGAGGGATTTTGGGGGAACCCGTTGGGTTTTGGGGTTCAGAAGGATTTTGGGGTTTCAGGGAAGTTTTTGGGGTTTCTGGGAATTTTTTGGGGAGGTCCCACCCCCTCCCCAAACCCCTTTATCCCCCCAGACCCACAAGTCACCCACAGTCCTCAAGGTCACCATCACCACTGGAACTGGGGGATTTTTTGGGGTCCAGGCAGATTTTGGGGGATCCAGATTTTGGGGTTTCATGGGGATTTTGGGGTTTCAAGAAAGTTTTTTGGGGTCCCACCCCCTCCCCAAACCCCTCCAGCCCCCCAGCCCCACAAGTCACCCACAGTCCTCAAGGTCACCATCACCACTGGAACTGGGGGATTTTTTGGGGGATCCTGTTGGGTTTTGGGGATTTTGGGGTGTCCAGGGGCATTTTTTGGGGTCCCACCCCCTCCCCAAACCCCTCCAGCCCCCCAGACCCCTCAAGTCACCCACCGTGCTCAGCGTCACAGGCACGTAGAGGGTTTGGGGTGCTCGGTGCTGCTCATGGGTCTCATCATCATACCACACCTGGGGAGGAAAATTTGGGGTTCAGGGGGTCCTGTACCCCAAAAAAACCCTAAAAAAAAACCCCAAAAAACCCCACTCACCTCTCCCTCCCCGGGCAGGTACACGTGGACCCCGCGGGCGCCTGGCTCCGTCACAGGGTGAACCAGGAGCACCCGGTCTGGGGGGGAAAAAATGGGGTCAGCGATGGGGAAATCCTAAAAATGACCCCAAAAACGGCCCCAAAAGGGGTCAGGGACCCCAAAAAGGGTCAGGGAGCCCTCACCGAGCAGGTATTGGTCATCCATGGCGAAGGTGTGCGGATCGTCCGGGAACTCCATCCATAGGGGCCTGGGGGACAGACGGGTTTGGGGTCAGGGGATTGGGGTTTGGGGTCAGGGGGGTTCAGGGTCAGGGGTTTGGGGTCAGGGGTTTGGGGTCAGCGGTTTGGGGTCAGGGGTTTGGGGGCGGGGGTTTGGGGTCAGCGGTTTGGGGTCAGCGGTTTGGGGTGAGGGGTTTGGGGTTGGGGGTTTGGGGTCAGGGGTTTGGGGTCGGGGGTTTGGGGTCAGGGGTTTGGGGTCAGGGGTTTGGGGTCAGGGGTTTGGGGTCGGGGGTTTGGGGTCAGGGGTTTGGGGTCAGGGGGGTTCAGGGTCAGCGGTTTGGGGTGAGGGGTTTGGGGTCAGGGGGTTCGGGTCAGGGGTTTGGGGTCAGGGGTTTGGGGTCGGGGGTTTGGGATCAGGGGTTTGGGGTCAGGGGGTTCAGGGTCAGGGGGTTCAGGGTCAGGGGTTTGGGGTTTGGGGTCAGCGGTTTGGGGTGAGGGGTCGGGGGTTTGGGGTCAGGGGTTTGGGGTCAGGGGTTTGGGGTCAGGAGGGTTCAGGGTCAGGGGTTTGGGGTCGGGGGTTTGGGGTCGGGGGTTTGGGGTCGGGGGTTTGGGGTCAGGGGTTTGGGGTCAGGGGTTTGGGGTCAGGGGGGTTCAGGGTCAGGGGTTTGGGGTCAGGGGTTTGGGGTCAGCGGTTTGGGGTCGGGGGTTTGGGGTGAGGGGGTTTGGGGTCAGGGGTTTGGGGTCGGGGGTTTGGGGTCAGGGGTTTGGGGTCGGGGGTTTGGGGTTCAGGGTCAGGGGTTCGGGGTCAGGGGTTTGGGGTCAGTGGTTTGGGGTCGGGGGTTTGGGGTCGGGGGTTTGGGGTCAGGGGTTTGGGGCTGGGGGTTTGGGGTCAGGGGTTTGGGGCCAGGGGTTTGGGGTCAGGGGGGTTCAGGGTCAGGGGTTTGGGGTCAGGGGTTTGGGGTCAGCGGTTTGGGGTCAGGGGGTTCAGGGTCAGGGGTTTGGGTTCAGGGGTTTGGGGTCAGCGGTTTGGGGTCGGGGGTTTGGGGTGAGGGGGTTTGGGGTCAGGGGTTTGGGGTCAGCGGTTTGGGGTCAGGGGTTTGGGGTCGGGGGTTTGGGGTCAGGGGTTTGGGGCCGGGGGTTTGGGGTCGGGGGTTTGGGGTCAGGGGTTTGGGGTCAGGGGTTTGGGGCCGGGGGTTTGGGGCCGGGGGTTTGGGGTCGGGGGTTTGGGGTCAGGGGTTTGGGGCCGGGGGTTTGGGGCCGGGGGTTTGGGGTCAGGGGTTTGGGGTCAGCGGTTTGGGGTCAGGGGGTTCAGGGTCAGGGGTTTGGGTTCAGGGGTTTGGGGTCAGCGGTTTGGGGTCGGGGGTTTGGGGTGAGGGGGTTTGGGGTCAGGGGTTTGGGGTCAGCGGTTTGGGGTCAGGGGTTTGGGGTCGGGGGTTTGGGGTCAGGGGTTTGGGGCCGGGGGTTTGGGGTCGGGGGTTTGGGGTCGGGGGTTTGGGGTCAGGGGTTTGGGGCCGGGGGTTTGGGGCCGGGGGTTTGGGGTCGGGGGTTTGGGGTCAGGGGTTTGGGGTCAGCGGTTTGGGGTCAGGGGTTTGGGGTCAGCGGTTTGGGGTCAGGGGTTTGGGGTCAGCGGTTTGGGGTGAGGGGTCAGGGGTTTGGGGTCAGGGGTTTGGGTTCAGGGGTTTGGGGTTATCCTGGGTGGGGTTTTTAGGGTTTTTTGAGGTTTTTTGGGGTTTTTAGGGCTCGCACACCTCATGAACGGGATGCTATTGCAATGGCAGCGGCAGAAGGCCATGCACCACGTGTGGAGGAGAGCAGTTTGGGACGGGTTTGGGATTATTCTGGGCAGGTATTTTGGGGATTTTTTTGGGTTTTAGGGTTTTTTAGGATGGCACACCTCATGACCGGGATCGCTTCCCGATGGCAGCGGTAGAAGGCAGTGTACCAGGTGGGCAGGAGGGAATTTGGGGTGGGTTTTTGGGATATCCTGGGCAGGTTTTTTTGGGGTTTTTGGGTTTTAGGGTTTTTTAGGATGGCACACCTCATGACCGGGAACCCTTCCCGATGGCAGTGGTAGAAGGCGGTGCATCATGTGGGGATGAGGGCGGTTTGGGGTGGGTTTTTGGGATGGATTTGGGTTTTTTTTAGGATTTTAAGGTTTTTTAGGATCACACGCCTCATGACTGGGATCCCTTCCCAATGGCAGTGGTAGAAGGAGGTGTACCACATGGGGATGAGGGCGGTTTGGGGTTATCCCGGGTAGGTTTTTGGGATGGATTTGGGGATTTTTTGCGGTTTTTTTAGGATTTTAGGGTTTTTTAGGATCACACACCTCATGGCCGGGATCCCTTCCCGATGGCAGCGGTAGAAGGAGGCGTACCCAGGTGGGGAGGAGGGCGGTTTGGGGTGGGTTTGGGGTTATCCCAGGCAGGTTTTTGGGACAGATTTGGGGATTTTTTTGAGGTTTTTTTTCTTTTTTAGGGTTTTCAGGATCACACACCTCATGACCGGGATCCCTTCCCGATGGCAGCGGTAGAAGGCCGTGTACCACATGGGCAGGAGGGAATTTGGGGTGGGTTTGGGGTTATCCCGGGTAGGTTTTTGGGATGGAGTTGGGGATTTTTTGGGGGGATTTTTAGGATTTTAGGGCTGTTTAGGATCACACACCTCATGACCGGGATCCCCTCCCGATGGCAGCGGTAGAAGGAGGTGTACCAGGTGGGCAGCAGGGCAGTTTGTGATTATCTCAGGCAGGTTCAGGGTTACGTTGGGTGTATTTTTTTGGATTTTTATGGCTTTTTAGGATCACACACCTCATGACCGGGATCCCCTCCCGATGGCAGCGGTAGAAGGGGGTGTACCAGGTGGGCAGCAGGGCGGTTTGGGGTTATCTCAGGCGGGTTCAGGGTTACGTTGGGTGTGTTTTTTGGGGTTTTTGGGGTTTTTAGGATCACACACCTCATGACCGGGATCCCCTCCCGATGGCAGCGGTAGAAGGAGGTGTACCAGGTGGGCAGCAGGGCGTAGCGGCGCCGCAGAGCCGCCCGGACCATGGCCAGGTGCTCGGGCCGCAGCAGCCACGGCTCGCGCCGCGCCGTGTCCAGGTGCGCGTGGGCGCGGAAGAACGGCTGGAACGCCCCGGCCTGGTACCAGCGCACCTGCAGCTCCGCCGGGGGGTTCTGGAAAAATCCGCCCACGTCCGCTGGGAACGGCGCGGGGGAGTGCAGAGTGAGGTGTGGTCCTGATCCCAATCCTGATCCTGGTCCTGATCCTCATCCTGATCCCAATCCTGATCCTGGTCCTGATCCTCATCCTGATCCCAATCCTGATCCTGGTCCTGATCCTCATCCTGATCCCAATGCCGATCCTGGTCCTGACCCTCATCCTGATCCCAATGCCAATCCTGGCCCTGATCCTCATCCTGATCCCAATCCTGATCCTGGTCCTGATCCTCATCCTGATCCCAATCCTGATCCTGGTCCTGATCCTCATCCTGATCCCAATCCTGATCCTGGTCCTGATCCTCATCCTGATCCCAATGCCGATCCTGGTCCTGATCCTCATCCTGATCCCAATGCCGATCCTGGTCCTGATCCCGATCCCATTCCTCATCATGATTCTGATCCCAATTCCCATCCTGGTCCCAGTCCTGATCCTGATCCTTTTCCTCATCCTGAGCCTGATCCCAATCCCATTCCTCATCCTGATCCTGATCCTAATCCCTGATCCCGATCCTAATCCCAATCCCGGTCCCATTCCTGATCCTGATCCAGTTCTTCATCCTGATCCCGATCCCAATCCTGGTCCCCATCCTCGTCCAAATCCTGATCCTGATCCTAATCCCTGATCCTGATTCCAATCCCAATCCTGGTCCCGATCCTCGTCCAAATCCTGATCCTGATCCTAATCCCTGATCCTGATTCCAATCCCGATCCCGGTCCCAATTCTGATCCTAATCCCAATTCCAGAACGGCTGGAACGCCCCGGCCTGGTACCAGAGCACCTGCAGCTCCTTCGGGGGGTTCTGGAACAATCCACCCACATCCGCTGGGAATGGTGTGGGGGAGTGGGACCGTGAGGTGTGGTCCTTAGCCCGATCCTGATCCTGGTCCCAATCCCTGATCCTGATCCCAGCCCTGATCCTGATCCCATTCCTCATCCTGATCCCAATCCTGATCCTGATCCCATTCCTCATCCTGATCCCATCCTGATCCCAGCCCTGGTCCCAATCCCACTCCCAATTCCATCCTGATTCTGGACCCATTTCTGATCCCAATCCTGACCCCGATCCCAGCCCTAATTTTGTTCCTGATCCCGACCCCAACCCTGATCCCTTTGCCAATCCCAGCCCTGATCTCATTCCTGATCCCATTCCTTATCACAGCCCTGACCCCAATCCCTGACCCCAATCCCAGAGCTCCCAGTGCTCCCAGTTCACTCACCCCCACAGAAGGCCAGTCTGGTCAGTCAGAAGCTCAGGCACATGGGGATGGAGACCCCTGACCCCAATCCCTGACCTCAATCTCTGACCCAATCCCCAATCCCTGACCCCAATCCCACTCCCTGACCCCAATCCCAGAGCTCCCAGTGCTCCCAGTTCACTCACCCCCACAGAAGGCCAGTCTGGTCAGTCAGAAGCTCAGGCACATGGGGATGGAGACCCCTGACCCCAATCCCTGACCTCAATCTCTGACCCAATCCCCAATCCCTGACCCCAATCCCACTCCCTGACCCCAATCCCAGCACTCCCAGTGTTCCCAGTTCACTCACCCCCGCAGAAGGCCAGTCCGGCCAGTCCAAAGCTCAGGCACATGGGGATGGAGACCCCTGACCCAAATCTCTGACCCCAATCCCCATTCCCTGACCCCAATCCCCATTCCCTGACCCCAATCCCACTCCCTGACCCCAATCCCAGTGCTCCCAGTGTTCCCAGTTCACTCACCCCCACAAAAGGCCAACCCAGCCAGTCCAAAGCTCAGGCACATGGGGACTGAGTCCCCTGACCCCAATCCCTGACCTCAATCTCTGACCCAATCCCATATCTCTGACCCCAATCCCACTCCCTGACCCCAGTCCCACTCCCTGACCCCAATCCCGGTGCTCCCAGTGCTCCCAGTTGCTCACCCCCGCAGAAGGCCAGTCCGGCCAGTCCAAAGCTCAGGCACATGGGGATGGAGATTCGTAGATGATCCCATTCTGCCGTGTTGTCCCCGGTCCAAACCGCACCTGGAGGGGTCCGGGGGGCTCAGATGATTTCCCCCAATCCCAGGATTTCCCCCAAATCCCGAGATTTCCCCAAAATCCCAGGATTTCGCCCCAAATCCTCACCGTAGCGCTGGGAGCCGGCGAAGAAGGCGCGGCTGAGGACGAAGGGCCGGAGCCGTCCCCCCGAGCGCCGGATCTGCCCCTCGGCCGTGGCCTTGTGCTGGGGACGGGGGAAAGGGGTCAGGGACCCCAAAAAGGGCATTTGGGGGGCCCTAAAGGGGTTTGGGGGATCCCTGAGAGGATTTGGGGGGGAAATGAGGGGTCTTGGGGGGAAAAATGAGGGGTTTGGAGGGAGGTTCTTCCAAAAAAAAAAGGATTTCTGGGAAGGTCAGGAGTTTTTGGGGGGCTCTGGGGGGTTCTTGAAAAGATTTAGGGGATCCTAAAAGGATTTGAGGTTCCTGAAATTATTTGGGGGTCCTAAAAGGGTTTTTTGGGGGAAATGAGAGGTTTTGGGGGAAAATGAAGGGTTTTGGGGAGGATTCTTCAGGGAAATTGAGGATTCCTGGGAAGGTCAGGGGGTTTTGGGGGGCTCTAGGGGGTTCCTGAAAGGATTTAGGGGATCCTGAAAGGATTTCGGGGGTCCTGAAAGGATTTGGGGGTCCCAAAATATTTCCTTGGGGGAAATGAGAGATTTTGGGGGTTGTCCCTCCAGGGAAAATTAAGACTCCTGGGAAGGTCAGGGGTTTTTGGGGGGCTCTGGGGGGTCCCTCAAGGGTTTTTGGGGTCTCAGAAGGTTTGAGGGGCTCTAGGAGATCGGGATTTTTTTGGGGGTCCCTGCAGGGATTTTTTAGGGTCTCCCAGTGGGATTTGGGTGGGGGTCTCACCACGTAGCGCCCATAGAAATTCTGCAGCTCCTGGTGCTCCCACCCCTCAAAATCCCAGGGATTTTTGGGATCTCTGAGGATTTTGGGGGCTCTGGGAGATTGGGATTTTTTTGGGGGTCCCTGTAGGAATTTTTTGGGTTCTCCCAGTGGGATTTTGGGGAGGGTCTCTGTGGGGTTTCAGGGGTCCCTGTAGGGGTTTTTAGGGTTCTCCCAGTGGGATTTGGGTGGGGGTCTCACCACGTAGAGCCCATAGAGGTTGTGCAGCTCCCGGTGCTCCCACCCCTCAAAATCTCAACAATTTTTGGGGTTTTGGGAGGCTCTGGGAGATCGGGATTTTTTTGGGGGTCCCTGCAGGGATTTTTTAGGGTCTCCCAGTGGGATTTGGGTGGGGGTCTCACCACGTAGAGCCCATAGAAGTTCTGCAGCTCCCGATGCTCCCACCCCTCAAAATCCCAGGGATTTTTGGGATCTCTGAAGGATTTTTGGGATCTCTGAGGATTTTGGGGGCTCTGGGAGATCGGGATTTTTTTGGGGGTCCCTGCAGGGATTTTTTAGGGTCTCCCAGTGGGATTTGGGTAGGGGTCTCACCACGTAGAGCCCGTAGAGGTTGTGCAGCTCCCGGTGCTCCCACCCCTCAAAATCCCAGGGATTTTTGGGATCTCTGAAGGGTTTTTGGGATATCTCTGAGGATTTTGGGGGCTCTGGGAGATCGGGATTTTTTTGGGGGTCCCTGCAGGGATTTTTTGGGTTCTCCCAGTGGGATTTTGGGGAGGGTCTCTGTGGGGTTTCAGGGGTCCCTGTAGGGGTTTTTTGGGTTCTCCCAGTAAGATTTGGGTGGGGGTCTCACCACGTAGAGCCCATAGAGGTTCTGCAGCTCCCGGTGCTCCCACCCCTCAAAATCTCAGCAATTTTTGGCGTTTTGGGGGCTCTGGGAGATTGGGATTTTTTTGGGGGTCCCTGTAGGAATTTTTTAGGGTCTCCCAGTGAGATTTGGGTGGGGGTCTCACCACGTAGAGCCCATAGAGGTTCTGCAGCTCCTGGTGCTCCCCCCCCTCAAAATCCCAGGGATTTTTGGGATCTCTGAAGGGTTTTTGGGATCTCTGAGGATTTTGGGGGCTCTGGGAGATTGGGATTTTTTTGGGGGTCCCTGTAGGAATTTTTTGGGTTCTCCCAGTGGGATTTTGGGGAGGGTCTCTGTGGGGTTTTGGGGGTCCCTGTAGGGGTTTTTAGGGTCTCCCAGTGAGATTTGGGTGGGGGTCTCACTACGTAGAGCCCATAGAGGTTCTGCAGCTCCCGGTGCTCCCACTCCTCAAAATCCCAGGGATTTTTGGGATCTCTGAAGGGATTTTGGGGGCTCTGGGAGATCGGGATTTTTTTGGGGGTCCCTGCAGGGATTTTTTAGGGTCTCCCAGTGGGATTTGGGTGGGGGTCTCACCACGTAGAGCCCGTAGAGGTTGTGCAGCTCCCGGTGCTCCCAGCCCCCGAAGTGCCGCGCGTCCTTGTGCATCGTCACCTCGGGGCCGCTGAACACCGACGGCTCGTTCATGTCGTTCCACGTGAACAGCGCCTCCGTGGAGCCCTGGGGGACCCCAAAATCACCGTGGGGACCCCGAAAATGAACAGAGGGGGTCCTAAAACCCCCCGGGGGAGGCCTCAAAGTTCCACCCCTAAAGATGGGGGGGGAAGTGGCAAAGGGGAGGGGAAAAGGTCTGAGGGAGGATTTTGGGGAGGCCCTAAAATTGGGGAGGGGTCGGGAGGGTCCCCAAAAATGAGGGGAGGTCCCAAAATCCCCCCCAAAAACAAGGGGCAGGTCCCAAATTCCCCGAAAATGGGGGGGGGTGGAATGCCAAAACTCCCCAAAAATAAGGGGGGGGGTCCCAAAACCCCCCAAAAATGAGGGTGGAGGGTCCCAAAACCCCCCGAAAATGAGGGGGGGGTCACCCAAATCCAAGAGGGGGTCCAAGGGGAGGAGGAAAAGCCCCAAAGGAGGAGAGAAGGGGATTTGAGGGGGGGGTCCCCCAAAATTGGGGGGAATTCAGGGCTTGGGGGGGTCCCCAAAACTGAGGAGGGGTCCCCCAAACTGAGGGCAGTGTCCCAAAGCCCCCAAGGGGATCCCCCAAAATTGGGGTGGAGTCAAAGCCAAAGGGGGGGACCCCAAAAAACCCCAAGGGAGGAGGACGTGAATGGGGAGGGGAATTTGGGGGGTCTGGGGGGGCTGATGGAGATTTGGGGGGTCTGACAGGGGTTTTGGGGGTTTTTGGGGGGTCCCCACCTCGTACTGGTCGAAGGCGAACATGGACGCCCACCACTCGCGCATCTCGGGGTTCGTGAAGTCAGGGTAGGCCGAGGAGCCTGGGGGGGGCACGGGGGGGCTTTGTAGCACCCCAAAACCCCCAAAATCACCCCAAAACCCCCAAAATCACCCCAAAACCACCCCAAAAACCCCCCAAAAACCCCAAAATTCCCCCAGCCCCACTGACTGGGCCAGCACCAACTCTTGAAGTTGTCACCACCGTCAGTCTCGACATGGAGTTTGGTAAGCATCCCCTGAGACCACCCCCCAAATCCTCTCGGGACCCCCCAAAATCCTCTCAGGACCCCCCAAAATCCTCTCGGGACCCCCCAAAACCTTCTCAGAACCCCCCAAAATCCTCTCAGGACTCCCCAAAACCCCCTCCGAACCCCCCGAAATCCCCTCAGGACCCCCAGAATCCCCTCAGAACCCCCAGAATCCTCTCAGAACCCCCAGAATCCTCTCAGGACCCCCCAAAACCCCCTCAGGACCCCCAAAATCTTCTCTGGACCCCGAAAAATCCCCTAAAATGCCCCCCAAACCCCCCTAAAACCCTCCCAAATCCCCTCTGAACCCCACTGACCGAACCCACACCAGCCCTTGCAGCCATTGCCACCCTTAGTTTTACACAGAGACCGCCGAACTCCCTGAGCATCCCCTCCCCGAAATCCCCCCAAAAATCCCCTAAACCCCCCCAAAATGCCCTCTGAACCCCACTGACCAGGCCAGCACCAGCCCTCGTAGTCGCTGCCGTCCTTGGTTTTGACGTAGAGGCCCCGCGCGCGCAGCTCGGCGTGCACGCGGTACCCCCCGTCCACCTTGATGTGGGGGTCCACGATGCTGACCATCTGCGGGGTCAGCGCTCAGGGGGACGTTCCCAAATCCCCGAATTCCCATCCCAACCCCAATCCCATTCCCAATCCCATTCCCACCCCAATCCCATTCCCACACCAATCCCATTCCGACACCAATCCCAATCCCATTCCCAATCCCATTCCTAATCCCATTCCCATTCCCATTCCCAAACCCATTCCCATTGCCATTGCAATTCCCATTGCCATTCCCAATCCCATTCCCAATCCCATTCCTAATCCCATTCCCATTCCCATTCCCAAACCCATTCCCATTGCCATTGCAATTCCCATTGCCATTCCCAATCCCATTCCCAATCCCATTCCCAATCCCATTCCTAATCCCATTCCCATTCCCATTCCTATTCCCAATCCCATTCCCAATCCCATTCCCATTCCCAATCCCATTCCCAATCCCATTCCCAATCCCATTCCCATTGCCATTGCAATTCCCATTGCCATTCCCAATCCCAATCCCATTCCCATCCCAATCCCAATCCCAATCCCAATCCCGGTCCCACCCTGCGTTTCTGGGTCGCCAGGAGCTCTAGCAGCTCCGAGGATTTTGGGAATTTCACAGGATTCCACCTCAAACCCACCCCATTCCCAATCCCATTCCTGTTTCCATTCCCATTCCCAACCCTATCCCATTCCAAATCCCATTCCCATCCCCATCCCCATCCCATTCCCTACCCCATTCCCATCCCCATTCCCATTCCCAATCCCAGCCCCAATCCCATTCCCACCTTGCGTTTCCGCCCCGCCAGCCGCTCCAGCAGCTCCTGCGGCTTCAGGAATTTCGCAGGATCCCATCCCAAACCACTCCCATTCCCAATCCCATGCCCAATCCCGTTTCCATTCCCAGTCCTATTTCCACTCCCATTACGGTTCCCATTCCCAATCCCAATCCCATCCCATTCTCATCCCCGATCCCATCCCATTCCCATCCCCAATCCCATCCCACTCCCATCCCCAGTCCCGATCCCGTTCCCACCCTGCGTTTCTGCCCCGCCAGCTGCTCCAGCAGCTCCTTTGGCTTGAGGAATTTCGGGGGGTCCCATCCCAAACCCCTTCCCAATCCCATTCCCCCATTCCCATTTCCAATCCCATTCCAGTTCCCAATCCCATGCCCAATCCCATTTCCATTCCCAATCCTATTTCCATTCCCATTCCCGTTCCCGTTCCCATTCCCAATCCCAATCCCATCCCAATCCCAATCCCAATCCCGTCCCCACCCTGCGTTTCCAGGCCACCAGGCACTCCTGAGGATCCCAATCCCAATCCCAATCCCAATCCCAACCCCATCCCCACCCTGCGTTTCCGCGCCGCCAGCCGCTCCAGCATCTCCTTGGGCTTGGGGAACTTGGCGGGGTCCCAGGTGAAGTAGCGCTTGCCGTCGGCGTGCTCGATGTCGAGCCACAGCACGTCCAGGGGCAGCTCGTGCTCCTCGAAGCCGAGCTCCACGGCCTCCACGTCCGCCTCGTCCTGGTAATTCCAGCGGCTCTGGTGGTAGCCCAGCGAGAAGAGCGGCGGCAGCGCCTGCGTGCCTGCGGGGAGGGGGGAAATCCCAAAAAAAATGGGAATGGGGTGGGTGGGGAGGGGGAAATTCCCCCAAAAACTGCCCTAAAAATGGGAATGGGGTGGGTGGGGAGGGGGAAATTCCCCCAAAAACTGCCCTAAAAATGGGAATGGGGTGGGTGGGGAGGGGAAAATCATCCTAAAATGGGAACGGGGGGGGTGCTGAAGGGCTGCAGGGTGAGAATCACCCTAAAAACTGCCCAGAAATGGGAATGGGGTGGGTGGGGAGGGGGAAATTCCCCCAAAAACTGCCCTAAAAATGGGAATGGGGTGGGTGGGGAGGAGAAAATCATCCTAAAATGGGAATGGGGTGGGTGCTGAAGGACTGCAGGGGGAGAATCACCCTAAAAACTGCCCTAAAAATGGGAATGGGGTGGGTGGGGAGGGGGAAATTCCCCCAAAAACTGCCCTAAAAATGGGAATGGGGTGGGTGGGGAGGGGGAAATTCCCCCAAAAACTGCCCTAAAGATGGGAATGGGGTGGGTGGGGAGAGGGAAATTCCCCAAAAAACTGCCCTAAAAATGGGAATGGGGTGAGTGCTGAAGGGCTAAACAGGAAAAATTCCCTGTGTCCCAGCCTCCCCATCCCCATCCCACTGTCCCCATCCCCATTCCGCTGTCCCCATCCCGCTGTCCCCATTCCCAGCCCACTGTCCCCATCCCAATCCCGCTGTCCCTATCCCGCTGTCCCCATCCCACTGTCCCCAACCCCATCCCACTGTCCCCATCCCGATCCTGCTGTCCCCATCCCGCTGTCCGCATCCCACTGTCCCCATACCAGCCACACTGTCCCCATCCCGCTGTCCGCATCCCACTGTCCCCATCCCAGTCACACTGTCCCCATCCCGCTGTCCTCATCCCCATGGTCTCCAACCCACTGTCCCCATCCCGCTGTCCCCATTCCCAGCCCGCTGTCCCCATCCCCACCCCACTGTCCCCATCCCGGTCCTGCTGTCCCAATCCCGCTGTCCCCGTCCCCATCCTGCTGTCCCCATCCCACTGTCCTCATTCCACTGTCCCCATCCCCACCCCACTGTCCCCATCCCGGTCCTGCTGTCCCCATCCCGCTGTCCCCGTCCCCATGCTGCTGTCCCCATCCCACTGTCCTCATTCCACTGTCCCCATCCCACTGTCCCCATCCCCGCCCCGCTGTCCCCGTACCGGTCAAGGCCCCGTACTGGCCGGTGACATCGGCGGGACGAGGCCCCAGCAGCAGGAAGACGTCGATGACGCCGCTCTCGGACATCCAACGCACCTCGGTCTGGGGGGTCTCGCCCCCCCCCTGCATGTAATCCAGCAGCTTCCCAAAAAGGGTCTGGGGGCAAATTCTCGCTGGAATAACCAAAATCCCCCTCGAGTCCCCTCAAACCACCCGCCCCCCCAAACCACCACCCTGGACCTTGCCGGCCGTGTTGGAGCCGATGTCCATCCAGGTCTCATCCCCCCAAATCCCCTCCAGGCCCCCCAAACCACCCCAAATCCCCTCTGGGATCACCCCAGACCCCCAAATCTCCCTCAGGATCCTCCAAACCCCCCCAGTTTGCCCCCACGGACCTTTCTGGCCGTGTTGGAGCCAATGCCCACCCAGGTCTCATTTCCCCAAATCCCCTCCAGGCCCCCCCAAATCCCCCTCAGAACGCCCTAAATCCCCTCTGGGATCCCCCCAGACTCACCAAATCCCCCCCAGACCCCCCCAAATCCCCCTCAGGACCCCCCCCAAATCCCCTCCAGGTGCCCCCAGACCCCCCCAGACCTTCCCAGCCCTGTTAGAGCTGATGTCCACCCAGGTCTCATCCCCCCAAATCCCCTCCAGGTCTGCCCCAAACCCCCAAATCCCCTCCAGGATCCCCCAAACCCCCCCCAGTCCCCCCCAAATCCCCCCCAGGACCCCCCAGACCCCTCCAGTTTGCCCCCCCGGACCTTTCCGGCCGTGTTGGAGCCAATGTCCACCCAGGCCTCATTTCCCCAAATCCCCCTCAGGACCCCCCAAATCCCCCTCAGGACCCCCCAAATGCCCCTCAGGACCCCCCAAACCCCCCCAGTTTGCCCCCCCAGACCTTGCCGGCCGTGTTGGAGCCAATGTCCACCCAGGTCTCGTCCCCCTAAATCCCCTCCAGGCCCCCCCAAACCCCCCAAATCCCCTCAGGACCCCCCAAAACCCCCCAGTTTGCCCCCCCGGACCTTGCCGGCCATGTTGGAGCCAATGTCCACCCAGGTCTCGTCCCCCTAAATCCCCTCCAGGCCCCCCCAAACCCCTCCAGACCGCCCCCCGGACCTTTCCGGCCGTGTTGGAGCCAATGTCCACCCAGGCCTCATTTCCCCAAATCCCCTCAGGACCCCCCAAACCCCTCCAGACCTTTCCGGCCGTGTTGGAGCCAATGTCCACCCAGGTCTTATTTCCCCAAATCCCCCTCAGGACACCCCAAACCCCTCCAGACCACCCCCCGGACCTTTCCGGCCGTGTTGGAGCCGATGTCCACCCAGGTCTCATCCCCCCAAATCCCCTCCAGGACCCCCCAAAACCCCCCAAATCCCCTCAGGACCCCCCAAATCCCCCCCAGTTTGCCCCCCCGGACCTTGCCGGCCGTGTTGGAGCCGATGTCCACCCAGGTCTCGGCGGCGTTGAGCCAGAAGAGGCCGAGGCTGAGGCGCGGGCGGTGCGCGAGCAGCAGCGGCACCGAGCCGTACAGAGCCATGGGGTTGAAGAGCTCATACTGGAACACGTCCAGGTTGTACAGGCGGTACGGGTCACCCCCCCTGGGGACAGCGAGGGGTTAGGGACACTGCCAGGGGGTCACTGTCACCCCCATGGGGTCAGGGACATCCCCCCAGAGCTGTACAGGGAACGACTCATACTGGAACGTGGCCAGGTGGTACACGTCACCCCCTCTGGGGACAGCACGGGACATGGGGACAGGGTCAGGACATCCCAAGGGGCTCAGGGACACTGCCAAGGGGTCACTGTCACCCCCACAGGATCACTGTCACCTTCCCAGATTCTACAGGTGGTACGGGTCACCCCCCTGGGGACAGCGGGGGCATCATTAGGGACACTGCCAGGGAGTCACGGTCACCCCCATGGGATCACTGCTTCCCCTAATGGGATTGGCGTCATCTCCATGGGGTCACTGTCACCTCCGGGGGGTCACTGTCACCCCCAGGGTGTCATTATCACCTCCCCCCAAGGTCAGTGTTTCCCGTAATGGGATCAGTGTCATTTCCATGGGGTCACTGTCACCTTCCCGAGTTGCACAGGCAGTATGGGTCACCCCCTCTGGGGACTGCGGGGGACATGGGGACAGGGTCAGGGACACTGCCAGGGGGTCAGGGACATCCCAAGAGGATCAGTGACACATCCAAGGGGTCAGGGACACCTTCACGGGGGCAGGATTGTCCCTACAGTGTCACTGTCACCCCAATACTGTCACCGTTCTTCAGTGACACCATTGCAGTGGCCCCCACGCTCTGAGTGGCACTGCCACCCCCACGGCATCGCTGTCACTGTCACTGCTCTGCTAGCACTGCCACCCCCACGGCATCGCTGTCACTGTCACCACCCCACTGTCACTGTCACCGCCCTGCCGGCACTGTCACTGTCACCGCCCTGCTGGCACTGCCACCCCCACACCATCACTGTCACTGTCACCGCCACCCAACACCATCGCTATCCTCCCACGGCATCACCATCGTGTCACACCCCCAGTACCCCCATCTTGCTGCTGTCCCCAGTGTCCCCAATGTCCCCCCCAATGTCCCCACAGTGTCCCCAATGTCCTCTAGTGTCCCCAATATCCCCCCAGTGTCCCCTACCATCCCCATAGGGCACAGCCTCAGGCTCTCAGTGTGCTGAGGGATCCCACACATGTGCCTGCATCCGTGTCCCCCCCGGTGTCCCCAATGTCCCTGCTGCGTCCCCAATGTCCCCACAGTGTCCCCAATGTCCCCACAGTGTCCCCAATGTCCCCTCTGTCCCCACAGTGTCCCCTCTGTCCCCACTCACCCGGTGGGGCGCAGCCTCAGGCTCTCAGCATGCTCAGGGATGCCATACACCTCCCTGGATCCATGTCCCTCAATGTCACCCCAATGTCCCCTCTGTCCCCACCGTGTCCCCAATGTCCCCCAGTGTCCCCACAATGACCCCAATGTCCCCGCCCACTCCGTGAGGTGCAGCCTCAGGCTCTCAGTGTGCTCAGGGATCCCACACATGTGCCTGCATCCACGTCCCCCCCGGTGTCCCCAATGTCCCCACAGTGTCCCCAATGTCCTCTAGTGTCCCCAATATCCCCCCAGTGTCCCCTACCATCCCCACTCACTCCATAGGGCACAGCCTCAGGCTCTCAGTGTGCTGGGGGATCCCACACGTGTGCCTGCATCCACGTCCCCCCCGGTGTCCCCAATGTCCCCAGAGTGTCCCCAATGTCCCCACAGTGTCCCCAATGTCCCCTCTGTCCCCACAGTGTCCCCTCTGTCCCCACTCACCCGGTCGGGCGCAGCCTCAGGCTCTCAGCATGCTCAGGGATGCCATACACCTCCCTGGATCCATGTCCCTCAATGTCACCCCAATGTCCCCTCTGTCCCCACAGTGTCCCCAATGTCCCCCAGTGTCCCCACAATGACCCCAAAGTCCCCGCTCACTCCATGAGGCACAGCCTCAGGCTCTCAGTGTGCTCAGGGATCCCACACATGTGCCTGCATCCACGTCCCCCCCGGTGTCCCCAATGTCCCCCAGTGTCCCCAGTGTCCCCACAGTGTCCCCAGTGTCCCCACTCACTCTGTGGGGCGCAGCCTCAGGCTCTCAGCATGCTCGGGGATGCCATACACCTCCCTGGATCCATGCCCCTCAATGTCACCCCAATGTTCCCTCTGTCCCCACAGTGTCCCCACAGTGTCCCCAGTGTCCCCACTCACTCTGTGGGGCGCAGCCTCAGGCTCTCGGTGTGCTCAGGGATCCCATACACCTCCCTGGATCCATGTCCCTCAATGTCACCCCAATGTCCCCTCTGTCCCCACAGTGTCCCCAATGTCCCCCAATGTCCCCACAATGACCCCAATGTCCCCGCCCACTCCGTGAGGTGCAGCCTCAGGCTCTCAGTGTGCTCAGGGATCCCACACATGTGCCTGCATCCATGTCCCCCCCGGTGTCCCCAATGTCCCTGCTGCGTCCCCAATGTCCCCACAGTGTCCCCACAGTGTCCTCTCTGTCCTCACTCACTCGGTGGGGTGCAGTCTCAGGCTCTCGGCGTGCTCGGAGATCCCATACACATGGATCCATGTCCCACCCGGTGTCCCCAATGTCCCCCAATGTCCCCTCTGTCCCCACAGTGTCCCCAATGTCCCCACAGTGTCCCCAGTGTCCCCACTCACTCTGTGGGGCGCAGCCTCAGGCTCTCAGCATGCTCGGGGATGCCATACACATGCTCAAATCCAGGCAGGGAAAAATCCAACCCCACTGAGGTGGGTCCTGTGGGGAGGAGGGGGGGGTCAGAGGGTCCCTGCGTGTCCCCCCGGTGTCCCCAGGTGTCCCCAAGCGTCCCCACCGTAGGGTTTGCTGTCTGTGTGCGTCTTGAACGTCTCCTCCCACGACCCTGGCTCCTCCTCGGGCTCTGCCGGGGGCTCCGCGGGCTGGGGGGGGGGGAAATCCTGTCAGGAATGGGGGGACCCCTCCCCAAAAATGGGGGGGGGTTATTTGGGGTGTCCCCTCCCCCCGGAGCCCCCCGTCCCTGTCACCTTCTCGCTCCGGGTGGCGCTGTCACCGTCCTCGGGGCCCTCCTGCGCCGCCCCCTCCTCGCCCGGGGGGTCCTTGGGGGGGTCCCTGTGGGAATTTGGGGTCCTGGGGTGCCCCGGGGGGGTGTGGGGGGGGGACAGGGACACGGGGCACCCCAGGACCCCGAATTTTGGGGGGACATGGACCCCCCCCACTACTCCTACCCGCTCAGGGTGGGGGGGGCGAGGGGCACTCCTCATTTTTGGGGGGCACAGACCCCCCTGGCTGCACCTAACCCTTCATTTTGGGGGGGCACAAACCCCCCCCCGGCTGCTCCGGCCCCCTCCCCAATTTTGGGGGCCACAGGGACCCCCCCAGCTGCTCCTGCCCCCCCCCATTCTGGGGGGATTTGAACCCCCCCAGCTGCTCCTGCCCCCTCCCACCACAGCCTGCCCTGCACGAGGGGGGGGTCCCTTTTTGAGGGGGGGTCCGGGGGGGTTTTGGGGGGCGCAGACACAGCAGCAAATCCACGGATTTACCTACGGAAAAGGCTCTTGATCTTATCCCACACAGAACTAACTTTATCCGCCAGACTGGGTGGGGGGGGGGCACCAAAACAGAAACACAGAGAGTCAGTGCGGCCCCCCCGGCCCGCGGGGGACCCCCCCTCACTTTTGGGGGGCTCACCCACCCCCCCTCTTTCCTTTAGGGGACACCCCCACCCCCCCCTCAAGCGCTGCTGGCCCCCATTCCCACTGGGACCAAAATTCTGGGGGGGGGTTGGAGGGTCTGGGGGGAATTTTTGGGGGGTCTGGGGGGAATTTGGGGGGTCTGGGGGTCACTCACGAGTCCCGGCGGCGCCGCTGGTGCTCGAAGACGAGGAGGCCGCGGGCGTTGACGCTGCAGAGGAGCTCGCGGTGCCGCAGCAGGTCCAGGCGGAACGGGCGCTCTGTCACCAGCAGCCGATGTCCCCCGGGGCCCAGGGACAGCTCCAGGGTGCCCTCGTCCCGGCCTGTCACCTCCAGCCTGGGGACAATGGAGTTTGGGGCAGTGTGACCATCTCAGAGCCCCCCAAACCTGGGCACCCTCCCCAGGGACAACTCCAGGGTCCCCTCGTCCCACCCTGTCACCTCCAGCCTGGGGACAGTGGGGACTGGGGGGCTGTGACCATCTCAGAGCCCCCCAAACCTGGGCACCCTCCCCAGGGACAGCTCCAGTGTCCCCTTGTCCGCTCCAGGCTGGGGACAGTGGGGACTGGGGGGGTGTGACCATCCCAGAGCCCCCCAGAACCTCTGTGATTCCCACCCTGGTGCCCCCTGGAGCACAGGGACAGCTCCAGGGTGCCCTCATCCCAGCCTGTCACCTCCAGCCTGGGGACAGTGGAGATTGGGGGGGCGTGACCATCCCAAAGCCCCCCAAACCTGGGTACCCTCCCCAGGGTACCCTCGTCCTGCACTGTCACCTCCAGCCTGGGGACACTGGGAACGGGGGGCCCCAGACATGCCCCCAACCCCAAGGACAACTCGTGCCCCCTCGTCCCGCCCTGTCACCGCCAGCCTGGGGACAGCAGGGACTGGGGAGTCTGTGACCATTCCAGAGCCCCCCAAACCTGGGCACCCTCCCTAGGGACAGCTCCAGTGTCCCCTTGTCCCCTCCAGCCTGGGGACAGCAGGGATTGGGTGGCTGCGACCCCCCAGAACCTCCCCCAGCACAGGGACAGCTCCAGTGTCCCCTTGTCCCTCCCACTTGGGGACAGCACAAATTGGAGAAGATGTGACTCCTCTGAGCTCAATGACAGCTCCATCCAGTGTCCCCTTGTCCCCTCCAGCCTGGGGACAGTGTGGTTTGGGGTGGCTGTGACCCCCCAGAACCCCCCCAGACCACAGGGACAGCTCCAATCCCGCCAGTCCCTCCAGCCTGGGCACAGCGAGGTTTGGGGGTGGCTGTGACCCCCCCGGCCCCCCATCCCCCTCACCTCTCGGTCGGGGGGTCCCTGACGAGCACGTCGGGCACCTGGAAGCGCGGCCGCAGCGGCTGCAGCTCCGAGATGCGCAGGCGCGTCATGTTCCCCTGCAGCCCCCACACCTCCAGCAGCAGCGGCACCTGCGTGGACACGGGGACGGTGACACCTGGGGCACACCTGGGGCACTCAGAGTCACCTGGGGCACTTGGGGACATGGGCATGGTGGCACCTGGGGCACCCACAGTCAGCTGGGGGGCACCTGGGGCACCCCCAGAGTCACCTGGGGCACACCTAGGGCACCCCCAGAGTCACCTGGGGCACCCCCAGAGTCACCTGGGGCACACCTAGGGCACCCACAGAGTCACCTGGGGCACCCACAGAGTCACCTGGGGGGCACCTGGGGCACCCACAGTCACCTGGGGCACCCACAGAGTCACCTGGGGGGCACCTGGGGCACCCACAGAGTCACCTGGGGCACCCACAGTCACCTGGGGGCACCCACAGTTACCCAGAGAGTCACGTGGGACACCCAGAGTCACCTGCAGCACCTACAGAGTCACCTGGGGCACCCAGAGAGTCATCTGAGGCACCCACAGAGTCACCTGGGGCACCTCGGGACACCCACAGAGTCACGTGGGGGCACCCACAGTCACCTGGGGTCACCTACACCTGGACACTGGAACTGTGTCACCTGGGGCACCCACAGAGTCAGTGGGGACCACCCACAGAATCACCTAGGGGCACCTGGGAGACCCACAGCGTTACCTGGGGACCCACAGTTACCCAGAGAGTCACCTGGGGGCACCCAGAGTCACCTGGGAGGCCCAAATTTACGACAGGTGAAACGCAGAAGGAATGGAGCGACATGGGGTCACCCAGGGGTCACCCACCTGTGGAACAGGTGGGACAGGGACAAGAAAATAAGGTCACCTCCACCTGGGAAAGGTGGGGACAGCAGTGCAGTGACACCTGAGCATTTGAGAAACGTGGGGGACATGGACACGGTGACCTCCCCATGACTCCCCGTGTCCCCTCACCTGGATGACCTCATTGACCAGGTGGATCCAGGGGCATAGTGACACCCCTATGACCCGTCCAAATGTCCCCATGTCCCCTCACCTGTGTGGCCTCATTGACCAACTGTGTTTGCGAGCACAGTGACCCCCCTGTGACCCCCACAAATGTCCCCATGTCCCCTCACCTGTGCGGCCTCATTGACCAACTGTGTTCGCGAGCACAGTGACCCCCCTGTGACCCCCCCAAATGTCCCTGTGTCCCCTCACCTGGGTGACCTCACTGAGCAGGCGTGTTTGGGAGCACAGTGACCCCCCTGTGACCCCCCCAAATGTCCCCATGTCCCCTCACCTGGGTGACCTCATTGACCAGGTGGATCCGGGCCACATCGGGGCCGAGCTCCAGCGACTCCAGGAGCGCCCGGTACGGGGAATTCCCGGGCTGGATCCGCCGCTGCCGCCTGCGGGGGGGGACAGGGGGGGACGCGGGCCCTGAGTGACCCCCCCGGGCCGTGACCCGCCCCCCCCAGGTGTGTCCCCCCCTCCCCACACCTGCAGAAGCCGCTTTGGTCACAGGTCTTGAAGTTGCTGCGATCGACGGCGAGCGCGGCCCCGAGGCACAGGGTCACCCACAGCGGCCACCTGGGGGGCACGGGGGGGTCACCGACCCCAAAAGCACCGCGGGGGGCACAGCGACCCCCCCAAAACCCAGCCCAGGTGAGCATAGGGGGGTTCAAAGGGCCCCAAATCCCATCTGGGAGGCACCAAAGAGGGGAATGGGGGGGTCATGGAGAGCCAAAATCATTGGGGGGGAGGGAATGGGGGGGTCAGGGGGAGCAGGGACACCCCGAACACTGGGGGGGCACAGGGATCCCCCCCAAAAACCATCCCAGGTGGCCACGGGGGGGGTTCAAGGACCCCCAAATGCCATCGGGGGACACAGGGTGGGTACGAACCCCAAAAACCACGGGGGGAAGACATGGAGGGGTCCAAGGGAGGGTCAGGGACGCCCCAAAGGCGCGGGGGGGCCACAGGGACCCCCCAACCCCAGCTGGAGGCAGCACGGGGGGAACATGGGGGAGGTCACAGAGGCGATTCAGAGGGGGTTCCGGGGAGTTTGGGGGGTGAGGGTCCCACAGGGGTTGAGGGGAGAGACCGAGCGTGTGTGGGGGGCTGGGGGGGGGCCGGGCCGCAGCTCAGGCCCGGGGGGGGTGGGGGGTCCCGGGCGGCCAAGGCCGGGCTGGGGAGACCCAGGGGAGGTTCCGAGGGGTTCTTGGGGCCGGGGAATCCCATGGGGGGGCTCGGAGGTGACCTCGGGGGGGTTCCGGGCGGGGGAGGGGGGGCTCGGGGGGGGTCGGGACCCCTGGCGCGCGCTCACCGCCCCGGCGCTGCCGCCATCTTGGATCCGGCCTGACCCTTGACCCCGCCCCCGGCCCGACGCCGCCGCGTTCCATTGGCTGCAATGAGCCACGCCCCCTTTCCCGCCCCGGCCACGCCCCCTCGCAGGGGTTCCCGCCTCACCTGGTTGCCGGGGAGACGGAGGCCCCGCCTCTCTCGTGTTGTGATTCGCGCGCGAGGTTTGAGCGATGGCAGCTTAAACCAATCAGAGCGCGGACAGGGGAAAAGGTGGGAGCACATCGCAAAGGAGGAATGGAAACCCAATGAAAGCGCGGGAACGCTGAGTGACACATCCAAATATCCAATCAGAATGCTGCTTCCGCCCTATGCTCCGCCCCCAAGGGCTTCCCTGGCAACGCTCCGCCTCCGAGCCCGTGGCAACCACCGCCCTGGCGACCGCGGCCCTCCTATTTCCGAACAGCCAATCAACAGCGTGATTTATGAGTGACGGCTGTCTCAGCCAATCAACGAGCGTCTCTGACGCTCCTAGGCCTGGTCACAATGATTGGCAGAAAAATTGACCAATGAGAGCGGGATAGCTGGTGGGCCTGACTGCCAATCAGCGCGGGGGGGCGGGGCATCGGCAGGCCGCGGCTTTGTGGTGAGCGGGGCCGGGGTCGCTTGGGGGGGAACTGGGACAAACTGGGGCCAACTGGGATGGACTGGGGTCAACTGGGACTCCCTGGGTCATGCTGGGCCAAGCTGGGATTGACTGAGCCGCAGTGGGGTTGACCAGGCCTGACTGGGATGGGCCCCTTTGGGATTGACTGGGACTCAATTGGTGACACAGGGCCAAACTGGGATTGACTGGGATGGGCCCCAGCGGGTCTGAGGGAACCCCACTGGGATTGACTGGGCCGCACTGGGATTGCCCAGCAGGACCAGCCCCTCCCCGTGTCCCCTCCGTCCCCACCATGTCCCTCCCAACTGCCCCCTTGGAATTCCGGGACCACCGATCCCCCTTTTCCCCACCCCCAACCCCTTTGTCACCCCCCATTTCCTCCCCTCCAGCCCTCCCGGAATTCCAAGACCACTGACCCTCCCCTTCTCCCCTTCCGCAGTTCCATCTCCCCCTCCAGCCCCACGGAGTCCCCGGAGCACTGATCTCCCCTTTTTTCCCCATTTTTCCCCCGTTTTTTCCCCAGCCCGATGGATCTCCCCATTTTCCCCCCATTTTTCCCGCAGCCCCATGGAGTTCCCGGAGCACTGATCTCCCCATTTTCCCCGTTTTTCCCCAGCCCGATGGAGTTCCCAGAGCACTGATCTCCCCATTTGCCCCTTTTTTCCCCAGCCCGATGGAGTCCCCAGAGCACTGATCTCCCCGTTTTCCCCGTTTTTCCCCAGCCCGATGGATCTCCCCATTTTTCCCCAGCCCGATGGAGTTCCCGGAGCACTGATCTCCCCATTTTTCCGCCGTTTTTCCCCAGCCCGATGGAGTTCCCAGAGCACTGATCTCCCCATTTTCCCCGTTTTTCCCCAGCCCGATGGATCTCCCCATTTTCCCCATTTTTCCCCAGCCCGATGGAGTCCCCGGAGCACTGATCTCCCCATTTTTCCGCCGTTTTTCCCCAGCCCGATGGAGTTCCCGGTGCACTGATCTCCCCGTTTCCCCGTTTTTCCCCAGCCCGATGGAGTTCCCGGAGCACAGCCGGCAGCTGCTGCGGGGGCTGCGCGAGCAGCGCTCCCGGGGGATCCTGTGCGACTGCACGGTGCTGGTGGGCACGGCTCCGTTCCCCGCTCACCGCGCCGTCCTGGCCGCCTGCAGCTCCTTCTTCCACCTCTGCTACGCCGAGCCGGGCGGCGCGGGCGGGGCGCGGGGGGCCGTGGTGGCCCTGAACAGCGACATTGTCACCGCGCCGGCCTTCGCGCTGCTGCTGGAGTTCATGTACGAGGGGCGGCTGGCGCTGGCGGCCCCGCTCGAGGATGTGCTGGCGGCCGCCAGTTACCTGCACATGAACGACGTGGTCAAGCTGTGCAAGAAGAAGCTGCAGGCGCGGGGTCCTGCCGAGGCCGACAGCACCAAGCGTGAGGAGGACGCCCCCAGCCCACCCCCGCCGCCCCCGCGCCCGCCGCAGCCCCCCCAGCCCCCGCTCGGCGACACCGCCACGCCCCCGGAGCCGCCACTCGTGGATGCGGCCGACACCACCCAGCCCGGGGTGGGGGGCGAGAGACCCCCGCCCAGCCCCAGCAGCTCCAGCGAGGCCGCGCCGGGGCCCGGAGCTCCCCCCGTGCCCGGGGGTCCCTGCGGGGTGTCCTGGGCCGCGCCCCCCGCTCCGGTCAGCGCCGTCAAGGCCGAGGCCATCGTGATTTCGGACGAGGAGCCCGACGGCACCCGCCGTCCCCCCGCGCCCCCTCCGCCGCCACCACCGCCGCCGCCGCCACCCCCTCCCAGAGGAGCGGGATTTGGGGAGGGGGCGGCGCTGGGCCCGGCGCTGGGGGGGCTGCGGGAGCCGCTGTTCCTGGCGCCGCTGGAGCCCCGCGGGAACTTCGGGCTGTTCGCCGAGGAGGCCCCGACGTGTCCCACGTGCGGGAAGACGTTCTCGTGCTCGTACACGCTGCGGCGACACGCCACCGTGCACACGCGCGAGCGGCCCTACGAGTGCCGCCACTGCCTGCGCTCCTACACCCAGTCCGGGGACCTGTACCGGCATGTCCGCAAGGCCCACAGCCACGGCGGGCCCGCCCGCGGCCCCCGCGACCCCCGGGACCCCGCCCGCGACGGCGACAACCCGCCCTGACTGCGGCACCCGCGGAGGGGACAGGGACGGCCCGCGCCGAGCGGGCAGCGGGAGCTGCGGGGTGGCAACAACGGGACTTGGACGGGGCTGCCGGGACGGGGACACCTGCCTTGATCGGGGCCACTGGGATTGGGACATCTGTACCGTCCTGAGCCACCGAGACCACCGGGATTGTGACACCTGCCCTGACCGGGACCCCCGGGACAGCAACCACCTGCCTTGGCCGGGACCACCGGGACTGCGACCCCCACTGGAGTGGGATCCGGACGGGGGGGGGGGGGGTGACAACTAACGCTGACCGGGACCCCCGGGACTGCGACCCTGCCCCGGGGGGGGACCGCGGGTGGGCGGCAGGACCGGGGTCGCCCTGTGGGCGTGGTTATAATTGGGGGCGTGGCTAGTTCCGGAGGCGTGGCCTCGCGCGGGTGTACGGGGATCACGTGGGAATAAAGCGCCCCTGGACACGGGCGGTGGGCGGAGCCTGAGGGGGCGGAGACTCACGCGGCGCCGTTCATTGGCTGTGGCACCGTCCAATGGGTGAGCGGGATCTGTCGGGGCAGCGCCCCCTGGCGGCTGGGAGGACCTCGGGTAGCGCCCTCCCCGCCAGGCCCCACTCGGTGCCTTCCCAGTTCATCCCAGTTCGTCCCAGTTCCCTCCCAGTGCATCGCAACCGCACCAAGATCTGTCCCAGTCCATCCCAGTTCCCCCCTCTGCTTCCTCCCATGTCCATTCCAGTCCCTTCCACTCCCATTCCCAGTCCATCCCAGTCAGTCCCAGGCCCGTTCCACTTCCTCCCAGTTCTAAATTCATCCCAGTTCCCCTCCCAGTCCATCCCAGTTTATCCCAGTCCCCTCCAGCTCTGTCCTAGTCCCTCCCAACGCCATCAAGATCTGTGCCACTCTCCCCCAGTCCATCCCAGTCCCTTCCACTCCCATTCCGAGTCCATCCCAGTCAGTCCCAGGACCCTTCCACTCCCTCCCAGTTCCACTAAATCCATCCCAGTTCCCCTCCCAGTCCATCCCAGTGCGCCCCACAAGCCTTAAACCACTTTAATCATAAAAATAGACTCTGTGCGGTGGCTCCTATAAAAACGGGAGGGGGATTTGGGGGGGTGGGGGTGGGGCGGGCGCCCCCTCCCCGTGTCAGGAGCAGGCGGAGGGGTCGCGGCAGGGGGGGGGCACCCCAAAAAAGGTGGGCTCGGTCAGGGGGTGCAGCAGCAGGAGGAAGCCCAGGACCCCCAGCAGGTAGGCGGGGAGCAGCGCTCGGCGCCGGGGGTGGCCCAGGGCTGCTCCCAGCGCTGGGAACCCCATGGAATTGCAGAAGGAATGGCACAGCACCGGCCCCGCCAGGTGACCTGGGGAGGGGGGAAAAACGGGGGGTGGGCACCCCAAAATCCACCCGGAACCCTCCCGGGATCACCAACCCTCCCCCGGACCCCAAATCCCCCCGGGACCCTTGGGAACCCCATGGAATTCAAGAACGGATAGCACAGCACCGGCCCTGCCAGGTGACCTGGGGAGGGGGGGAAAAACGGGGGGTGGGCACCCCAAAATCTACCCGAAACACACCTGGGACCCCCAAACTGCCCCAACCAAGCCTGAGAGCTCAACCTCCCCCAGGGACCCCCAAATCACCCCGGGAACCCCACGGAATTCCCAAGGAATGGCAGAGAAGTGCTGGGACAGGTGAGCTGGGGAGGGAGGGGGGGAAAATGGGGGGTGGGCACCCCAAAACCCACCTGGGAATTCCAAATTCACCCCGGGAACCCCAAAACCTCCCTGGGGACCCCCTCAAAACCCCCCTGGGACCCCCAAATTCCCCCAGGAACCCCATGGGATTCCAAAGGAACGGCAAAGGACCGCTGGGACAGGTAATGGGGGGCTGGGCACCCCAAGACCCATCTGGGACCCCCAAAAACCCTTCTGGGACCCCCAAAACCCTCCTAGGAACCCACAAACCCCCCTGGGAACCCCAAACGCCCCTGGGACCCCCAAACCCACCCGTCCTGAGGAACAGAAAGGCCGTGTAGGCCCCGAACACGGCTGTGTAGGAGAACTGGAACGCTGTGGGGGGAAAAGAGGAGTCAGGGGAACCCCCCAAATCCCCCCCCGGGACCCCCAAATCCACCCAGATCCCCCCAGGAACCCCAATATTGCACCCCCATGCCCACCAGGGACTGTGGAGCACCACAAGGGTCACCCTGGGCACAGAAATCACACCCAGGGCACCCCAAATTCCTCTGGGACACCCCAAACTCCCCTCGGATCCCCCAAATCTGCACCCTGGACACCCTAAATCTTCACCCTAGCTACCCCAAATTCCCTCAGGACCCCACAAATCCCCCCAGACACCCCAAATCTTCACCCCAGACACCCCAAACTCCCCTCGGACACCCCAAATCTTCACCCCAGACATCGCAAATTCCCCCCAAACACCCCAGATCTTTCCCTCAGACACCCCAAACTCCCCTCAGACACCCCAAATTTCCCCCAGACCCCCCAAACCTTCCCCCTAGACACCCCAAACTCCCCTCAGGCCCCCAAAATCTTCACCCCAGACACCCCAAACTCCCTCAGGACACCCCAAATTCCCCTTGGACCCCCCAAATCTTCACCCTGGACACTCCAAACTCCCATCGGAAACCCCAAATCTTCACCCCAGACACCCCAAACTCCCCCCAGACACTCAAAATCTTCATCCCAGACATCCCAAACTCCCTCAGGATATCCCAAATCTTCTCCCCGAATATCCCAAACTCCCCCCGGACACCCCAATTCCCCCCAGACCCCCCAAATCTTCACTCCAGACACCCCAAATCTTCACCCCGGACACCCCAAACTCCCACTGGACACCCCAAATCTTCACCCTGGATACCCCAAACTCCCTCAGGACATCCTAAATCTTCTCCCCGAATATCCCAAACTCCCCCCAGACACCCCAAACTCCACTCAGTCCCCCCAAATCTTCACCCTGGACACCCCAATTCCCCCCAGACCCCCCAAATCTTCACTCCAGACACCCCAAATCTTCACCCTGGATACCCCAAACTCCCTCAGGACATCCTAAATCTTCTCCCCGAATATCCCAAACTCCCCCCAGACACCCCAAACTCCACTCAGACCCCCCAAATCTTCACCCTGGACACTCCAAACTCCCTCCAGACCCCCCAAATCTTCACCCTAGACACCCCAAACTCCCATCGGAAACCCCAAATCTTCACCCTGGACACCCCAAACTACCCCCAGACCCCCCAAATCTTCACCCAGCACACCCTAAATTCCCCCCAAACACCCCAGGTCTTCCCCGAGGGCCCCCCAAATCCCCCCAGACACCCCAAACTCCCCCCAGATCCCCCAAATCTTCACCCCAAACCCCCCAAATTCTTTCAAGACCCCCCCAAATCCCCCAAATCCCCTCACCCGCTGCCATGAAGATGCTGCCGACGGAGCCGTGGCGGAAGCGGAGCTGCTCAATCACGTGGTGGAAATGAGCTGAGAACAGAGAGGTTTGGGGTCACAGAGGCTTTGGGGTTTTTGGGGGGTCAGGGAGGGGTTTGGGGTGCGGGGGGTATCAGTGGGAGGTTTTGGGCCATGTTTTTGGGGTATTTTTGGAGTGTCTTGGGGTGGATTTTAAGGGTATTTTGGGCTGGATTTTAAGAGTATTTTGGTCTGGATTTTTGGGGTATTTTAGAGCTGGATTTCAGGACTGTTTTTGGGCTGGATTTTTGGGGTATATTGGGTTGGATTTTTAGGATATTTTGGGGTTTTCACTCACCAACCCAAATGAACAGGGGCAGGCCAGCACAGTGAGATTTTGGGTTGGGTTTTTGGAGTGTTTTGGGCTGGATGTGGGGTATTTTGGGGTGGCTTTTTGGGGTGTTTTTGGGATATTTTGCAGTGGTTTTGGGCTGGATTTTTGGAATATTTTAGGGTGTTTTTGGGCTGGATTTTTCAGATATTTTGGGCTGAGTTTATGGGGTGAGTTTTTGGGGTTATTTTGGAGTGAGTTTTTGAAGTGTTTTTGGGCTGGAATTTTGGGGTGTTTTTGGGATATTTTGGGGTGCTTTCGACCTGGATTTTTGAGGTATTTTTGGCTGGATTTTTGGGGTGTTTTTGGGGTTATTTTGGGGGTTTTTCACTCACCAACCCCGAAGAACAGGGGGCAGGCCAGCACGGCGGGGCCGGGCCCGGTGCAGGGCACGAGCATGGGCAGCATGCAGGCCCTGAACACCAACTCCTCGGTCAGCGGCGCCACCACCTGATTCCGCAGCCAGCGAACGTCCCCCAGGCACAGCGCCCACACCCGCGGGTCTGGGACACCCCAAAACCCCGTGGGAATCACCCCAAAACCCCACGGGAATAACCCCAAAAACCCGGATCCACACACCCCCAAAAACACCCCAAAAACCCTGTGGTAATCACCCCAAAACCCCACGGGAATCACCCCAAAAACCCCGGGGGAATCACACCAAAACCCCGTGGGAATCACCCCAAAAACCTCATGGAAATTGCCCCAAAAACGCCATGGAAATCACCCCAAAAACCCCGTGGGAATCACACCAAAACCCCGTGGGAATCACACCAAAACCCCGTGGGAATCACCCGAAAAACCCCACGGGAATCACCCCAAAACCCCGTGGGAATGACCCCAAAACCCCATGGGAATCACCCAAAAAATCTCATGGGAATCACCCAAAAAACCCCACGGGAATCACCCCAAAAACCCACAGGAATCACCCCAAAAACCTCATGGAAATTGCCCCAAAAACGCCACGGAAATCACCCCAAAAACCCCGTGGGAATCACACCAAAACCCCGTGGGAATCACCCCAAAATCCCGTGGGAATGACCCCAAAACCCCACGGGAATCACCCAAAAAATCTCATGGGAATCACCCCAAAACCTCGTGGGAATCACCCCAAAACCCCGTGGGAATCACCCCAAAATCCCGTGGGAATCACCCCAAAACCCCGTGGGAATCACCCCAAAACCCCGTGGGAATCACCCCAAAATCCCGTGGGAATCACCCCAAAACCCCGTGGGAATCACCCCAAAAACCCCGTGGGAATGACCCCAAAACCCCATGGGAATCACCCAAAAAATCTCATGGGAATCACCCCAAAACCCCATGGGAATCACCCCAAAACCCCGGGTCCACACACCCCCCGGAAACACCCCAAAAACACCCAAAAAACATCCAACCCCCCAAAAAAAACCCCAAAAATCCCACCCAGCAGTTCCACAGAGCCCCTGGGTTTGACACCCCAAATTGGGGGGGTCTGAGGGAGACAAGGAAGACCCCAAAACCCAAAAAAGACCCCAAAATCCATTAGGATTCACCCCCAAAATCCCAGACTCCCACACGGTCCCCAAATAAAAAAAAAAACCCCAAAACACCCCCCCAAACTCCCCCCATTTCCCCCACTCGGACCCCCCTAAATACCCCCAAATCCCCCTAGTTCCACTCCCCATATTGGGGACTCCCTGCCCCCCAAACCCCAAGCCCTGAGCCCCCCAAATTCACGCCCCCCTCCCCAAATTGTGCCCCCCCCTTACCCAGGGCCACCCTGATGCCATCGAGCCAGCGCCAGGGACAATCCATGGAGAGCTGGATCAGGGGTCCCAAAAACAGAATCTGGGGGGGCAGGGGTTTTGGGGGGCTCAGGGGGGTCGGACCCCCCTTTTTTCACCCCTGGGGGGGCAATGGGGGGATTTAGGGGGATTTTGGGGGGGGGTTGTTCCCATTTTTCCACCCCACACCCACTGTGGGGAGCAGGATCGGGGAGCTCAGGATCTGAGGGGATTTAGGGGGGGAGGATCCTGGGGGTCAGGGGGATTTTGGGGGTCAGGAGAATTTTGGGGGACCCCAGGGAGGTCTCATGGAGGTCCTGGGGAGGTTCTGGGGGTTCCCGGGAGGATTTGGGGGGTCCCAAACTCTCTCACACCCACCATGGATGAGGAACCCAAGCAAAGGATCTGAGGGCTGGGGGGGGTCAGGGGGGTTTTGGGGGTCCCGGGGTGGCTCCATGGGGGTTTTGAGAAAGTCCTGGAGAGGTTTTGGGGATCCCCAGGGGGATTTTGGGGGTCCCAGGAGGGCCCCGTGGGGGTTTTGGGGGGGTCCCAACCCCTCTCACACCCACCATGGATCAGGGACCCAAGCAGAGATCTAAGAACTTGGGGGGTGTCAGGTGGATTTTGGGGGTCCCAGGGGGGCTGGGGGCTCAGGAGGATTTTGGGGGGCCCAGGGGGGTCCAATGGGGGTTTTGGGGAAGTCCTTGGCAGGTTTTGGGGGTCCCTGGGGGGACTTTGGGAGGGTCCCAACCCCCCTCACACCCACTATGGACAAGTGACACAGGCACAGGATCTAAGGCTGGGGACGGCTGGGGGGAAATCAGGCCGATTTTGGGGGTCCTGGGGGGGTGGGGGACTCAGGGGGATTTTGGGGGTCCCCAGGGGGGTCCCGAGGAGATTTTTGTGGGGTCGCAGCCCCCCCAGACCCACCATGGTGAGCAGCAGAGGCAGCAGCGTGGCCGGGACGAGCCCCTCGAGGCGCAGCCCCAGCAGCGCGGGCAGGGGGGTGTCAGCCTGGGGAGGGGGGCACACAATGGGGGGGGGTCAGCGCGGTCTGGGGGGGGCTCTGTGACCCCTCCCCGATTTTAGGGACCCCTCCCCATGCTCACCTTGACCCCCGTGAGCTCTTTCCAGAGCCACACCAGGGCTGGGGACAGCCCCGACACCACCAGGACGCTCGTGAAGCGGCGCTTGATGACCGACGGGTGGTCCCTGGGGAGGGGGCGCCGGGGGGGTTTGCACCCCAAAATGGCCTCGGTATCCCCCCCCACACCCCCAGGTAGTGAGGAGACCCCCAAGCCCCCCCTTCATGTGCCTACCACCCCCCCAAAACCCCATCCCAATTCTATGGACTCCCCCAGGCACCCCAAAGACCCCCCAAATACCCTGCAAACCCCCCAGACCCTCCCAAACCTCCCCAGGACCCCCCAACTCCCTCCCATAACCCACAGACCCCACAATTTCACCCCCAGGTACCCCACAGAGCCCCCCACACCCTGTACATGCCCCCCAGCCCCCCCATATCCTACAGACCCCTCAATTTCTCCCCAAGTTCCCCCCACATCCCTCCCTAATCCTCTGTGCATGCCCCCAGACCCTCCTCCAGACCCCCAAATCCCCCCCAGGTGCCATAAATCCTCCTCAGAGGCCATAAATTCCCCCCAGTTCCCCTACAGAACCCCCCAGACCCTCCAAATCCCCCCCAGGTGCCACAAATCCCCCCCAGTTCCCCTACAGAGCCCCCAGATCGCCCCCAGGTGCCACAATAACCCCCCAGAGGCCATAAATCCCCCCCAGTTCCCCTACAGAACCCCCCAGACCCTCCAAATCCCCCCCAGGTGCGACAAATCCCCTCCAGTTCCCCCCAGACCCCCCAAATCCCCTCCAGTTCCCCTCCAGACCCCCCAAATCCCCCCAGGCCCCCCGGGCCGTACCTGGGCAGGGGGCTGCCCCACACGTACAGGCTCCCCACGTAGGAGCAGGCCAGGCTGAGGCAGCCGAGCACCGCGGCCCAGCAGGGCCCGGCCCGGGCGGCGCCGGGGGCTCCGGGGGCCGCTCCCGACCCCGGCCCGGCCCAGGGGGAACCGGGGGGCTGCGGGGCCGCCATGGCGGGGGCGGGGCCTGACCGAGGGGCGGGGAAATGGGCGGGGCCTTGGGAACTGGGGTGCTGCGGGGCCTAACCGAGGGGCGGGGAAAGGGGCGGGGCCTTGGGAACCGGGAGGCTGCGGGGCCTAACCGAGGGGCGGGGAAAGGGGCGGGGCTTTGGGAATCGGGAGGCTGCGGGGCCTTACCGAGGGGCGGGGAAAGGGGCGGGGCTTTGGGAATCGGGAGGCTGCGGGGCCTAACCGAGGGGCGGGGCAAGGGGCGGGGCTTTGGGAACCGGGAGGCTGCGGGGCCTAACCGAGGGGCGGGGAAATGGGCGGGGCCTTGGGAACCGGGAGGCCGCGGGGTCTAACCGAGGGGCGGGGCTTTGGGAACCGGGGGGCTTCGCGGCGGCAATGGCGGGGGCGGGGCCTAATAAAGGGGCGGGGCTTTGGGAACCGGGGGCTGCGGGGTCGCCATGGCTGGGGCGGGGCCTTGCCGAGGGACGGTGAAATGGGCGGGGCTTTGGGAACCGGGGGAGCTTCAGGGCCGCCATGGCGAGGGCGGGGCCTAACAAAGGGGCGGGGCTTTATGAACCGGGGGCTGCGGGGCCGCCATGGCGGGGGCGGGGCCTGACCAAGGGGCGGGGCCTTGGGAATAGGGGGGTTCCATGGGAGGCGGGGCATGACCGAGGGGGCGGGGAAATGGGCGGGGCCTTGGAGCCTCGGGGCTGCCATTGAGGGGTTGGGAGTTTGGAACGGAGCCAATGAAAAGGGGCGGGGCTTGTGAAAAGGCGGTAAAGTGGGCGTGGATATGCAAATTACGGTTGGCTGCCCGTGAGTGGGCGGGGCTAAAGTATTGGGTGGGAAACGGGGGTGGGGACTGGGAAACTGGGGGTGCTGGGATAGACTGGGAGGGACTGGGAGGGACTGGGAAACTGGGATCAACTCGGGGGGGACCAGGAATGACTGGGACAACTAGGACTGATGGAGCAGCCAGAATAATCGGGGGACTGGAATGAACTGGGATGGACTGGGGGGTTTGGGATAGACTGGAATCAACAGGAGGAACCAGCTGGGAATGACTGGGAATGACTGGGAGAACTGGGATGGACTGGGGGAAAGTGGAAGCAATGGGGGAACTGGGACTGAGTGCGTGAACTGGCATTGATGGGGGAACTGGGATCGATGAGGAGAACCAACATTAACTGGGACAAACTGGTGCCACTGGGATAGGGGTACCAGGATGAGCTGGGACTGGGTGAACTGGGAGGACACTGGGATGGATGGGAGAGGGCTCTGTCCTGTCCCTCAGGGTGTCCACTCGTCCAGGTCCTGCAAATGGGGGGTCCTGGGGGTTTCTGGGGGTCCCAAGGGGGTCCCAGGTGTTATGGAGGGTTCCAGGGGGTCCCAGAGAGAGGGGGACCCCCAAACCCCACCTGGCCTTGGCTGCTCCAGGGTCCTTCCTCCTCCTCCTCCTCCTGCTGCTCCTCCCTTCGCCCCCAGCGCCGCTTTGGGGGTGTCCCTGGGGGGCACAGGGGGTGTCAGTGCCCTGGGGCGATTCTGGGGACCCCTCCCACCCCCCATTTCCCCTCTCACCTCCTCGGGGCAGCCCCGGCAGGCGCGAGACCTCAGCCCATCTGCGGCGTGCGGCCACTGCCAGCGCCGGCGTGTCCTGCACCTGAGGGGAACAGAGTGAGGCGGGGGACACCCCCAAACCCCCACAAACCCCCTGGGGGACCCCCTCGAACCCCCAAACCTGCAGGGCGCCCAGGCAGGCGCTGCGGAATCGGGCGCTGGAGCTAGCCGCCACCACAGCTGTCACCGCAGCCACCGCCACGGCCTGGGCTCGGGCCACGCGCTGCTGGGCCTGGGGAGGAGATTTGGGGGGTCACAGAGGGTGGGGGGGGTCGGGGGGACCCCCAAACCCCGCACCCACCTGGTGCTGGTGGAGCAGCCGCCCCAGGATGGGCTGCAGGAGGGTCCCGAGCCCCCGGGCCAGCGCGGGGCGGCTGAGGCGGAGTGCGGTGTCCAGCTGGGGCAGGAGCAGCCGGCGCATCCCTGGGGGCACCCCGGAATTTGGGGGGGCTTCTGGAACTGGGGGGAACCACCCCAGAGCAGGGGGACAGCCTCAAGGCATGGGGACACCCCACAGAGCACAGGACTGACGCCACAAACTTCAGGGACAAACCCCCAAAGCATGGGAACACCCCAAAAAGTTTGGGGACACCCCACAAAGCAGGGGGGCACCCCACAGAGCTCGGGGACACTCCCACAAATCATGGGGACACCTCACAGAGAATGGAGACACCCCACAAAGCTTGGGGACACCCCCAAAATCTTGGGGATAACCCTGGAACAAAGGGACACCCCAGGGGGACACCCCCAAACCATGAGAACACCCCCAAAATTATGAGGAGACCTCCCAGACCTCAGGGACACCCCGAGAGCTCAGGGACACCCCCAAAATTGGGGTCCCACCCTTACCTGCATCGTATCCCCCAAAGGGGTCTCGGTGCCGCAGGAAAAGGAAAACCAGGAGGGTTTTGGGGTCCCCCTCAAGGGGAATTTGGGGGTCCCCGTCCCCCTCGGGGGTGTCCCACCGCACCCCAAAGGTGACATCAGGGGGCAACAGCTCTGTGGGGAAAACACGGGGGGGCTGAAGGGGGGAGAACCCCAAAATACCCCACCAAAAACCCCCAAAATGCCACGGACCTTCCTCATCCTCGCGGGGCTCCCGGGGGTCTGTGGGGTTTCTGGGGTCCACGGGGTTTTTGGGGTCCGTGGGGTTTTTGGGGTCCGTGGGGTTTTTGGGGTCCGTGGGGGTTGGGGGGGTCACAGCCAGGCCGAAGCCCCCCCAGTCCCCCAGCAGAGAGGGGTCCCACAGGGCCGGGGGGGCCGGGGGGGGCACGGGGACCCCTGCAGGGTCAAAGAGGTAAAGGTGGGGAGGTCAAGGAGAATAACGGGAGGTTTGGGACCCCCGAAACCCACCCTGGGCACCCTGAGACCCTCTCAAAGCCCCCAGATCCCACCTTTGGTACCCTAAAAGCCCCCAGGCACCCTGAGACCCTCCCACGTATCCAAAACACCTGAAATGCTCCCCAAAATCCCACTCCAAACAGCTGAAATCCCTCCCTGAACACCCCAATCCACCCCAAACCACGTCAAATCCACCCCAAACACCCCAAATCTCCCCCTGAATACCCTAGATCCCCCTAAACGACCCTAAATTCCACTCTGAACACCCCAAATCTCCCTAAACCACCCTGAATTCCACTCTGAACTCCCCAAATCCCCCCCCCGAACACCCCCAAACACCATAAATCACCCTCAATCACACAAAATCTCACCCCGAACAATCCCAAATCCCCCTAACCACCCCAAATCTCACCCTGAACAACCCTAAAATCCCCCCCGAACACCCCAAATCCCCCTGCAGGTGCCCCCCAGCCCTGGATATGTGGACCCGGCGGAGGGGGGGTCCGGTCCCGGGGGTCGCGGGGGTCCCGGGGGGGCTCAGGGCGGTCACCGGGAGCAGCTCCAGGTCGCCCCCAAAGCCCTCGGCTGCCAGTGGGGGAGGGACCCGGAGCGGCACCGGGACCCCCGAGAGCGGGCGGAGGCGGCTGCAGGGCGGGGGGGCACCGGCAGGGGGCGGCCTGTGGGGAACGGACCAGTTCGGACCAGTTCAGACCAGTTTGGACCAGTTCGGACCAGTCTGTCCCAGTACCATCCCACTGCATCCCAGTTTAAGCCCGTACTACTCCTCTCTACATCCCAGTTTATCTCTGTCAGTCCCAGTCCATCCCAGTCCTACCCCAGTCCAATCCAATTCCTCATCCCAGTTCTAACCAGTTCATCCCAGTCTGTCTCAGTACCGCTGAGTTACGTCCCAGTTCAGCTCTGGACCACCTTTCGCATTCCAGTTTATCCCAGTTTGTCCCAGTCCATTCCAGTGCAATCCAAGCTCTTCATCCCAGTTCCTCCCAGTTCATCCCAGTACCACTGAATTGCATCCCAGTTCAGCCCCAGTCTCACCTCCCAGTCTATCCCAGTCCATCCCACTCCCATTTTAGTTCCCCCAATCCATCCCAGTCCAATCCCAGTCCGATTTTAGTCCCCTCAATCCATCCCAGTCCCTCCCAGTCCCATTTTAGTTCCTCCAGTCCCTCCCAGTCCAATCCCAGTCCCATTTTAGCGCCCCCCAATCCATCCCAGTCCTATCCCAGTCCCTCCCAGTTCCATCCCAGTCCGTACCCAGTAAAGTGCCGGCTCTGCACCCTCAGCCTCATTCCCGCCTGTGCCCAGGGGTGCTCCGGGCTGGGAGACACGGAGTGGGGGACCCCAATTAGGGGGTCCCCAACACTTGGGTGACCCCAGTTTGGGGGTCCTCAAGATGGGGAGGGGTCCCTGGGGTGGGGTGACCCAAATTTGGGTGACCCCAAGGTGGGGTGTCCCCACTTGGGGGGGTCCTGAGGGTGGGAAGGGGTGCCTGGGATGGGGGACTCCCCCTGAAGGGGCATCCCCAAGATCAAGGGGTGATCCCAGGATTTGGGGGTCCCCAGTTTGGGGGTCTCACCCGAGGGTTCGGGACGTGACGTTCCCGTCGATGCTGACACAGAAATGAAACTTGACCTGGAGGGGTCCAGGGGGTCAGTGAGGGAAGCCCCCCCTTTTGGGGACCCTCCCCAGGGACCCCCAAGCCCCCCCCGGTACCTCAGGGTGCACAAGGCTGGTCCGGTGCAGGAACCGCCACAGAGACCCCCGGGCGGGGGGCAATGGGGGGGGATGACAGATCTGGAGGGACAGAGGGGAGCTGGGGGGTACCCCAAAACCCCCCACGACCCCCAGGGGGGCAGATTTGGGGTGTCTAGGGGGGCTGAGGGCACCCCAACTCCCCCACAAGGAATTGGGCCCAGTTTGGGGGGGGGTCTCAGCCCCATCCCCCACTCTGCCTGTCTGTTTGGGGGGTCCCACCCCCCCCCCAGTGACCCCATTTCCCCCCCCAGTGTGTTCTGGGGGCTCCCCCCCCCCCCCCCCGGTGACCCCATTATTTCCACCCTCCCCACCCCAAATCCAGGCCACCCTGACTATTTTTATCCTCCCGCCCCAATTCCTGCTCCCGGGGGGTTCCCGGAGCCCCCCCGACCCCAATTCCCCCCCCTAAGGTGACTTTGGAACGCTGGGAAAGAGGACAGGGGGAGGGGGGACCCCCAAAGCCTCCCAAGCCCCCCCAAAACTCACCTGGAAGCTCCATTGCACCTGAGCCTGGGTCAGGATCCGCTCGCAGCAGGGGGATGGATTTGGGGGGGCCCCTGGCAGCTCCAGGACCCCCTTGGGGGCTGGGGGGATTTTGGAGGGGGTTTAGGGGGCTTGGGGGGCACTTGGAGGGGTTTAGGGAGGATTTTGGGGGGATTTAGGGGACTCCCAATGGGGCTGGGGAGGAGTTTGAGGGGATTTAAGGGGTCCCCAGAGAGAATTGGGGGGGAGGCCCCTGGGAGAGGCTATGGGGTCCCCAGAGAGATTTTGGGGGTTCTTGGGGGCTCTTAGAGGAATTGGGGGGGTTAGGGGTGTCCCTGGGGGATCAGAGGGTCTCTGGAGAGGTTTTGGGGAGGGTCTCTAGGGGGAGTTTTGGAGGTCTCTTACCCCCCCCCAGCACTTCGGGGTCGAGGTCACGGCCCAGGGGTCCCTCAACTGCCACTGGGAAAAAGGAGGGGGGGTCAGGGGGGTCTGAGTGGACACTGGACCCCCCCAGGACCCCCAGGGATCCCCCAGGACCCCCCACCCACCGGTGAGGATGCAGGGGGGGCTCCCCAGGCTCCCCCCCGCCGTCAGGGCCACCAGCAGAGCCCCCCGTCGGGGTCCCCCACTTTTGGGGGTCCCCAGGGCCACCAGGAGCTGCTCCAGGAGCTGCGGGGCAGGGAGATGTGTGGGAGACCCAAAAACTCTCACAAGAACCCCACAAAACTACCCCGGAACCTCTGCCCCAAGGCCTCCTTCACTCCGAGTGAACCCTGACTCACCCAGAGACCCCCAAAGCCCCCCAAAGCTCTTTGGGGTTCCCAAAACCCCCACAAATACCCCCCAACCCTCTCTAGTAACACTTGATCCCTCATAAACCACCCCAGGACACCCCCAAAACCCCTCAACCCTCCCTAGAGACCCCTGAACCCTCCTAACCCCCCTCAGAGACCCCTCAGGAGTCCACAACGCCCAGTCACCCCTCAGAGAGACCCCCAAGAGACCACCCCAACGCCCCCCAAACCCTCCTTAGTGACCCCCTCAGACCACCCGTAACCCCTCCAAGCTCCGCGAACCCTTTCTAGCGATTTTTGACCCTCCAAAACCCCCCCAGACCCCCCTCGCCCCCTCACCCCCCTCACGGCCTCCGCCGCCATCTTTGCCCTTCCCTCACCTCCTTTCCCTAGCGCCCCCTAGCGGCCGCGAGGAGCGGGGCGGCGGGAAAATCCCGCGGGTGGGGGGCGTGGCCTGTGCCCTCCGTCGCCATGCCAACAACAGTGGAGGGGCGTGGCTTTGTGGGCGTTGCCGTGGTGACGGCGGCAGGGGGCGTGTCCGCAGGCCCCGCCCCCCGGGGTGTGATGAGCTGCCGCGGTCTCAGCGCGCGCCGCGACCGCAGCGCAGGTAAGGGGGGGGGGGTCACACCTGGGGGGGGCTCAACCCGGGGGGAGACCACCCCCAAAACCACCCCAAAACCATCCCCACAACTCCCCCCCCGGGTACCGTAACCCCTAAGCCCCGCAGATCCCCCCGCGCCCCCCCCGGGCACTGCGGCACCGGCTCCGCATCCCCGGACGGGCCCCCCCCTCGCGCTCCCCCCGGGGGGGTTTTGGGGAGCCCCCAGCCCCAAAAGTCGCGTGTTTGTGTCCGACACCCCCCCCGACCCCCCCGCGGCGCTGCGGGCGCTGATCCCCGTTAAGAGCATTAACGGGGGGGCAGCGGAGGGGGGAGCGGGGGGGCTCTGGGGGGGCTCTGGGGAGGCGGGGGGGGTCTTGGAGGAGTTTTGGGGGTCCCGGCGAAGAACTGGGGGCGCTCAGGATTTGTTTGAGAGGATCTGGGGGCGCTCAGGGTGACCCAGAGAGTTTTTCTGGGGGGGGTCTAGCGATGGGGGGCGGGACTTGGAGGAGTTTTAGGGGTCCCGGCGAGGATTTGGGGGGGCTCGAGGGGGTCTCCGGAGAGGTCGGGGAGGCTTGGAGGAGTTTTGGGGGGTCCCGGAGAGGAATTGGGGGGGGTCCCAGGGGGAATTTGAAGGGTCTTGTGGGGGGCTCAAAGTCCTTGAAGAGAGGGAGGGATTTGGGGGAGGGTCTCTCCCAGATTTGGGGGATCTTTAATAGGTTGGGGGGGGTCTCGATTTAATGGGGGGGGTTTATTGGTTTGGTGAATAGTTTGGGGGGGTTCTGTTAATTCAGGCGATTTTTTATTAATTTGGGGGGAGTCTCCGTTAATTTGGGGTTTCTTTATTAATTCGGGGGGGTCTCCCTTAGTTTGGGGGGTTTTTAATTAATTTGCGGGGGGGTCTCCCTTAATTTGGGGTTTTAATTAAATGGGGAGAGTCTCCTTTACTTTGGGGGTTTTTTCATTAATTGGGGAGGGTCTCCCTTAATTTGCGGTTTCTTTATTAATTCGGGGGAGAGGAATTCTTTATTAATTTGGAGAAGCATCTCTTAAATTGAAAAATATTTTTATTAACTTCGGGGAATGGTCCTCCCTTAATTCGGGGGGTGGGGGGGAGGGTCTCCCCATTAACCCTTCCTTCCCCGCGGGTCATTTTGGGGGGGATCCCCCTCCCCCAAAGATGACCAAACCCCCCCTCCCTTTCCAGCTCCCCCCTGAGCACCCACAGCGCTGCCCCCCCCCCCAATTTTGGGGGTCCCCAAAGGCCACCATGTTGTCCCCACCCCCCTACGACCCCCTGGAGCTGCCGCGGTTCAGCGACCCCCGCTGGGAAGGGGAGGGGGGCGCGGGGGGGCCCGAGGAGGAGGAGGAGGAGGAGGACGAAGGCTCCGCCCGGCGCTTCGAGCGCTCCCGGATCAAAGCTCTGGCAGGTACGGGGGGGGGGGGGACGCCCCCAAAATGGGGTGGGGGGATCCCCACCGTGAAGGGGGACCCCGAAAATGGGGGGGGGATGGGGGAAAATGGGGAAAAAGTGGGGGGAAATGGGGAAAAATGGGGGAAAAGTGGGGGGAAAATGAGGAAAAAGTGGGGGGAAATGGGGAAAAATGGGGGGAAATTGGCAAAAAAATTGGGGGGAAGGTGGAAAAAGTGGGGGGAAGTGCAAAAAATGGGTGGGAAGTGAAGAATGGGGGGGAAGGTAAAAAATTGGGGGGGAAAGTGAAAAAAATGGGGGAAAGTAAAAAAATTGGGGGGAACGTGCCAAAATGGGAGGAAAAGCGCAAAAAGTGAGGGAAAAGTGAAAAAAATGAGGGCGGTAAGATGCAAAAAATGGGAGAAAAAGTGAGAGAAAAGTGAAAAATTTGGGGAAAGTGCAAAAAATGGGGAGAAAAGTCAAGAAAGTCCAGGGAGAAAGGGAAAAAGTGAGCGGGAAAAGTCCAAAAAGTGGGAGGAAAAGTGCGAGAAATGGGAAGAAAAGTGCGAGAAATGGGAAGAAAAGGCAAGAATTGGGGCAAAAGTTCAATAATTTGGGGGAACTGTGGGGAAAAATGTGGGGAAATGTCTACAAGTTGGAGGAGAAGATGCTAAAAAGGGGGGGAAAGTGTAAAAAGTGGGGTCGAAAGTGTATAAAATGGGAAAAGACAAAAAGTGGGGCAAAAGTCCAAAAAGTGGGGGGTAAAAATTCGGGGGGAAAAGGCAAAAAATGGGGGGAAAAGCAAAAAAAAAACCTAAAAATGCATAGAAGATGAGGGAAAAAGGATAAAAAATTGCGAGTGGAACCCCCAAAAAGTGGGGGAAAACGCACCAAAAATATGGGGGATAAAAAATAAATGGGAATAGGGAGCCCTGGAATACTGGGGGAGGCAAATAAATGGAGGAAAATACAAAAAGAATTAGGGAAAAGTGGAAAAAACTGGAAAACAACCCCAAAAATATGGGGGAAACACTGAAAAAATGGGGGAAACACCCCGAAAATGAGGGGAAACACCCCAAAAATTGTGGGAATCGCATCAGAAACATGTGGAGACCCCAAAAATGGGGATGGGGACCCCAAAAATGGAGGGACCCCCAAAAATGGGGCGGAGAGACCCCAAAAAATGGGGGGGAACCCCCAAAAATGGGAGAAAATCCCCAAAAATGGGAGGAAATCCAAAACATGGGGGGAAACCCTAAAATATGGGGGGAAACCTCCAAAAAATGAGAGAAATCCCAAAAAAATGGGGAAACCCCCCCCAAAACTGGGGGCGTGTAATGCAATAATGGGGAATTCCCCCCCAAATTTCCCTCCAAGACCCCCCCGAAACACCTCGATCACCCCAAAACCCCCCAGGACAAACCCCCAGACACCCCAAAACTCCCCAGGACCCCCCTCAGGACCCCCCTAAGGACCCCCCCAGTCCCCCCCAAATCCTCTTAGCGTTAATCCAGCGCCGGCTGGCGCGGGGGGATCCCCCCCCCGGACCCCCCTCGGGGGGCTCCGACCCCTGGGGGGCTTTGGGGGGGTCTGGGGGGGTCTTTTGGGGGGCTTGAGGGTCCTGACTTCCCCCCCCCGAGCCCCTCTTTCCCTCCCAGCCGCACAGAAGAAGGGGGAGATGAGGGGTCAGGGGTCTCTGGGTGGGATTTGGGTGGGCTGGGGGGGTTTTGGGGTCCCTGACCCCCCTCCGTGCCCCCCAAGACGAGGACGAGACCACGCAGAAGTGGGGGGGGGGCCGTGCGTGGAATTCGGGGTTTTTGGGTGGGATTTGGGGTCTTTGGGTGAGATTTGGGGGTCTTTGGGTGGGCTGGGGGGGTTTAGAGATTTTGGGGGGTATTTTGGGGGGGGTTGGGGGGCTTTTGGGGGTCTCTGTCCCCCCCCGTGCCCTCCAAGACGAGGACGAGACCACGCAGAAGGAGGGGGGGGGGGCCGTACGTGGACTTTGGGGGTTTTGGGTGGGATTTGGCGTTTTTTGGGTGAGATTTCGGTCTTTGGGTGACATTTGGGGGTCTCCGCGTGGTCTGGGGGGGTTTAGAGATTTTGGGGGGTATTTTGGGGGGGGGTTTGGGGATCTCTGTCCCCCCCCCGCGCCCCCCGAGACGAGGACGAGACCACGCAGAAGGAGGAGGGGGGGGGCCGTACGTGGAATTTGGGGGTTTTGGGTGGGCTGGGAGGGTTTTAGAAATTTTAGGGGGTATTTTGGGGGGGTTTTGGGGGTCCCTGACGCCCCCCGTGCCCCCCCAGACGAGCGCGAGGCCGTGCAGAAGAAAACCTTCACCAAGTGGGTGAATTCTCACCTGTCCCGGGGGTCGCACCTGGGGGACCTCTACAGCGACCTGAGGGACGGGCGGCTGCTGCTGCGGCTGCTCGAGGGGCTCTCGGGGGAGACCCTGGTGAGTGGGACCCCCTCCCCAAATTGGGGAATCCACCCCCAAAGCCCCCCCCCTAAAAAAAAAAGGAAACCCGCAGTGGGGACCCTCCCAAAAATGGGGAAATCCCCGTGGGGACCCCCAAATTGGAACCCCTCCGGGTGCTGGAGGGGCTCCTGGGGGGACCCTGGTAAATGGGACCCCTCCCCAAATTGGGGAACCCCCCCCTCAAAGGGAAACCCCCCAAAAAAACAAGAATCCCCCAATGGGACCCCTCCCCAAAATGGCAAAATCCCCGTGGGGACCCCCCTGGATGCTCGAGGGGCTCCTGGGGGGGACGCTGGTGAGTAGGACCCCTCCCCAAATTGGGGACCCCACCATGGGGACCCTCTGACTCTCCTGGACACCCCCAAAACCCCCTCCTCAAGCCCCCAGCCCCCCATTTCTCCCCCCGGATCCTCTGTGTTCGCCCCGAAGCCCCCCCAGACCCCCTCCCCAGAACGCCCAGCCATCTCTGGATCCCCCCAGACCCCCCCAAATTCCCCTTTCTGCACCCCCAGCCCTCTCCGGACTGCGGGGCCTGGGTGGGGGGTGGGAGGGGGGAATTGGGGGTCCCCGAGGGGCTCTGACCCCCCCCCCCGTGCCCCCAATTGTGTCCATGGAGCCGCTGGACAGTGGTCAGTGCTGGGGGGGCTGTGAGGGCTCAGCGGTTTGGAGCTCCTGGGGTGGATTTGGGGGTGGATTTTGGGGTTCCTGAGAAAATTTTGGGGGCCCTGGGGGAATTTTGGGGTCCCTGAGGGGGAATTTGGGGGCTCTGACCCCCAACTGTGGCTGTGGTGCTGCTGGACAGTGGTCAGTGTTGGGGGATTATGAGGGTTTAGGGGGTTTGGAGCTCCTGGGGTGGATTTGGGGGTGGATTTTGGGGTCCCTGGGGGAATTTTGGGGTCCCTGAAGGGGAATTTGGGGTCCCTGAAGGGGGATTTGGGGGTCTGATCCCCTTGCCACCCCCCAATTGTGTCCATGGAGCTGCTGGACAGTGCTCAGTGCCGGGGGACTGTGAGTGGTCAGCGGTTTGGAGCCCCTGGGGTGGATTTTGGGGTCTCTGGGGTGCATTTTGGGGTCCCTGGGGTGCATTTTGGGGTCCCTGAGGGAGATTTGGGGGTCTGACCCCCCTGCCGCCCCCCAAATATGGCCGTGGACAGTTCTCAGTGCCGGGGGACTGTGAGGGCTCAGCAGTTTGGAGCTCCAGGGATGGATTTGCGGTGGATTTTGGGGTCCCTCAGGGGGGCTTTGGGGCTCTAACCCCCCCGTGTCCCCCTCCCCTGCCCGTGGGGGGGGGTCCCTGACCTTTTCCCCCCCCCCAGCCGCGCCCCACGCGGGGCCGCATGCGGATCCACTGCCTGGAGAACGTGGAGAAAGCTCTGCGCTTCCTGCGCGAGCAGCGCGTGCACCTGGAGAACGTGGGCTCGCACGACATCGTGGATGGCAACCCCCGCCTGACCCTCGGCCTGGTCTGGACCATCATCCTGCGCTTCCAGGTGGGACCCCCGGGACCCCCGGCTGGGCGGGGCGGGGCGGGGGGCGCGGCCTGGAGCCGCCCCGGGGGTGTTGTGTCCATTCCGGATCCGCCCTGGGGGTGTGTGGGGTCATTTTGGGGGTCCCGGACCCGCCCTGGGGTCCCTGTGCCCATCCCGGACCCACCCCGGAGGTGTGTGGGGTAATTTTGGGGGGTTCCAGACCCGCCCCGGGGTCCCTGTGCCCATCTGGGGCGTGTGTGGGATCATTTTTGGGTGGTCCCAGACCTGCCCCAGGGTCACTGTGCCCATCCCGGGGGTGCGTGGGATCATTTTTGGGTGGTCCCAGACCCGCCCCGGGGTCCCTGTGCCCATCTGGGGCGTGTGTGGGATCATTTTTGGGTGGTCCCAGACCCGCCCCGGGGTCCCTGTGCCCATCTGGGGCGTGTGTGGGATCATTTTTGGGTGGTCCCAGACCTGCCCCAGGGTCACTGTGCCCATCCCGGGGGTGTGTGGGATCATTTTTGGGTGGTCCCGGAGCCGCCCCGGGGTCTTTGAACCCATTCTGAACCAGCCCCAGGGGTGTGTGGGGTAATTTTGGGGGGTCCCAGACCCGCCCCGGGGTCCCTGTTCCCACCCTGGATCCACCCCGGGGGTGTTGTGCCCATCCCGGACCCACCCTGGGGGTGTGTGAGGTCATTTTTGGGTGGTCCCGGATCCGGCCCAGGGTCTCTGTGCCCATCCCGAACCCACCCCGGGGTCTTTGAACCCATTCTGAACCTGCCTCAGGGGGTTGGACCCTTCCCTGGGGGGTCCTGACCCCACCCCGGGGGTCTCTGCACCCATTTGGGGGGTCCTGACCCCACCCCGGGGGGTCTCACTTTGGTCATGGAGGTCCCTGGACCTTCCACAGGGTCCTTTTGGGGGGTCTTGCACCCACTTTTGGTGGTCCTCACCCCACCATGAGAATCCCAGACCCACTTTTGGGGGTCCCTGACCCAATTTTGGTGGTCCTGACCCCACCACGAGGGTTCCAGATCCACTTTTGGGGGTCCCTTACCCTGTTTTTGGGGCCTCCCCCCAGATCCAGGACATCAGCGTGGAGACCGCAGACACGCGGGAGCGGAAATCGGCCAAGGACGCGCTGCTGGCCTGGTGCCAGATGAAAACCGCGGGGTGAGGGGGTCCTGGGGGGTCCTGGGGGGTCCTGGGGGTCCTGGGGGATCTGGGAAGGGATCCTGGAGGGGTTTTGGGGGGTCCCAGGGGGCTTTGTGGGCTGTATGGGGCTGCTGCCAGATAAAAATTACAGGGTGAGGGGGTCCCCGGGAGTCCTGGGGAGGGGCCCTGGGGGTCCTGGGGGGGTCCTGGGGTTCTCGGGGGTCTCTGAGCCCCCCCATCGTCCCCCCCCAGGTACCCCAACGTGAACGTGCAGAACTTCACCACGAGCTGGAGGGACGGGCTGGCCTTCTGTGCCCTCATCCACCGGCACCGGTATGGGGCTGGGCGGGGGTCCTGATGTGGGGCAGGGGGCTGTGGGGTGATGGGGGTATGGGGTTATGGGGCAGGGGGCTGTGGGGTGATGGGGGTATGGGGTTATGGGGCAGAGGTCCATGGTCAGCAGGTGGTCAGTGGGTCAGGGGTTATGGGTCAGGAGTTATGGGTTAGTGGTTATGGGGTTTTGGGGGTCAGGGGTCTGTGGGGTCAGTGGATCAGTGGCTATGGGGGCTGTGGGTCAGTGCGCAGGGGTCTGTGGGTCAGTGCTCAGGGGTCTATGGGGGCTGTGGGTCAGGGTCAGGGGTCTGTGAGTCAGTGGGTCAGTGCTCAGGGGTCTGTGGGATCTGTGGGTCAGTGGTCAGGGGTCTGTAGGTCAGTGGCTATGGGGTGCTGTGGGTCACTGGGTCAGTGCTCAGGGGTCCGTGGGGGCTGTGGGTCAGTGGTTATGGTGTGCTGTGGGTCAGAGGTCAGTGGTCACTGCTCAGGGGTCCGTGGGTCAGTGCTCAGGGGTCTGTGGGGGCTGTGGGTCAGGGGTCAGTGGGTCTGTGGGTCACTGGGTCAGTGCTTAGTGCTCAGGGGTCTGTGGGTCAGTGGCTATGGGGTCTGTGGGTCAGTGCTCAGGGGTCTGTGGGTCAGGGATCTATGGGGTGCTGTGGGTCAGTGCTCAGTGGTCAGTGCTCAGGGGTCAGTGGGTCAGTGGTCAGTGGTTATGGGGTCAGTGCTCCGGGGTCTGTGGGTCAGGGATCTATGGGTCAGTGGTTATGGGGTCAGTGCTCAGGGGTCTGTGGGTCAGGGATCTATGGGTCAGTGGTCAGTGCTCAGGGGTCTGTGGGTCAGGGATCTATGGGTCAGTGCTCAGTGGTCAGTGCTCAAGGGTCTGTGGGTCAGTGGTCAGTGGTTATGGGGTCAGTGCTCAGGGGTCTGTGGGTCAGGGATCTATGGGTCAGTGCTCAGGGGTCTGTGGGTCAGTGCTCAGTGGTTATGGGGTCAGTGCTCCGGGGTCTGTGGGTCAGGGATCTATGGGTCAGTGCTCAGGGGTCAGTGCTCAGGGGTCTGTGGGTCAGGGATCTATGGGTCAGTGGTCAGTGGTCAGTGCTCAGGGGTCCGGCTCCCCCAGGCCGGAGCTGCTGGACGTGGCGTCCCTGCGCGGAGCCAACGCCCTGCACAACCTGCAAAGCGCCTTCGCCGTGGCCGAGCGCGAGCTGGGGGTCACTCGGCTGCTGGACCCCGAGGGTGAGGGGCTGGGGGGCCTGGGGGGGGCTGGGGGGGGTGGATTGGGGGTCCCTGAGGAGCTCTGACCCCCCCTACCCCCAGATGTGGCTGTGGTGCCACTGGACAGTGGACATTGTTGGGGGGCTGTGAGGGGTCAGGGGGGTTGGAGCTCCTGGGTTGGATTTTTGGGACCCTGGGGGAATTTTGGGGTGCCTGAGGGGATTTTGGGGTCCCTGGGGGAATTTTGGGGTCCCTGAGGGGGGATTTGCAGGTTCCTGGGGGGGGATTTGGGGGTCTGACCCCCCTGCCACCCCCCCAGATGTGGCCATGGTGCTGCTGGACAGCGGTCATTGTTGGGGAGCTGTGAGGGGTCAGGGGGGTTGGAGCTCCTGGGGTGAATTTTGGGGTCCCTGAGGGCATTTTGGGGTCCCTGAGGGGGGATTTGGGGGTCCTTGAGGGAGGATTTTGGGGGTCTGACCCCCCTGCCGCCCTCCAGATGTGGCCGTGGAGCAGCCGGACGAGCGGTCAGTGCTGACCTACGTGGCCGCACTCTACCACCACTTCTCCAGGATGAAGGCGCTGGCGGTGGAGGGAAAACGTGTCGGGAAGGTCCGGGATGGACACGGGGTGGACAAATGGACAGATGGACAGAGGGGTGGACACGGGGTCAGGGGGACGCAGGGATGGACAGAGGGGTGGAGGGGATAGACAGGGGGGTACAGGGATGGACAGAGGGGTGGACACAGGTTTGGGGGGACATAGGGATGGACAGAGGGACACAGGGATGGACAGAGGGGTGGACATGGGGTCAGGGGGGCGCAGGGATGGACAGAGGGATGGAGGGGATGGACAAGGGGACGTAGGGATGGACAGAGGGATGGAGGGGATGGACAGAGGGACAGAGGGATGGAGGGGATGGACAGAGGGTCACAGGGATGGACAGAGGGACAGAGGGATGGAGGGGATGGACAGAGGGTCACAGGGATGGACAAAGGGACAGAGGGGTGGACATGGGGTTGAGGGGGATGCAGGGATGGACAGAGGGATGGAGGGGATGGACAGGGGGACACAGGGATGGACGGAGGGACAGAGGGATGGAGGAGATGGACAGGGGGACACAGGGATGGACAGAGGGATGGAGGGGATGGACAGGGGGACACAGGGATGGACAGAGGCATGGAGGGGATGGACATGGGATGGGGGGACACAGGGATGGACGGAGGGACGGGAGGGTGGATGGACAGGAGGGTGGACAGATGGTGTCTGGAGGGGGGGTGGGGACTGGACAGAATCCACAGGGATGGACAGGCGGGAGTCGGGAGGAGATGGGGGATGGACAGATGGAGAGACAGATGGACACGAGAGTGGATGGGGATGGATGGACGGGGGGGACAGGGGATGGAGGGATGGATGGACAGACAGATATGAGGATGGACGGATGGACGGACGGACGGACGGATGGACAGATAGATGGGTGTGAGGCTGGACAGATGGATGGACAGATGGGAGGATGGACAGATGGACACAAGGTGATTATGAGGTGGGACAGGTGAGGATTAATGGATGGACAAATGGATGGACATGAGGATGGACGGATGGACAGACAGATATGAGTACGGATGGATGGACATGAGGATGAATGGAAGGATGGATGGACATGAGGATGGATGGATGGACAGACGGATAATGAGGATGAGGATGGATGGATGGATGGACATGAGAATGGCCAGGGGATGGATGGATGGACGAATGGACAGACAGATATGACAATGGATGGATGGACGGATGGATGGATGGATGGATGGATGGATGGATGGATGGATGGATGGATGGACAAATGGACAGACGCAAGGATGGCCAGGGGATGGATGGACATGAGGATGGGCAGGGAATGGACGGACGGATGGACGGACACAAGGATGGACAGGGGCAGATGGACGGAAGGACAGACAGATATGAGGAGGGATGGACGGGGTGGATGGATGGACGGACAGACAGATGGATGGGTGGATGGACATGAGGATGGCCAGGGGATGGATGGACAGACGGATGGATGGATGGATGGATGGATGGATGGACGGGCGGATGGATGGATGGACAGACGGACAACTGGACAGCCACAAGGATGCTCAGGGCGCAGACAGATGGACAGACGGACAGCCAGATCCCTGCCCGCAGGTGCTGGAGGCGGCGCGCGAGGCCGAGGGCCTGGCCGGGCGCTACGAGGCGCAGGCGGCCGAGCTGCTGGGCTGGATCCAGCGCTCGCTGCTGCTGCTCACTGACCGCCGCCTGCCCCGCGGCATCCCCGGCCTGCAGGGCCAGCTGCAGGCCTTCAGCGCCTACCGCACCACCGAGAAGCCCCCCAGGTGGGACCCCCGGTTGTCCAGGGGGCGTTTGGGGTCTCCAAAAGGGGTTTGGAGTCTGCCCAGGGGGGCTCTAGGGTCTGTCCAGTGGGGTTTGGGGTCTTCCCAGGGGGGTTGGGGTCTCCAAGAGGGGTTTAGAGTCTGTCCAGTGGGGCTTGGGGTCTCCAAGAGGGGTCAGGGTCTATCCAGTGGGGTTTGGGGTCTCCAGGAGGGGGTTTGGGGTCTGCCCAGGGGGGTTGGGGTCTCCAAGAGGGGGTTAGAGTCTGTCCAGTGGGGGTTGGGATCTCCAAAAGGGTTTTGGGGTCTCCCCAATGGGGGTTTAGGGTCTGTTTGGTGGGGGTTGGGGGCTCCAAAAGGGGTTTGGGGTCTTCCCCAGTGGGGTATGGGGGCCCCAGTGGGGTTTGGGGTCTGCACAGTGGGGTTTGGGGTCTCCAAAAGGGGTTTGGGGTCTCCAAGAGGGGTTTGGGGTCTCCCCAGTGGGGGTTTGGGGTCACTCCCACTGGGTTTGGGATGTCCCTGGTAGGATTTTGGGGTCCCCCGGTGAATTTTGGGGTCCCCCGCTGCAGGTTCGAGGACAAGGGGAGCCTGGAGGTGCTGCTGTTCTCCCTGCGGAGTCGCCTGCGCGCCAACAACCAACGGCAGTTCGTGCCGCGGGAGGGGACGCACAGCGCCGACATCAACAGGGTGACAGCCACAGGGGACATGGGGACAGCGGGGGGCATGGGGACATCGGGGGGGACATGGGGACATTGGGGGGAATGGGGGGAACCACAGCGCTGACATCAACAGGGTGACAGCGACAGGGGACATGGGGACATTGGGGGGGACAGGGATATGGGGACGCACAGCGCTGACATCAACAGGGTGACAGCGACAGGGGACATGGGGACATCAGGGGGAATGGGGACATTGGGGGGGACAGGAGGGGACACACAGCGCCGACATCAACAGGGTGACAGCGACAAGGGATGTGGGGACAGCGGGGGGGACATGGGGACATTGGGGGGGACAGGAGGGGACGCACAGCGCTGACATCAACAGGGTGACAGGGACAGGGGACATGGGGACAGCGGGGGGCATGGGGACATCGGGGAGAATGGGGGGAACCCACAGCGCCGACATCAACAGGGTGACAGCCACAGGGGACATGGGGACATTGGGGGGGACAGGAGGGGATGCACAGCGCCGACATCAACAGGGTTACAGTGACAGGGGACATGGGGACAGCGGGGGGGACAGGGACATGGGGACACACAGCACCGACATTAACAGGGTGACAGCGACAGGGGACATGGGCACAGCGGGGGGAATGGGGGGAACCCACAGCGCCGACATCAACAGGGTGACAGCGGCAGGGGACATGGGGACATCGGGGGGCATGGGGACACTGGGGGGGGACAGGGACATGGGGACGCACAGCGCCAACATCAACAGGGTGACAGCAACAGGGGACATGGAGACATCGGGGGGACAGGAGGGGACACACAGCGCCGACATCGACAGGGTGACAGGGACAGGGGACATGGGGACATCGGGGGGGATGGGGACATTGGGGGGGACAGGGACATGGGGACCCACAGCGCCGGCATCAACAGGGTGACAGCGACAGGGGGGACATGGGGACATTGGGGGGGAACACGGGGACAGCAGGGAGACATAGGGAGGACACAGTACCACGGGTGCCAGGTGTGACAGGTAGCACAGGTCACAGGTGACACAGGTTCCAGGTGTGCCAGGTGCCCCAAGTGCCAGGTGCCACAGGTGATGGCGGTGTCCCAAGTGCCAGGTGCTGCAGGTGACAGAGGTGACAGAGGTGCCAGATGTGCCAGGTGCTGCAGGTGCCAGGTGACACAGCTGACAAGTGCCGCAGGTGACAGGTGTCAGGTGCTGCAGGTGACAGCGGTGTCCCAGGCACCAAGTGCTGCAGGTGCCAGAGGTGCCAGAGGTGACACAGTTGCCAGGTGCCACAGGTGACAGGTACCAGAGGTGCCCTAGGTGCTGCAGGTGGCAGCAGTGTCCCAGGTGTCAGGTGCCGCAGGTGACAGGTGCTGCAGGGGACACAGGTGACACAAGTCCTCCAGGTTTGCCAGGTGCCGCAGGTGACAGGTGCCGCAGATGACACAGGTGCCAGGTGCCATAGGTGCCAGGTGCTGCAGGTGACAGCGGTGTCCCAGGTACCAGGTGCCACAAGTGACAGAGGTGACACAGGTGACACAGGTGCCAGGTGCCCCAGGTGACACAGGTACCAGGGGTGCCGCAGGTGACAGCAGTATCCCAGGTGCCAGGTGCCGCAGGTGACACAGGTACCAGAGGTGACACAGTTGCCAGGTGACACAGGTGCCAGGTGCCGCAGGTGACAGCAGTGTCCCAGGTACCAGGTGCCACAGGTGACAGAGGTGACAGAGGTGACACAGTTGCCAGGTGCCGCAGGTGACAGCGGTGTCCCAGGTGTCAGCTGACACAGGTGACAGGTGCCAGGTGCCGCAGGTGACAGCGGTGTCCCAGGTGCCAGGTGACACAGGTGACAGGTGCCGCAGGTGACAGCGGTGTCCCAGGTGCCAGGTGACACAGGTGACAGGTGCCGCAGGTGACAGCGGTGTCCCAGGTACCAGGTGCTGCTGGTCACAGGTGACACAGGTGGCAGGTGCCAGGTGCCGCAGGTGACAGCGGTGTGCCAGGTGTCAGGTGACACAGGTGACAGGTGCCGCAGGTGACAGCGGTGTGCCAGGTGTCAGGTGACACAGGTGGCAGGTGCCGCAGGTGACAGCGGTGTGCCAGGTGTCAGGTGACACAGGTGGCAGGTGCCGCAGGTGACAGCGGTGTGCCAGGTGTCAGGTGACACAGGTGGCAGGTGCCAGGTGCCGCAGGTGACACAGGTGCCAGGTGCCGCAGGTGACAGCGGTGTCCCAGGTGCCAGGTGCTGCAGGTCACAGGTGACACAGGTGACACAGGTGGCAGGTGCCGCAGGTGACAGCGGTGTCCCCGCAGGCGTGGGAGCGGCTGGAGAAGGCGGAGCACGGGCGGGAGCTGGCGCTGCGCTCGGAGCTGCTGCGGCAGCAGCACCTGGAGCAGCTGGCCGCGCGCTTCCACCGCAAGGCGGCGCTCCGGGAGACCTGGCTGGGGGACAACCAGCGCCTGGTGGCACAGGTGACACCGGGGACAGCCGCCCTGGGACCCCTGAGACCCCCGGGACCCCCAAACAACCTCAAATAACCCCCACTCAGGGACCCCTGACACCCCCGGGACTCCCAGACAAGCCCCACTCGGGGACACCCGGCACCTGGTGGCACAGGTGACACCGGGGACAGCCGCCCTGGGACCCCTGACACCCCCGGGACCCCCAAACAACCCCCACTCAGGGACCCCTGACACCCCCCGGGATCCCTCGAGATCCCCAAACAACTCCCACTGAGGGACAACCAGCGCCTGGTGGCACAGGTGACACCGGGGACACTCGCCCTGGGACCCCTGACACCCCCGGGACCCCCAAACAACCCCAAACAACTCCAAATAACCCCCACTCAGAGACCCCTGACACCCCCGAGACTCCCAAACAAGCCCCACTCGGGGACACCCGGAACCTGGTGGCACAGGTGACACCGAGGGCACCCGCCCTGGGACCCCGAGACCTCCGGGACCTCCAAACAACCCCCACTCAGGGACCCCTGAGACCCCCGGGACCCCCAAACAACCCCCACACAGGGACAACCAGCGCCCGGTTCCGGTGTCAACAGGTGACACCGGAACCCTCCCACCACAGGGACTTCCCCTTGTCCCCACCAGGACAATTCCAGGGCATGTCCCCATCTTTTGTCCCCCCCATCACTTCCCTTTTCCTCCCCCAGGACAATTCCGGGGGGGTCCCAGGGATGTCTCCCCGCTCACCCCTTTTTCCCTCCCCCAGGACAATTTCGGGGAGTCCCCGGGATGTCCCCCCCTTCTCACCCCTTTTCCTCCCCCAGTACAATTTCGGGGGGTCCTTGGGGTGTTCCCCCCCCACCCCCTTTTCCCCCCCAGGACAATTCCGGGGGGGTCCCCGGGATGTCCCCCCCCCTCACCCCCTTTTCCCCCCCAGGACAATTTCGGGGGGTCGCTGGGGGGGGTCGAGGCTGCGCTGCGCAAGCACGAGGCCATCGAGAGCGACATCGCCGCCTACGGCAGCCGCGTGCGCGCCGTCACCGCCGTGGCCGCTGAGCTGGAGGCCGAGCGCTATCACGACATGAGCGGCATCGCGACACGGCGCGACCACGTGGTGTCGCTGTGGGAGGCGCTGCGGGCGCAGGTGGCGGCGCGGAGGGAGCGGCTCCGGGCGCACCTGGAGCTGCAGCGGTTCCTGCGCGACCTGGAGCACCTGATGGGGTGGATGGAGGAGATGGAGGTGGGGAGGGGTCGGGGGGAGTTGGGGGGGGTGGGATCCCTTTGTGGGACCCCCCCCAGTGACCCCCCGGGTCCCCTCCAGGTGCGGCTGCAGTCGCGGGATTTCGGGCAGCACCTGAGCCAGGTGGACGATCTGCTGCAGATCCACGCCCTGGTCGAGGGGGACGTGGCGGCCCAGGCCGAGAGGGTCCGGAGTGTGGGGGCGGCGGCCGAGCGCTTCCTCGGGGAGGGGGGCGGTGAGTGTCCCCCCGAAATCCCCAAAACTGGGACTCCCAGGATGCCCTGGAACCCCCAAAGCCAGGGATGTCTGAATCCTGAGACCCCCAACCAGTCCAGGCTGTGGGGGCAGTGGCTGAGTGCTTCCTTGGGGAGAGGGGTGTTTAGTGCCCCCCTAAAATGGGATCTCCAAAACTGGGAGCCCTGGGATGCCCTGGAATCCCCAAACTGAGGGACACCTGAATCCCAGGACCCCCACACACTTGGAACCCCCAAAACCGGGACCTCCCAAAACCTGAAGGTTGGGGTTCCTGAATTTAGGGGCCCCCAAACCCTGGGACCCCCAAACACCAGACCCCTGAACCCTGGGACCTGCAAATCCCAGATCCCCAGGACCCCCAAAACCTGGGTCTCCCAAATCCTTGGGATCCCTGAATCCCAGACCCTGGGACCCCCAAAAATTGGGATCCCTACACTCTGTACCCCTGAACCCTGGGGATTCCCACCTCCAGGACCCTCAAACCCTTAGGACCCCTGAATCCCAGATTCCCTGGACCCCTGGGACCCCCCGCAAACCCCGCTAACCCCCATCCGTGCCCCCCAGGGTACCGGCCGTGCCCCCCGGAGCAGCTGCGGAGCCGAGTGGCGGCTCTGGAGCTCCGGTACCGGGGGCTGTCGGCGCTGTCGGCGCAGCGGCGGCTCCGCCTGGAGCGCTCCCGGCGCCTCTGGAAGTTCCTGTGGGACGCGGGCGAGGAGGAGGCCTGGATGCGGGAGCAGGAGCGGCTCCTGCGCTGCCCGGAGCTGGGCCGGGACCTGCCGGGGGCCCTGCGGATGCTGAGCCAGCTCGAGGCCATCCGAGGGGCGCTGGGGGGACGCGCGGGGCCGCTGGAGCAGCTGCTGGAGCGGGGCCGGGAGCTGCTGGCGCAGGGAGCCCCCGACGGAGCCGCGGGATCCCCCACGGGAGCCACCGCCGGATCGACGGGAAGCACCGAACGCGTGGAATCCACCGCCGGATCCACCGCCAAACCCACGGAACTCCCCGCCAGACCCGCGGAATCCAAAGCCACATCCATGGGACGTGCGGCCGGACCCGCGGAATCCACCCCCGGATCCGCAGAGGGACCCTCGGGATCCGCCGCCAGCCCCGACGGATCCACCGAACCCATTGACGGATCCACGGAACGCCCCGACGGATCCCCGGACCTCACTCCCGGCTCCTCGGACCCCGCGACCGCCGTGTCCCGGCGGATCCGGGAGCTGGAGTCGCTCTGGGCGGCACTGCCGGCGCTGGCCGGGGCCCGGGAGCGGCGGCTCCGCGCGGCCGCGGGGCGATTCCAGCTGGACGCGGAGGCGGCCGAGGCCGAGGCTTGGCTGGTGGCCGCCGCCCGGCGTGTGGCGGGGCCGGAGCTCGGCCACGACGAGCGATCCGCGGGGATCCTGGAGCGGCGGCTGCGGGAGCTGCAGGACGAGATCCGGCGCCGCGGGCCGGCGCTGGCGGCGCTGCGGGAGCAGGCGCTGCCCGGTGATGCCGCCGACGTTCCCGACGTGGTGCCGGGGCTGGCGGAGCGCCTGGCGGAGCTGGAGCGGCGGCACCGGGAGCTGGAGGCGCAGGCGGAGTCGCGGCGCCTGGAACTGCGGGACGCGCTGGGATTGTTCGCGGCGCGCAGCGAGGCCGATGCCTGCGCGCTCTGGGTGGGCGAGAGGGAGCAGTGGCTGCTCTCCATGGAGATTCCCGAGAGGATCGAGGACCTGGAGGTGGTGCAGCAGCGGTGAGCGGCCGGCATTCCCCGTGCCCGGCGATGCTGGGCTCTATAAATCCCAGAATTATTCCTGGGCAGTCTTGGAGTGCCGTGGTCACCCCCACTGGGATTTGCCCCGGTTATCCCAGGAGTATATTCCCAAGAATACTCAGGATCGCCCCATTATTGTCCCATTATTCCTGGTGTTCCCTGGACTCCTGTTTCTAGCACAGCATTCGCAGTGTTCCTGCTGTTCCCATTCTCCCAGAATTTCCCTGATGCAGAATTCCCTGTGCTCTCTGAAATCCTCACCTTGAGGTGAGCTATTCCCGGCGTTCCCAAAATTCCCACCTCCGACACAGCATTCCCAGCGCCCCCGGTATTCCCTAAACTCCCACGTCCAGCGTCGAATTCCCGGAATTTCTGGCACTCCCAGAATTCCTGGCATTCCCACCTCCGGCACAGTGTCGCTGCTGTTCCTGGTGTCGCCAGTGTCCCCTGAATTCCCATCTCCAGCACGGCATTCCCAGCACTCCCAGCACTCCCAGTATTCCCAGTATTCCCAGTATTCCGGTCATTCCCGGCGCTCCCGCAGGTTCGAGACGCTGGAGCCGGAGCTGGCGGCGCTGGCTGCGCGCGTGGCCTCCGTGGGCCGTGTCACCCAGGAGCTCCAGGGATCCGGGGAGAGGAACCGGGAGAGCGCCCGGGAAACCTGGGAGCAGCTCCGGGACAGGTGGGGGCGGGCCCGGGTGGGTCATTCCGGGCAGGAATTGGGGGTGGATCCAGGCAGGGAGGAGTTTTCCAGGCTGGGATGGATTCTCCAGGCGCTCAGGGATGCTCCGGGTGGAGGGAGGTGTTCCAGTCAGGATGGGTTCTCCAGGCTGGGATGGATTCTCCGGGCTGGGATGGATTTTCCAGTCAGGATGAGTTCTCCAGGCTGGGATGGATTTTCCAGGCTGGGATGGATTCTCCGGGCTGGGATGGATTTTCTCCAGGCAGCTTTGAGGATGTCTTGGGCAGTCAGGGATGCTCCAGGGATGGATTTTTCAGTCCAGGATGCTCTGGGAAGGGATGTATTTTCCAGACCGGGATGCTCCAGGGATGGATTCTCCAGACCGGGATACCCCCGGGAATTCAGGGCCGGGTTTTCCAGGCTGGGATGCTCCGGGGATGGGTTTTTCAGACTGGGAAGCTCCAGGGATGGATTCTCCGGACCGGGATGCCCCAGGGAATTCAGGGCCGGGTTTTCCAGGCTAGGATGCTCCGGGCATTCCTCGGGCTCGGTCCCACCGTGCCCTGATCCCACCCGTGCCAGGTGGGAGCGGTTCCGAGCGCTGGCCGAGCGCAAGAAGGCGGCGCTGACCGCGGCGCTGAACATCCAGAATTTCCGCCTGGAATGCCACGAGACGCGGGGCTGGATGCGGGAAAAGACGGCGGCGATCGAAGCCACGCGGGCGCTGGGCCGGGACCTGGCCGGGATCACGGCGCTGCAGGCGAAGCTCTCGGGGATGGGGCGCGACCTGGACGCCATCCAGGGAAAGCTGCGGGAGCTGCGGGCGGAAGGCGAGAAGCTCCAGGGGGAGCAGCCGGAGCGAGCGCCCGAGATCCGGGAGGGGCTGGCGGGGCTGGAGACCGAGTGGGACGCGCTGCGCCACTGCCTCCGGAGCCGCGAGGAGTCCCTGGGGCAGGCGCGGAGGCTGCAGGGCTTCCTGCGGGACCTGGCGGCTCTCCAGGCCTGGCTGTCCCGCACGCGGGCGGCCGCGGGCTCCGAGGATGTCCCCGCGTCGCTGGCCGAGGCCGAGGGCTCCCTGCGGCAGCACGAGAGCCTCCGCACCGAGATCTCGCACTACGGCGCCGATTACCGGAGCGCCCGCGCCGCCGGGCGGGAGGTGACGCGGGGACAGACGGACCCGCAGAGCCTGTCCCTGCTGCAGCGCCTGGAAGCGCTGGACGCGGACTGGGAGGAGCTGGGCCGGGTGTGGGAGAAGCGGCAGCGGCTCCTGGCCCAGGCTGTCGCCTTCCACGTGTTCCTGCGGGACGCCAAGCAGGTGGAGGGGACGCTGGGGAAGCAGGTGAGGGTTCCGGTGCCATCCCGATCCTGATGCTGATCCTGATCCCAAACTCGATGCCGATCCTGATCCTGGTCCAAATCCCGATCCCGATCCTGATCCTGATCCCGGTGCCATCCCGATCCCGATGCTGATCCCAATCCTGATGCCGATCCTGATCCTGATTCCAATCCCGATGCTGATCCCGATCTTGATCCCGAGCCTGATCGCAGTGCCATCCCGATCCCAATGCTGATCCCAATCCCGATCCTGGTCCTGATGCCGATCCTGATCCTGGTCCAAATCCCGATCGTGATCCTGGTGCCATCCCAATCCTGATGCTGATCCTGATCCAAATCCCGATTCTGATCCCAATCCCGATGCTGATCCTGATGCGGATCCTGATCCCAGTGCCATCCCAATCCTGATGCCGATCCTGATCCTGCTCCAAATCCCGAATTTGATCCCAATCCCGATGCTGATCCTGATGCTGATCCTGATCCCGGTCCAAATCCCGATTCTGATCCTGGTGCCATCCCAATCCCAATGCCGATCCTGATCCTGCTCCAAATCCCGATTTTGATCCCAATCCCAATGCTGATCTTGATCCCGGTCCAAATCCCAATCCCGATGCTGATCCTGATCCCGGTCCAAATCCCAATCCCGATGCTGATTCTGATCCTGGTCCAAATCCCTATCCCGATCCCAACGTGCAGGAGCACACGCTGGCCCACACGGAGATGCCGAGCACGGTACCGGGCGCGGAGGCAGCCGTGCGGAGGCTCGAGGAGTTCCTGGCGGCACTGGACACCGGCGCCGAGCGCGTCCGGACGCTCACGGACACCGGGCGGAAGCTGCTGGACGAGGGTGGTGTCCATGTGGAAAAGGTGCGGGAGACAGTGGAGTCGGTGGAGAGCAGGTGAGGGAGACCTGTCCCAGTCTGTCCCAGTCCTTCCCAGTCCATCCCAGTCCCTTCCTACACATGTAACCCCATCCCAGTGCTTCCCAGTCTGTCCCACCCTATCCCATCCCATCCCATCCCATCCCATCCCATCCCATCCCATCCCATCCCATCCCATCCCATCCCATCCCATCCCATCCCATCCCATCAGAATGGGGTCTCTCACCCCTCCGGCCTCGGCACAGGCACCAGAAGATCCGGGAATCAGCCCAGGAGCTGCTGGGGCGGCTGCGGGATAACTGGGAGCTGCAGAAGTTCCTGCAGGATGGGCAGGAGGTGAGATGGGATCGGGGTCGGGAATGGGATCGGGATTGGGATTTGGGATGGGATTAGGATGGAGATCAGGGACAAATGGGTTTAAGATGGCGATGAGTTGAAGATAAGAACTGGGCTGGGATGGGACTGTGGAAAGAGGTCCTGATCCGTGTCCCCCATCCCATTCCCATTCCCATCCCATTCCCATTCCCATTCCCATTCCCATTCCCCATCCCATTCCCATTCCCATCTCCAATCCTGTTCCCATCCCCATCCCCATTCCCATTCCCCATCCCTATTCCATTCCAATTCCCATTCCCAATCCCATCCCCACTCCTGTTCCTATTCCTATTCCTATTCCTATTCCTATTCCTATTCCTATTCCTATTCCTATTCCTATTCCTATTCCCACTCCCGTTCCCATTCCCATCCCATCCCATCCCATCCCATCCCATCCCATCCCATCCCATCCCATCCCATCCCATCCCATCCCCATTCCATTCCAATTCCCATTCCCATCCCATTCCCCATCCCCATTCCCATTCCCATTCCCATTCCCATTCCCATTCCCATTCAATTCCCATTCCCATTCCCATTCCATTCCCATTCCCTTCCCTATTCCATCCCCATCCCGTTCCCATCCCCGTTCCCGTTCCCAGCTGACGCTGTGGCTGAACGAGAAGCTGCCGGTGGCACGGGACGTGTCCTACGAGGGGACACGGGACCTGCAGGGGAAGTGGCAGAAGCACCAGGCCTTCGCCGCCGAGCTCGCGGCCAACCGGGGCTGGCTGGAGGCGCTGGAGAAGGTGAGAACGGGCAGAAAGTGGGCGGAAAACGGGTGGAAAATGGGGATCCGGGAGGGGGGCGGCCCCTGGGAAGGGTGGGATATGGGACGGGGAGGTTGCATGGGTCCAACCTTGATGGTTCCGTGGGTCCAGCCTCATCAATTCCATGATTCCGTGGGTCCAATCTTCATGATCCCACAATTAAATGGGTCCAACCTCAACAATTCCATGGGTCCAATCTTGATATGGACAATTCCGTGATCCTGTGGGTCCAACCTTAATGATTCCATGATTCTTTGGGGTCAATCTTCATAATCCCACAACTCCATGAGTCCAACCTTGACGGCCCCATGGGTCCAGTTTCAACAATTCCATGATTCCATGGGTCCAGTCTTCATGATCTCACTATTAAATGGGTCCAGCCTCAACAACTCCATGGGTCCAACCTTAACATTGAGAATTCCATGATCCTGTGGGTCCAACCTTAGCAATTCCATGGGTCCAACCTAAATGGTTCCATGGGTCCAACCTCATAAATTCCATGATTCCATGGGTCCAGTCTTCATGATCCCACAATTCATTGGGTCCAATCTTGACATTGACAATTCCACAATCCTGTGGGTCCAACCTCACCAATTCCATGACTCTTTGAGTCCAACCTCACCAATTCCCTGATTCTTTGGGTCCAGCCTCACCAATTCCACGATTCTTTGGGTCCAACCTCACCAATTCCCTGATTCTTTGGGTCCAACCTCACCAATCCCACGATTCTTTGGGTCCAGCCTCACCAATTCCCTGATTCTTTGGGTCCAACCTCACCAATCCCACGATTCTTTGGGTCCAGCCTCACCAATTCCCTGATTCTTTGGGTCCAACCTCACCAATTCCCTGATTCTTTGGGTCCAACCTCACCAATTCCCTGATTCTTTGGGTCCAACCTCACCAATCCCACAATTCTTTGGGTCCAACCTCACCAATTCCCTGATTCTTTGGGTCCAACCTCACCAATTCCCTGATTCTTTGGGTCCAACCTCACCAATCCCACGATTCTTTGGGTCCAACCTCACCAATTCCACGATTCTTTGGGTCCAACCTCACCAATTCCCTGATTCTTTGGGTCCAACCTCACCAATTCCATGATTCTTTGGGTCCAACCTCACCAATTCCATGATTCTTTGGGTCCACCATTAACGATCCCACGATTCCATGGGTCCAACCTTGACATTGACAACTCCACGACCCTTTGCGTCCAACCCCAATGGTTCCACATGTCCAGCCCGTAACTCCGTGCCGCCGTTCCCGTGTCCCGCAGGACGGGGAGCAGCTGGCGCGGGCGCGGCCGGCGCTGGCCGGACAAGTGACCGCGCCCCGGCAGGAGCTGCGGGCGCTGTGGGCGCAGGTGGAGGCGGCGGCAGCCGCCAAGGGCCGGGGTTTGGCTGAGGCTGCGCGCGCTGAGAGCTGCGCCCAGGCCTGCGCCGGCCTCCGCTCGTGGCTCACCGGGGTCCGTGCACAGCTCCGCTCCGGCCACTGCGGCCAGGACCTGACCAGCGTCGGGGTCCTGCTCACCCGGCACCAGGTCAGGGGGACACGGGGAAAAGGGCAGAGTGGGGTGTGGGGAATGGGGGGAAAAGGGGAAAGGAAAAGGGGGCAGGGAAAAGGGGTTGGGGTGGGGTCTGGGGAATGGGAATGGGGGGAAAGGGGAAGGGAAAAGGGGGCAGGGAAAAGGGGTCAGGGTGGGGTCTGGGGAATGGGAATGGGGGAAAAAGGGGGCAGGGAAAAGGGGATGTGAGGAACGGGATGTGGGGAACAGAGTGAAGGTTTGGGGTGCAGGGTCCAGGTGCAGGTTTGGAGGGTGGGTTTTGGGGTGGGTCGGGGGTGCAGGTTTGGGGTGCCCAGGTTTAGGATGCAGGATTTGGGTGCAGATTTTGGGGTTCAGGTTTAGCATGCAGATTTTGGGGTGGATCTGGGGCAGGTTTAGGGTGCAGATTTTGGAGTTCAGGTTTAGGATGCAGGTTTTGGGTGTGGGATTTGGGTGCAGGTATTGGGGTACAGATTTAGGGTGCAGGTTTGGGGTACAGATTTTGGGGTTCAGGTTTAGAGTGCAGGTTTGGGATTCAGGTTTAGGCTGCAGATTTCAGAGTGGGTCTGGGAGGCAGGTTTAGGCTGCAGGTTTAGGGTGCAGATTTTGGGGTTCAGGTTTAGGATGCAGGGTTTGGGGTGCAGGATTTGGGTGCAGGTTTTGGGGTACAAATTTAGGCTGCAGGTTTTGGGGTGGGTCTGGGAGGCAGCTTTAGGCTGCAGGTTTAGGGTGCAGATTTTGGGATTCAGGTTTAGGGCGCAGGTTTGGGGTTCAGGTTTAAGCTGCAGATTTTGGGCCCCCCCGGGGGTCCCTGACCCCCCACGCCCCCCCAGCTGCTGGAGACGCAGGCGGCGCTGCGGGAGCAGGAGGTGGGGGCCCTGCGGGCACAGGCCGGGGGGCTCAGCCCGGGGCACCCCCGGAGTGCGGGGGTGCAGGAGCAGGTCCGGGAGCTGGAGCAGCAATTCCGGGAGCTGCAGGAGCCGCTCCGGGAGCGCGGCCGGAGCCTCGCGGCTGCCAGGGAGCTGCACCAGTTCCGCAGGGACCTGGAGGACGAGCTCGTGAGTGGGGGGACCCCGGGGGGCTGTCACTGGCGCCTGGGGTCCCTGAGCCTCAATCCCTGAGCCCCCCAATCCCTGAGCCCCCCAATCCCTGATGCCCTCATTCCTGACCCCCCAATCCCTGATCCCTCTCTGTCCCTGACCCCCCAATCCCTGATCCCCCCATTTCTGATCTCCCATTCCTGATCCCCCCAATCCCTGACCCCTCATCCCTGACCCCTCCCCATTCCTGATTCCCCCAGTCCCTGACCCCCAATCCCTGATCCCCTCATCCCTGACCCCCCATTCATGACCCCCCCATCCCTGCCCCCTCCCCATCCCTGACCCCTCCCCTGCCCCAGACCCCCTGGTGACCCTGAACGCCACCCCCAATATCTCCAAGCCACGCTGATCCTGACCCCCAATGTCCCCAAACTCCCAATGCCCCTGGTGACCCCAATGTCCCCCGTGTCCCCAGTGACCCCAATGACCCCCGGTGACCACAATGAACCCCAGTGACCCCAGTGACCCCAATGACCCCCGGTGACCCCCAAAGACCCCAATGACCCCAGTGTCCCCAGTGACCCCCACTGACCCCCCGTGTCCCCAGTGACCCTAGTGACTCTCAGTGAGCCCCAGTGACCCCAATGTCCGCAGTGACCCCAATGTCCCCCGTGTCCCCAATGACCCCCATTGTCCCCTGTGTCCCCAATGTCCCCAGTGACCCCAATGTCCCCCATGTCCCCCATGTCCCCAGTGACCCCAATGTCCCCCATGTCCCCAATGTCCCCTGTGGCCCCAATGTCCCCCATGTCCCCAGTGACCCCAATGACCCCCATGTCCCCCGTGTCCCCAGCTGTGGGTGCAGGAGCGCCAGGCCCTGGCCGTGTCCACAGACCATGGGAAGGACCTGCCCTCGGTGCAGCTGCTGCTCCAGAAGAACGAGGTGGGTCAGGGGTCCCCAAATGTCCCCCTGTGTCACCCAGGGACCCCCCAGAACCAGCCGGACAAGACCCCCAATGTCCCCCAGGGACCCCCCATAGACCCCAAACCCCTCACAGTCCCCCTAGATCCCCCATAGACCCCCCCCACAAATCCCCTAGACCTCCAATTTCCCCCATAGACCCCAAACCCCTCCTCTGACGCCCCCCAAGACCCCCAATTTCCCCCCTTGACCCCCTTCATAGACTCCTTAGACCCCCCATAGATGTGCCCACAGACCCCCAGACCCCCAATTTCCCCCACAGAACTCCTCCATAGACCCCCAGACCCCCAATTTCCCCCACAGACCCTCTCCATAGAGCCATAGACCCCCCATAAACCCCCCCACAGACCCCCTAGACTCCAAATTTCCCCCATAGAACTCCTCCCCAGACCCGAATTTCCCCCACAGACCCCCTCCACAGACCCCTAGACCCCCCCCAGACCCCCCATAGCCACCCCCACAAACCCCCTAGACCCCCCAATTCCCCCCCAGACCCCAACCCCCTTCCCCATCCCCGCAGACTCTGCAGAAGGAACTGCAGGGCCGCGAGCGCCGCGTCACCGAGCTGCTGGAGCGGGGTGTCCCCGGCTCGGGGGTCCCCGGCTCGGGGGTCCCCGGGGGGGTCCCGGCGCTGCGCGAGGCCTGGCGGGAGCTGCGGGCGCAGGCGGCGCGGAGGCAGCGGCGACTCGAGGCTGCCTTGGCCGCTCAGCGCTTCCTGCGCGACGCCGCGGCCGCCGAGGCCTGGCTGGGCGAGCGAGAGCTGCACATGCTGGCCCAGGACAAGGCCAAGGTGGGGACACGGCCATGTCCCCCCCCTCCCCATCCTGGAGTGGCACTGGGGTGGCTGCGGGGGGATGGGGGAGGGGGTTTAGGGGGGGTTTGGGGGGTCCCAGGGGGGCTGTGGGGAGGGATTGGGGGTTCTGGGGAGGGTCTGGGGGTGTCTATGGGGGATCTATGGGGGTCTGGAGGGTCTATGGGGGGGTCTAGGGCAGTCTGGGGGGTCTATGGGGAGGGATTTAGGGGGTCCCAGGGGGAGCAGGGAATGTGACAGGGGGTCTGGGGGCCTGCAGGAGGGTCTGTGGAGGGTCTCTGGAGGGTCAGGGGGAGTGGGAGGGGCCCATGGGGGTCTGTAGGGGGGGATTGAGGGGTCTGGGGGATTTGGGGGGGTCTATGGGGGGGCATGAGGGATCTATGGGGGGGGGTCTATGGGGAGTCAGTGGGACCAGGAGGGGCCTATGGGGGGGACTGTGAGTCTGTGGGGGTCGGGGCACCTCTCAGAGCATCTGGGGGTGTCAGGGGAGGGTCTGTGGGGGGGTCCAAGGGGTCTGGGGGGGTCCCTGCGGAGGGACACCCCTGTGACTGCTGTCCCCTCGCTGTCCCCAGGACGAGCCGGGCGCGCAGGCCATGCTGAGCAGGCACCTGGGGCTGGAGCAGGAGCTGCGCGACTATGGCGGCACCGTGGAGCTGCTGGCGGAGCAGGGCCGGGCCATGGCGGCCAGCGGCCACCCCGACGGGTGGGGACAGCCTGGGGACAGCCCTGTCCCCGTGCGCAGTGTCACCCGTGTGCCCTCACAGCCCTGTCCCCGTGCGCAGTGTCACCTGTGTGCCCTCACAGCCCTGTCACCGTGTGCGGTGTCACCTGTGTCCCTCCACACCCCTGTCACCGTGTGCAGTGTCACCCGTGTCCCTCCACACCCCTGTCCCCGTGTGCGGTGTCACCCGTGTGCCCTCACAGCCCTGTCCCCGTGCGCAGTGTCACCCGTGTGCCCTCACAGCCCTGTCCCTGTGCGCAGTGTCACCTGTGTCCCTCCACACCCCTGTCACTGTGTGCGGTGTCACCTGTGTCCCTCCACACCCCTGTCACCGTGTGCGGTGTCACCCGTGTGCCCTCACAGCCCTGTCATTGTGTGTAGTGTCACCTGTGTGCAGTGTCACCTGTGTGCCATCGCACCCCTGTCATTGTGTGCAGTGTCACCTGTGTGCCGTGTCACCTGTGTGCAGTGTCACCTGTGTGCAGTGTCACCTGTGTGCCATCGCACCCCTGTCATTGTGTGCAGTGTCACCTGTGTGCTGTCACACCCCTGTCATTGTGTGCAGTGTCCCTGTGTGCCGTCACACCCCTGTCATTGTGTGTGGCGTCACTGTGTGCAGTGTCACCTGTGTGCCGTGTCACCTGTGTCCCCTCACACCGCTGTCCCCATGTCGACTGTCCTCCATGTCCCCATGTCCACGGTCCCCCAATGTCCCCGTGTCCACTGTCCCCTGTGTCTCCTCACACCCCTGTCCCTGAGGTCCCTGTGTCCCCTCACACCCTTGTCCCCATGTCCATGGTCCCCCAATGTCCCTGTGCTCTGTCACCACTGTCCCTGTGTCCCCCGGGTGACCCCACTGTCCCCCATGTCCCCTGACACCCTGTCTCCATGCCCATGGTCCCCTGAGGTCCCTGTGTTCCATCACCACTGTCCCCATGTCCCCTGTGTGACACCGATGATGTCCCCCGGGTGACCCCTCTGTCCCCATGTCCCGTGGGTGACACTACTGTCCTCTGGGTGACCCCTCTGCCCTGGGTGACTCCTCTGTGCCCATGTCCCCTGGGTGACACTGCTGTCCCCTGGGTGACCCCTCTGTCTCTATGTCCCCGGGTGACACTGCTGTCCCCCGGGTGACACTGCTGTCCCCCGGGTGACCCCTCTGTCCCCGTGTCCCCCCAGCGAGCGGCTCCGTGCCCGCGCCGCGCAGGTGCAGCGTCTCTACGCGGGGCTGTGTCACCTGGCTGGGGACCGCAGGGCCACCCTGCAGGGCCACCACCGGCTGTGCCAGCTGCGCCGGGACCTCGATGACCTGGAGCAGTGGATCTCGGAGCGGGAGGTGGTGGCAGCGTCCCGGGAGCTGGGGCAGGACTTCGAGCACGTCACGGTGAGGGGACATGGGGACATTGGGAAGCCCTGGGTGGAGTTCCGGTGTCACCTCAATGCCAGGTCACTGTGATGGCAGAGAACCCCATCTCCCCCTGTCACCGGAGGTGTCCCTGTGTCCCCCTATCCCCGGGGGTGTCCCTGTCACTGGGGGTGCCTCCCTGACTCTGGCCTGTCCCATATTCCCCTGTCACCAGCGGTGTCCCTGTCACCAAGGGTGTCTCTGTGTCCCCTATCCCCAGGGATGTCCCCATGACCCCAGCCTGTCCTGTGTCCCCCTGTCACTGCAGCTGTCCCATGTCCTCTATCCCCAGGGATGTCCCTGTCCCCAGGAGTGCCCCCTTGACCCTAGCCTGTCCCATGTCCCCCTGACTCCCTGTGCCCACTGTCCTTGAGAGAGCCCCCCTGTCCTGTCCCCTCCCCTGTCCCATGTCCCCCATCACCAGGAGTGCCCCCCTGACCTGTCCCCTTACCTGTCCCATGTCCCCTGACTCCCTGTGTCCCCCATCACCAGGAGTGCCCCCCTGACCTGTCCCCTTACCTGCCCGGTGTCCCCACAGCTCCCTGTGCCCCCTGTCCCTGGGAAAGCCCCCCTGACCTGTCCCCTCACCTGTCCCATGTCTCCCTGTCACTGCAGCTGTCCCATGTCCCCTATTCCCAGGGATGTCCCTGTCCCCTTACCTGTCCCGTGTCCCCCTGACTCCCTGTGCCCCTTGCCCCTGGGAGAGCCTCCCTGACCTGTCCCCTCACCTGTCCCATGTCCCCACAGCTCCTCCGGGACAAGTTCCGCGAGTTCTCCCGGGACACGGGTGGCCTGGGCCAGGAGCGAGTGGACGCGGCCAACGCGGCGGCGGCGGCGCTGATCGCCGGGGGCCACCCCGAGCGCGCGGCGGTGGCCCAGTGGCAGGCGGGGCTCAACGAGGCCTGGGCAGAGCTGCTGGAGCTCGTGGCCACCCGGGCGCAGGAGCTGGCGGCCGCGCACGACCTGCAGCGCTTCCGCCGCGACGCGCGCCAGGTGCTGGCGCAGCTCCGTGACAAGGCCCGGCAGGTCCCCGAGGAGCTGGGCCGTGACCTGCGCGCGGCCGAGGGGCTGGAGAGGCAGCACCGCGCCTTCGAGCACGACGTGCAGGCCCTGAGCGCACAGGTGAGGGGACACAGGGGACAGGTGAGGGGACAGGGACAGGTGAGGGGACACAGGGGACAGGGACAGGTGAGGGGACAGGGACAGGTGAGGGGACAGGGAGGGAGAGGGAAGGACAGGTGAGGGGACACAAAGGACAGGGACAGGTGAGGGGACAGGGAGGGAGAGGGAAGGACAGGTGAGGGGACACAGGGGACAGGGACAGGTGAGGGGACAGGGACAGGTGAGGGGAGAGGGACAGGTGAGGGAATAGGTGAGGGGACAGGGACAGGTGAGGGACAGGGGCTGAACGTGGCCGAGGGGCTGGAGAGGCAGCACCGCGCCTTCGAGCACGACGTGCAGGCCCTGAGCGCGCAGGTGAGGGGACAGGGACAGGTGAGGGGACAGGGACAGGTGAGGGAACAGGTGAGGGGACAGGGACAGCGAGGGACAGGGGCTGAACGTGGCCATGGGGCTGGAGAGGCAGCACCGCGCCTTCGAGCACAACGTGCAGGCCCTGAGCGCACAGGTGAGGGGACAGGGACAGAGACAGGTGAGGGGAGAGGGACAGGTGAGGGAACAGGTGAGGGGACAGGGACAGCAAGGGACAGGGACTGAACGTGGCCGAGGGGCTGGAGAGGCAGCACCGCACCTTTGAGCATGACGTGCAGGCTCTGAGCGCACAGGTGAGGGGACACAGGGGACACAGGGGTGGTGGCACAGAGACTGAATGTGACCAAGGGCTGGTGCAGCTCCTGTCCCATCAAAGTGGCTCTGAGTGGGATATGTCACTTGTCTCATGTCACACTTGTCCCCTGGAGATGACAGCTGCCCAGGAGAACGCAGGACACCTGTCCCATGTCACACCTGTCACACCTGGCCCATGTCACACCTGGCCCATGTCACACATATCCCACCTGTTCCTGCAGGTGACAGCTGTGCAGGAGGCCTCAGGACACCTGTCCCATATCACACCTGTCACACCTGTCCCGTGTCACACATATCCCACCTGTCCCCACAGGTGACAGATGTGCAGGAGGCCTCAGCAGGCCTGTCCCATATCACACCTGTCCCATGTCCCACCTGTCCCCCTGTCCCCGCAGGTGACAGCGGTGCAGGAGGCCGCAGCGCGCCTGGCCGCGGCGTACGCGGGGCCGCGGGCCGAGGAGCTGCGGGCGCAGGAGGGCGCGGTGGCCGCGGCCTGGGCCGAGCTCCGCGCGCGCTGCCAGCGCCGCCGCCGCCTGCTCGGGGACACCGTGGAGCAGTTCCGCTTCCTCCGCGCCGCCCGCGACCTGCGCCTCTGGATGGACGGCATGCACCTGCAGCTGCAGGCCCGGGAGCGCCCCAGGTGGGGCACGGGGACACCGCGGGGACAGCGCTGGGGATGTGGGGACAGTCTGGGGACATGGGGGGGACATGGGGACACCGCAGGGACAGACAGCCCTGGGGATGTGGGGACAGTCTGGGGACATGGGGGGGACATGGGGACACCGCAGGGACAGACAGCGCTGGGGATGTGGGGACAGTCTGGGGACATGGGGGGACACGGGGACACCCCGGGGACAGCGCTGGGGATGTGGGGACAGTCTGGGGACATGGGGGGACACGGGCACATGGGGACACTGCAGGAACACACGGGGATGTGGGAACAGTCTGGGACATGGGGACCTGCAGGGATATGGGGACACCGTGGGGACACACGGGGATGTGGGGACAGCCCTGGAGACACAGGGACACATAGGGATGTGGGGACACACAGGGACATGGGGACACAGGGACAGTGCTGGGGACATGGGGACACCATCGAGATGTGGGGATGGTCTGGGGTATGGGGACAGCACTGAGACACAGAGACACACAGGGACATGAGGACATCCTCAGGGTCACAGGGATACCTCTGGGGACATGGGGACACCCTGGGGACACATGGACAGCCCTGGGGACATGGGGACATCCTCAGGTACACAGGGATACCCCTGGGGACACAGAGACAGCCCTGGCAACACCCCTGAGATTTGGGGACATCACAGGGATACGAGGACACCCCATGGACACCACAGTGACCCCCAGCGTGGGGCTGTGACCGCAGCCACCCTGGTGGCCCAGCCGTGCCTGGCTGTACCCAGGCAGAGGCTGGGTGTCCCCACGGTCACCCCTGGTGTCCCTGTCCCCTGCAGGGATGTCACCGCGGCCGAGCTGCTGATCCAGCAGCACCAGGGGCTGCGGGCCGAGCTGGAGGCGCGCGAGGGCTCCTTCAGCGCCACCGTGGCCGCGGCCACCGCGCTGCTGCAGCGCGGCCACCACGACGCCGACAAGGTGGGACCGTGTCCCCGTGTCCCCAGCCTTGTCACTGTCCCCATGTCCCCAGCCCCACATCCATCCCCCTGGCCAAATCGTCTCCACGGTCCTGTCCCCGTCCCATGTCTCTGTCGCTGTCCCCGTGTCCCCAACCCCACCCCTGCATCTCCATCTCTGTGTCTTTGTCCCCATCCTGTCCCTAGCCACGTCCTCTTGTCCCTGTCACTGTCTGTATCAGTGTGTCCCCATCCCTGCGTCCTGCCCTCATCCCTGTCCCTGTGTCCCTGCCTGTCCCCGTGTCCCCCACTGACCCCGTGTCTCCCCTTGTCCCCGTGTCCCCCCAGCTGTCCCAGGAGCTGGCCGAGCTCCAGGAGCGCCGCAGGGACATCGGGGAGCGCTGGCAGGACAAGCTGGACTGGCTGCAGACCGGTGAGAACTGGGCGGGGTCCCACGTGTCCCCCACGTCCCCCCCGTGTCCCCCCATGGGGTGCAGGCTGGGGGCTCCCTGTGCCTGTGTCACTCTCAAATGGGGGGACAGAGGTGGCAGAGGGGCGTCCCTGTGCCCCGTGTCCCCTCTCTGTGTCCGGGGTGGGAGTCAGGGGTGACAGAGGGGGGTCCTTGTGCCCGTGTCCCCTCTCTGTGCCCAGGGTGGGAGTCAAGAGTGATGGGGGCGATTCAGGGGTGACAGAAGGATGTCCCTGCCCCCCGGTGACGCCCTCAATGACTGTCCCCGTGTCCCCAGTGCTGGAGGTGCTGGTGTTCGGGCGCGACGCGGCCACGGCCGAGGCCTGGCTGGCCAGCAGGGAGCCCCTGGCCCGCGCCCCCGAGCTGGGCTCCAGCCTGGCCGAGGCCGAGACCCTCCTCAAACGCCACCAGAGCTTCCAAAAGGCCGCGGCCGCCTGGGACGAGAGATTCGCTGCCCTGAGCCGCCTCACCACGGTGGGGACATGGGGGGACATCGGGGGATGTTAGGGGACATGGAGGGGACGTGGGGAGTGAGTGGAATAGAGGGGAAATGGGGGGAATTGGGGAGGGGGCGCAGGGTGGAAATAGGGGAGCAAATGTGAGGAAATGGGGGGAAATGGGGAGGGGGTACAAGGAGGAAATTGGGGACACAGGGAGGGGGATGTGGGGGGAACAGAAGGGAGAATGGGGGGAATGGGAGGAAATGGGGATGGGGATTTGGGGGAGAAATGGGGGCATGAGGAGGGGGAGTCAGGGGGGCCGGGGCACTGCAGTGCTGGGGGGACATGGGGGGGCTTGGGGTCACTGTGACACCAAGGGGACACAGGGTGGGAGGGGGCTTGGGGTCCCTCTGTGTCCCCTCCATGCCCTGGGGGGGTCCCCATGGGATCCCCCTGTCCCCCCCATCACGGGGGTGTCCCCAACGCCCCCGACCCCCCGTGCCCCCCCAGCTGGAGGAGAAGGAGCGGCAGCGGCGCCAGGAGGAGGAGGAGGAGGCGAGGAAGAAGCTGCAGCCCCCCGAGCCCCCCCCGGCCCAGGCTGAAGTTGGGGGAAAACCCCCGGTGGTGCCCCCCGAGAGCCAGGATGGGGGAGGGGGCGGGGAGGTGCAGAGGTGAGCAGGGTGGGGCAGTCGGGGGGGGAAATTTTGGGAGGACACAGGGGAGATATTGAGGTTTGGGGGGGTTGGGAGGACACCCTGGGGATTGGGGGGTGGTCCGATGTGGATTTGGGGGGGGGGAATCTGGGGAGGGGCTTCTGGGGGTGACAGGGGGGGTCACCCCCGTGTCCTCACCCCCCCCCCCCAGAGCCCCCACCCCCCAGAGCCGCCCACCAGAGGCTCCGGCCCTCAACGGGATCCGCCCCGACAGCACCGCGGGCCAGGTAACTCCCCCGACCCCTCCCCAAAATAGGGAGAGGACACCCCCAGACCCCTCTGGACGACCCCTCCTCACCCTTGTCGCCCCCCCCCAGGTGCCCAACGGGGCGCAGGAGGGTGGGCCCGGCCCGGGGGGTGTGGCGGCCACGCTGCCCCCCCGCGCCCCCCCGCCGCCCGAGACCCTCGAGGGGGGGCTGTGCCGCAAGCAGGAGCTGGAGGCGCCCGGCAAGAGGGCGACCAACAGGTGGGGACGGGGACACAGCCTGGCCTTGGGGACACCCCAGGGACACGCCCAGTTCATGGCCACGCCTTCCTGCGCAGGCCACGCCCATTCATCGCGCCCAGACCACGCCCCATTCTGCCACACCCACACACCATGCCTTATTTGGGGCGCCTGGCCCCGCCCACAGACCCACGCCCCACACAAGCCACGCCCATTAGACGCCACGCCCCTCCCTTAAAGTGCCAACCGCCTCCAGGTCCTGGGCTGTGTTCTGGGGGTGGGGGTCCCCTAAACCCCCCCCGTGACCCCTGATGTCCCCCCAGGTCCTGGCAGAGCCTGGGCTGCATCCTGAAGGGTGGAGGTCCCCTAAACCCCCCCCGATGTCCCCCCAGGTCCCGGCAGAGCCTGGGCTGTGTCCTGAAGTGTGGGGGTCCCCTAAACCCCCCGTGTGACCCCCCAGGTCCCGGCAGAGCCTGGGCTGTGTCCTGAAGGGTGGGGGTCCCATAAACCCCCCCTGATGTCCCCCCAGGTCCTGGCAGAGTCTGTACTGTGTCCTGCGGGGGGGGTCTCTGAGCGTGTTCAAGGACGCGCGGGGGGCGGGCGCGGGGGTCCCGTACCACGGGGAGCCCCCCACCCCCCTGCGCGGCGCCCGCTGCCACCCGGCCACCGCCTACCGCAAACGGAAACATGTCTTCAGGCTGGGGTACGGGGGGAAAACGGGGGAATAATTGGGGGAAAATGGGGAGAAATTTGGGGGGGGAAATGGGAAGGACATGGGGGAATAATGGGGGAAAATTGGAGGAAAATGAGGGGGGAAATGGGGCAAAAATGGGGAGGGGAGAGCTGAAAAATGGGGGGGATGTGGGGGGAAATGGGGGAAAAACGGGGGAAAAAGGGAGAGGAGAGAGGGGGAAATGGGGGGGGATGTGGGGGAAAAAGAGGGGGGATGTGCAGGGATATGGGAGGGAAAACGGGGGGATACAGGGGACGGAATAAGGGAAAAATGAGGCAAAAATGGGGGGAACGTGGGGGGATGTGGAGAGGGGAATGGGGAAAAGTGGGGGGAAAACGGGAGGGACATGAGGGAAAAATGGGGGATGGAACAGGGGAAAAAAGGAGGGATATGGGGGAACACAGGGGGGGATATGGGTTAGAAATGGGGGGACTCGGAGGGGTCCCAGTGGCTGATCCCGCCCCCCTCCCCAGGCTGAGCGATGGGAAGGAATTCCTGTTCCAGGCTAAGGACGAGGTGAGACCCCCCCTCTCCGTCCCCTCAATGTCCCCTGGATGTCCCCCTGACCCCACCCGTGTCCCCCTGACCCCCGTGCCCTCCCGACCCCCAATGTCCCCCAATCCCCCCAGTGTCCCCAGTCCCCCTAATGTCCCCGTGTCCCCCCCAGGCCGACATGGCTCTCTGGCTCCGGGGGATCGAAGCTGCCGCCGGGGCCGCCCTGGGCCCGGGGGGGCCCCGGGAGGGCTCGGGGGTCCTCGGGGGTCTCCCCAAGGGGATGTCACGGGCCCTGAGCCTCCCCCCCGTGCAGCCCCCCGCCGACGGGGCCCCCCGGCCCCGCGAGGCCAAGGAGAGGGAGAAACGCTTCAGCTTCTTCAAGAAGAACAAGTAGAGTCTGGGGGGTCCCGGAGCCGACGGAGGGACACGGGGGGGGCCCCACTGGGGGGCTGAGTGTCCCCCCCCCCGTCCCGGTGATGTCCCCGCGCAGCCCCCACCCCAATAAAGTGATTGGAGACAGAGACTGGGAGGTCTGCGTGTGCTGGGGAGAGGAGGGGAAGGGGTGGGATTTGAACAGGGATGGCGATGCGGTGAAAATCAGAATTGGGATGCGGGGGGCGATGGGATGAGGGTGGGATTCACGTGTGGGTGGGACTGGGGCGGGATTGAGAGTAGAATGGATTGGGGTGGGATGGAAATGGGATTGGGAGGCGGAGGGGGGTGGGAAAGGGGCGGGATGGGATTGGGATAGGGATGGGAAGGGACTGGAGAGGATGGGAAGGGATGGGATGGGAAGGGAAGGATGGAAAATAATAGGATGGGAAGGGGAGGGGAAGGATGGGAAGGGGAAGGGTCCGTTTCGTGCTGGGTGGGGGTTCAGCGATGGACAGACCGGGGCACCCCAGTACTTCTAGTATGAACCCAGTGCTTCCAGTACGGACCCCACGGTTCGACGCCCACCCCTCCGCCATCAATGGACCACCCCCGCCCCCCTCCCAGCAGCCTCATGGAACGCTCCGCCCCTGGCCCCGCCCCCTTCCGTTCGTGATTGGCTGCAGGCACCCAATGGGCGGGCCCACCTGGCCGATGGATGACGTAACGCATCGGCATTTGACGGACAGCTCCGGCTACCAATGAGCGCGCGGGATACGGGGCGGGGTCGGGAGACGCCGCCGCCATTTTGTGAGCAGCGCGCGGCGGACGGGGCAGGTGGGGGCGGGGGGGGCCCGGGGGGGGTTCGGGACCGGAGACCGGGTGGGGGACACGCGGGACAAGCGCGGCCACGGCCCCGCTGAGGCGCCCGGAGGCCTCGGGAGGGGCGATCCGGGAAGGTTTGGGGGGGGTCTCGGGCCTGTGGAGCGGAGGGGTTTGGGGAGGGTCTCAGATCTGAGGGGTCTCAGGCCTGTGAGGGGATCTCAGACCCCTGAGGGACAAAAGGGGATTGGGGGGGGTATCAACCCTCAAAATCTCTGAGAAGTTTTGGGGTTCGGGGCTCGGCTCTGTCTTTCGGGGGGGTCGTGGGGGGAGGGACAGGGTTTGGGGTGTTTTTTGGGGTGTTTGGGGCTGGAATCTTGGGGGGCGTCAGAGGCTTGGGGTGTTTTTTGAGGGTATTTGGGGGCTCTGCCCTGCAGGAAAACAGATGTCAGAGGTTTAGATGGATTTTTGGGGTGTCAGAGGTTTGAGGTGTTTTTTTGGGGATGTTTGCGGGCACAGCATGACAGGGTGCACAGGCAGAGGTTTTGGATGTTTATTTTGGGGGAGATTTAGGGTGTTTGAGGCTCTGCCCTGAAGGAGCAGGGACAGATTCTTTGGGGAGATTTGAGGTGTCTGTGGGCACAGTCCCAGGGATCCACATAGAGCTTTGGGGTGTTTATTTAGTGGGGGGATTTGTGGTGTTTAGTGCTCTGCCCTGAAGGAGCACAAACAAAATTTAGGAGGGATTTGAGGTGTTTGGGGCTGTGCCCTGTGAGAGGGCCTAAGCCCTGGGGACACACACAGAGGTTCAGGGTGTTTATTTGGGTGGAGGATTTGGGGTGTTTGGGGGCATAGATAAAGGGTCAGGGTGTTTTATTTGAGGGGCATTTGGGGTGCAGGCCCAGGGACACACAGAGGTTTGGGGCATTTGAGGGGGATTTGGGCTGTTTGTGGACACAGCCCTGGAGAAGAAGGGGCAGAGTTTTGGGGTACTTATTTGAGGGGGATTTGGGGTGTTCGGAGGCACAGCCTTGTGCACACACATAAAAGCTTGGGGTGTTAATCCAGGGAGGATTAGGGAGCACAGCCCTGGGGACAAACGCTGAGATTCAGTGTGTTTATTTGGGGTTTTAGGGAGCACAGCCCTGCACCCACACACATTCAGGGTGTTTCAGGGGATTTGGGGCTGTTTGTGGGCACAGCCCCAGGGACACACACAGACCCCCGGGCTGTTTCTCTGGGGGTTTTGGGGCACTTTGGGGCTCACCGGGGCGCTGTCCGGTGCAGGCGGGTCGCGATGGTGAAGCTGTTCATCGGGAACCTGCCGCGGGAGGCGACGGAGCAGGAGATCCGCTCCCTGTTCGAGCAGTACGGGAAGGTGCTGGAGTGCGACATCATCAAGAACTACGGCTTCGTGCACATCGAGGACAAGACGGCGGCCGAGGACGCCATTCGCAACCTGCACCACCACAAGCTGCACGGCGTCTGCATCAACGTGGAGGCCAGCAAGAACAAGAGCAAGGCCTCCACCAAGCTGCACGTGGGCAACATCAGCCCCACGTGCACCAACCTCGAGCTGCGCGCCAAGTTCGAGGAGTATGGCCCCGTCATCGAGTGCGACATCGTCAAGGACTACGCCTTTGTGCACATGGAGCGGGCTGAGGATGCCGTGGAGGCCATCCGGGGGCTAGACAACACGGAGTTCCAAGGTGAGGCACCGGGCTGGGCAGCGGGAGGGCTCTGGGGTTCCTGGTGGATGCTCCCGCCGGCCCTGGCTCCGGGGTGGATCCCGGACGTGACCACGGTGGCTTCGCGGGGCCGTCAAGTGCCCTCGGGGCTCTGGGGTTGGTTTCGGTTGGTGCCCGCCCCGCCGAAGCTCCTGGGGCCGCCCGCGCGGTGCGGCCGGAGAGAGGGCGAGGGCTTGGGGGCTCTGGGCCGGGGAGGACGGGACTGACCCATCTCTGATTAACCAGCACGGCCGCCCCGCAGGAGGACCCCGACGGCGACGTCCTGTGCCGGGCCGGAGCAGCGGGTGACGCCAGGCTGCCGCCCGCCCTTGTAGCCTTGCCCAGCCTGGTAAGAGGGTGACGGAGGCGCCCGACCCCGCGCCCGGCGTCGCTCGGGCGCTCGACGGGGCCGAGTGGCCGGACTCGAGCCGCGGCGCTGGCGGCGGTGATGGCGAGCGCGTCTCCCGGCCGGGTGCTCAGGGCGGCGTCAGGCGCTTCACCCGTGCGGCGGCGGGGCCGGGCCGGGCGCTCCCGGTGCTGCCAGGGCTCCACACGTCCTGCCGCCCCCGTTCCGGGCCTTCCCCAAAAAAACACCGACTCAGCCGGGCCGGCGCAGCCGCACCCGGAGCTGCCCTGGCAGCGTCCGCGCTTGGCTTTGCCTCGTGCCGCGCTCAGGCCGGGCCCCGTTCGCTCCGGGGTGCTTCCCGGTGTCGCATCCCTCTCGCCGCTGCTCCGGCGTTTTCCGGCGCGAAGCTTTGCCGTCACATGGGGCCGGCAGTGCTGGGTCCGATCCCGGGCTGCCGGGGCTTTGCCGGGCTGACCGCACTCAGCTGTGGCGGCACCGTCCCAGTCAGCCGCTGTCCAGCGTCCATCCGGCGGCTCATGCTCGGTCCCGCGGCGGCTCCTTCCGCGCCAGTGGCTGCGGAGGGCTGGGGGGGTGACGGCCGGTCCCATCCCGTCCCGCCGGTGCCCTGGCACGGCTGCACTGACCCTGCCTCTCGCGTCTCTCCCCAAGGCAAGCGGATGCGCGTGCAGCTGTCCACCAGCCGGCTGCGGACGGCGCCCGGGATGGGAGACAAGAGCGGCTGCTACCGCTGCGGGAAGGAGGGGCACTGGTCTAAGGAGTGCCCGGTCGATCGCCCGGGGCAAGTGGCGGACTTTGCCGAGGCCTATAACGAGCAGTACGGAGCCGTGCGCACTCCCTACACCGCGGGCTATGGGGAGACGGTGTATTACGATGAGGCCTACGGCGGGATGGCCGACTACTACAAGCGCTACCGCGTCCGCTCCTACGCCACGGCCTCGGCGTACGACGCCTACGCGGAGCAGACCATGGCCCAGTACTCCCAGTACGCCCAGTACTCCCAGGTCCAGTCCTCGGCCATGGCCGCCACCACGGCCATGGCCGGCCGCATCCCCACCACCTTAGACGCGTACGACCGAGCGCTGCTGCCCACCCCGGGTGCGGCGGCCGCCGTCGCCGCCGCCGCCGCCACCGCCGCGGCCGCCGCCGCGTCCTCCACGTATTACACCCGGGACAGGAGCCCCCTGCGCCGCACGGCCGCCGCGGCCAGCACCGTCGGAGAGGCGTACACGTACGAGCGTGGGCAGCTGTCGCCCGTCTCCTCGGTGGCCCGGGCGTCCCTCTACGACATGCAGCGCTTCGGGCGGGACCCGTACGCGGACCGGGCGCGATACTCCGCCTTTTGAGCCGGAGGTGAGCGCGTTGGTGGCTCTTGGCACTGCGGGGGGGCCCCGCTGCTGCTGGTCCTGATTGTGCCGGTCATGCTCGAGGCGGGTGACGGGTCACAGTGACACAGAGAGGCCTCGCGGGCGTTAAAGCCTGGCCGTGGCGAGGAGGTGCCGTGGTGAGTGGGGCAGTGCTGGTGTCACTCTCATGGCTGTAACTCACGTTCCTGCCGGGCCGGGCGCTGTCCCGGTACAGTCCCTGCAGGGTGGGGGGTTCCCGCAGAGCCCCCAGCCCTGGGACAGCTCCTGCCCGCACGGGCTGTGCCCGGGTCCGAGTGGGCCGAGGGTCCCGGTGGGCCGGAGCCCCACTGCTGCTCCACATTGGACTCTCTTACTGCCAGGAAGCCGCAGCTCCCCGGGGCACCGGGGCTCGGCACGGTTCCGGATCAGCCCCGGGGGCACCTGCGCCAACTCCTCTTTTCTCTTACAGGTAAGATTTGTGCGGCTGGACGTCGGGGTCCCGTCGCACGCCGACTCGGCGCCGCGCGTCTCGGGCCGCGCCGGGTGCCACCGCCGCCGCGTGCCGCTCCCGGGCTCATTCCTTACGGACGCGCGGCTCGTCCCCAGCCCGGGCAGGATTAGCTCAGCCCCTCCCCCAGCTTCCCCCGCCCCCCTGGGCAGGATTTTGCTTTTCCAGGTAGTTTTGGGTCCCCACCCTGGGCTCAGGTGTGAGCGCGCAGCCGCAGCCGTCCCCCAGTGCCAGCTTTGCTTTGCTTCGCCGCCCCCTCGCTCCCCCGGAGCTCTTCCCGAGTCGTCGTTTTGCCTTTTTTTCCTTTATTTTTTAAGAGGGTGGATAATCCAGTGGTAGGTTTTTAGCCCAACGCCGTAGCTGACCGGAGGCCGCCGCGCCACGCCGGCGGGGGTGGAAACCCCCCCCAGTGATATAGAGTCCCCTGACCCCACTTTCCGGTAAAATAAACTCAAAATTTTTAACAAATGGCGCTGGCTCTGCCCCCGGTTCTTTCTCTGCACTCAAGTCCCCTCAGAATGTGGCACGGAACCTTCTGGACTCACTGGGGCTGCTGCAAAGGGAGGCACCCCCAAAACGGTCCCAGGGCCCCCCAAAGGGGCACCCAGGGGTAACAGAGGGGCTTTAACCCCCCAGATCTTCCTCACAGGCAGCAGCAACCACTGCTTAACCTGCCCAGGATTAATTAATCCCCAGACTGCCTTTTTTATCCCTAAAGTGCTTCGTTTTGTCCCTGAACTGCCTTGTCTCCCCAGACTGGTTCACTTTGTCCCCAAACTGGCTCATTTGTCCCCAGATGGCCTGCACTGCCCTCCCCTCTCTTGGTGCTCGTTAATTAAGGCCGTTAAGCCCAGGACAGTGCCTTAGTGATGTCGCCAGTTCCGCCTCCGCTGGCTCCGCCTCTGCCTCGCCAGCACCGATCATTGTCGCTATTGTCACCACAGGCGCTGCCATTGCAACACCTGGGGACTCGGGGCCAGCCCCGGGGATTGTGTGGCCACCCTGGAAAGGAGGGAAGAAGCTTTAGACCCTCCTGCGTGGCTAATTACTACAGCGATTAATGAGCCTTGGCCATCCCCCCCCATGCCACAGCGGTGTCCAGACTGTGACCTGTCCCTGGGGAAGGACAGGGGACAGAAGTGTGTGCAGGAACAGTCATCATGGTGACAACAGTACCCATGAACCCTGGAATGGCACACACCACCCTTCAAAACCAGCTTTTCTCACCCAAAACAAGGCCCCAGTGCAGGTCAGTGCTGGTGATCACATGTGGTGGTGTCGTGGCAGTGCCGAGTCCAGCACTTCCCGCTGCTGGCTCCGAACACTGCTCATTCTCCAAATCCTCCTCTTCCAGGGTGGGAAAGCGGCTCCAGCACTGGGAGCAGCATCAACCCAGGGTGGGTGGTGATGGTGGCACTGGGAAGTGTCCCCCAGGGGTGGGAGTGGACCCCTGGGTCTGGGAAAGAACCAGGCGGGAGGCGTTGGGAACTGGAGCAGACCCCAGTGTTTTATTTACAGTCATAAAAAACCCTGGCACCGTGCCGGGCCTGAGTCTGGAAACGGGGAATTCACCCAAAAAACGGGACAACGCGTGGTATAAAAGAGTCTGAGCCACATGGCCACAACCGTTGGCGAGTTATGAACCAGCACGGGACGATCTGAGTGGCCACTGCCAACTGTAACCGCGGAACCTTCTAAAAAACTCAAACAGCAATATCAGAAAAAAACGGCTGAAAAAGAACCGTCCATGCCCTGGGGGGACAGTGAGCAGGCCCTGCGGCCGGCTCAGAGGCGGCGCTGGTAGCCCGAGTGGACGCGGGCGGTGGGCAGGTAGTCACTGTAGCCACCCGAGTAGCGGGCGTACTCGGAGTGCGCGTCCGGCAGGCGGCGGTAGTCCAGCGGGGACTTGGTGGGCGAGCGGCGGTACGCCAGCGGCGAGTCCGCTAAGCGCCGGTAATCGGCCAGCTCGGACAGCCGGCGCTCGGAGCCATACCTGGGCGAGAGAAGAGACGAGGGTCAGCCAGGGGGACGGTGCCAGGATTCGCCGCCGCCAGCGGCCCTGCGTCCACCCGGGGACGCACCGCGATGGGCAGAGCCGGCGCAGGACGCGATCAGACACCGGACGCCGCGGAAACCCTGCCGTATGCCACCACCTCCCCACCTGCACCAAGCCCCATCCCACCCCCGGGATCTGTGCGGCACGAGCGGAGCCATGGCGCCCACCGCGCCGGGCGATAGCGAGCCGCACCAGTGCCGCACGGCACCAGTCAAGCCGCGAGCGATGTGCCAGAGCCCGGCGAGCTGGCGAGCACTGGGAGACAGGGGTGGGGGTCGGTGCCCCGCCTGGCACCGTACCTTTTAGCCAGAGAGGACGATTTTTTGTACGGGTCGTCGTAGGCGGCGCTGCGAGGTGGGGAGAGGCGGGTGCGCTCGTAGGGCGGTGCGGCGGCGGCCTGCGCCAGGCCCAGGTAGGAGCCGGCCGGCTGCCCCAGCTGGCTCGGCCCGTCGTAGGCACTGCCCGGCTGGGCTCGGTACGCAGCCGCCAGCGCGGCGGAGGACGGCTGCTGCGCCGGGTAGGAGGCCGCCATGGCGCCGGAGGCCTGGGCCCGGTACGCGGCCGTCAGCGGGGCGGAGGCCTGCGCCTTGTAGGAGGCGGCGGCGACGGCAGCCTGGCTGCTGTAGGAGGCGGCCAGCGAGGAGCCCGTCTGTGCGCCGTAGCCGGCGGGGAGTGCGGCGGCCGCAGGCTGACTGCCGTAGGACGCAGGCAGACCCGCGGCAGGCTGGGCGCCGTACGAGGCTGAGTGCCCCACGGCGGGCTGGGCACCGTACGAGGTGGACAGCGCAGGCTGGGCACCGTAGGAGGCCGAGTGGCCGGCCACGGGCTGGTAGGCAGCAGCTGCGTGACCAGCCACGGCCTGGGCACTGTAGGAGCTGGCATGCACCGCCACGGCCTGGGCGCCGTAGCTGGCGGACAGCGCGGCACCGGGCTGGGCACCGTAGGAGCTGGCGTGGCCATCCATGGGCTGGGTGCCATAGGAGGCCGCGGCCGGCTGGGCACCGTAGGATGCCACGTGTGTGGCCACGGCCTGGGCACTGTAGGAACTGGCAGGGCCGGCGGCGGGCTGGGCACCGTACGCGGCAATGGTGGGCTGGGCGCTGTAGCCGGCCGAGTAGCCTGAGGCGGGCTGGGCACCATAGGAGGAGGCCAGAGCGGCGGACTGGACGCCGTAGGAGCTGAGGGAGTTGGCGGCAGCGGGCTGCGCGCCATATGAGGCGGCGGCGGTGGGCTGGGCGCCGTAGGAGCTGAGGGAGTTGGCGGCAGTGGGCTGAGCGCCTGTGGCGCCCAGGGAGCCGACTGCGGGCTGGGAGCGGTAGGCGCTGCCCAGCGAGGCCGAGGGCTGTGCGCGGTATGCAGCGGCCTGGCCTGTGGTGGGTTGTGGGCGGTACGCCATGCCCAAGGAGGCTGAGGGCTGGGCACGGTACGCGGCCCCCAGTGAGGCCGAGGGCTGGGCGCGGTAGGCGGCCGGCTGTGCTGTCATGGGGAGCGTCACCGCCGCGTAGCCGGCGCGGGTGGGCGAGCGCCGCAGGGGGCTGCGGTCCCTGCCGAAGTAGGAGGGGGAGGCAGGCCGGGGCTGCGCCTCGAAGGCGTCGTACTTAGCGCCGAAGCGCTGCTGGTAATCGTACAAGGAAGGGGCCGTGGCATAACTGGCGCCCGCGGTCGAGGGGAAGGCGGCATCGGCCGCCCGGCGCTGCTGGTCGAAGCCCTCGATCTTGGGCTGGAACTTCTCGCGATACTCGAGGCCGATGCGTTTGGTCTTGTCGACGCCGAGGGCGGGCGGCGGGGCCTGGCCCGTGCCCTTCTTCTGTACGTTGGTGGAGAGCTCCACGTTCACCCGGCGCCCCTTCACCTCCTTCCCATTTAGGTTTTCGATGGCAACTTTAGCATCGGCTTCGTTCTCCATGTGCACAAAGGCATAGTCTGACAAAGCAGCAGAGAGAGCAGTGAGGGGAGAAAACACAACTCGTTACAGGAGCCGGCGCTAACGAGCCGTGTAGCGGCAGCGGGACGGGTGCAGGATGGGCGCTGCCAGCCCCAGGACGGCACTGCCGGCCCCGCTCGCCGGCGAAGACACGACCACCACCTTCGGCTCTGCCCCACGTTAATTTGGTCGCAGCCCACCTGGCATCCCCCAGCTCACAGCCTCCCCCAGCCCGCCTGGCTCCCTCCATGTTCCCCTAGTTTCTGCCTCCTGTGACCCCACTCCCAACCCCTCCCTGGCACACGGGGACAAAGGGCCCCGGGCTGGGCTGGCAATGCCAGCACCATGGGCTCAGCTGGGACGTCCTGGCAGTGAGCGGAGCAAAGCTGAGAGAACCGGCGCCAGCACAGAGAGTGGGACAAGGACAGACAGGAAGTGGGGACAGAGTGGGGAAAGGAAGAGGGGAGAGAATGGAGGCCAGGGAGGGAGAGAAGAGGGGAGAGAGAAGGGAACAGGGACTTAAGAAAGACAGAGGGGAAGAGGGGGGAGAAGGCAGCAGGGGAAGGGCCTGAGCACCCCCCCCATGAGCACCTGGCTGCAGCAAGGTGCCGGCGCCACACGGCACAACCACGGCTCAGCAGCACAGAGGCATTTGAGGACAGCGAGGAGCAGGGAAGCGGGACCTGGTGGCCACCTGCAGCACTTAGCCCAGTGGGTTTGGGGGTCAGATGCCCCCATGGTGGCTGGGGGGTAGTCACCCCCATGGCACGACGGGTCCGGGGCCGGCACAGGGCAGGAGGGCAGTGGCCCTGTGCTGTTTCCCCTGCGGTCACAGACCGAGACCACCAAAATCAGTGACAACCCACCCAAGGCTGTGCCGAGTGTGCCAGGAGCGTCGCTGACCAAGTAAACCCATCCCAGACCCTCAAGCATCAGTGCCATGTCACCCTCTCCTGTGTCCCCCCTCTGCCACCATGCCCTCCTGGCTCCTATCCCATGTTCACATGTCCCACTGTGGCAGCGCAAAGAGGGGATGTACCCTCCATATGCCCCCCAGCCCTCCTGCCACTCCCTGTGGTGGCCATGGCACCTCCTGAACCCGAGGGGATGCAGAGCAGGCTCTGCTGGTGGTTGTGACCTGGGACGAGAGAGCAGAGGAACAACATCCCCCTCCTGCGGGCAGGGGGACATGGATGCTGCGGGGACATCACTGTTACACCAGGGTCAGGTGAGAGGGGATGAGGTGACAGCAGGGTCAGGGGGAGGGAGGTGGAGTGACCATCACACCATCTGTGGGGCACAGGGGTGACCCCATCAGGCTGTGCTGGGGGTCCCCAATGTGAAGCCATCAAGCCCCTCAGGCAGGGGGGGTTTCATGGTGTGGTCTGTGCATGTCTTAGCTCCATGTCTGAGTGTGTCTGTGAAGGCTGGGCCATGGTGGGATGGGGGTGATTTGGTCACAGAGGTGGAAGCAGTAGGCAGGGGGTCACCCCACCTGGGATGGCAGAGAACAAAGCTGCCAGGAAAGGGTTATGGGGGCGTTCAGGAGTGTGGGGAGCCATGAGGGAGGCGAAGGAGAATGAGGAGGTTGGCTGGAGGAGGGATAATGTGGAGATTGAGGGGGCTGGGGAGCCCACACAGGCTCACATGGCCCCACCTGTGGCTTGGGGAGGTGATGGCAGAGGACGAGACTGCCTGGAGGACGGTTATATGGGGCGTTACGGGGCCAGGGGTACCCACGGGGCTCGCGCAGCCCTAGCTGAGCCTGAGAGAGGCGATGGAAGAAACGTGGCTGCCAGGAGGAGGGTTAAAGGATCTGGGCCGCCCACACAGGCCCGCACCGCCCTGGCCGGGGCAGGCGGAAGCGATGGAGGACGTGGCTGGCAGGAAAAGGGCTTACGGGAGCGCACTCAGGCTCGCACGGCCCCGCTCGAGGCAGGGGAGGCGGCAGGAACACCCCCCCCACCCCCGCTCCACCAGCCCGGGCCGTGCCGGGGTCCGGGCGGGGGCGACGCCGCAGTCGGACGGAACTCGGGTGCCACGGGTCACCCGGCAGCGCGGGCCGAGTTCGGTGGGGGCCGCGCGGCCCCGGCGGCGGGTCCGGTACCTTTCACCACGTCGCACTCCACCACGGGGCCGTACTGCTGGAAGAGCGAGCGCAGCTCCCCGCTCGTACACGCGGCCGACACATTCCCCACGAAGATCTTGCAGGTGTTGGTGGGGCGCGGCCGGGACGGCTCCACCACGATGCGGCGGCCGTGCAGCTGGTGCCCGTTGAGCTGCGAGATGGCGCGCGCGGCCGCCGCCTCGTCCCGCAGGTGCACGAAGGCGAACTGTTTCATGAGGGCGACGCCCAGCACCGGCCCCGCGACACCGGCGAATAACTCGCTCAACTCTTCCGCCGTCGCCTCTTCGGGGACATTGCCCACGAAGAGTTTGATGCCGGGACGCATCGCGGCGGGGATCGGTGGGGGGAGCGAAGCGGGAACTGGACCGGCAGCGGCCGCGCCGACTTCAAAATGGCGGCGGCTCCTGAGAGCGGCGGGGGCGGTGCCGTGCGCAGCGCGCCTGCGTGCCGTGCGCACCGCCCCGCCTCAGCGCGCCTGCGTGCCGTGTGCACCGCCCGCCCGCGAGCACGCCCCGCCCACTCATTTCCCGCCGTGTTGGCCCCACCCACCTCCCCTCAGGCCACGCCCCCATCGTCCCCGCACCGCCCTAGCCACGCCTCCCCTTAAAGGAGCCGCCGCATTTCGGGGGTCGCACCCCCAGACTCGCAGCGGCTGCAGAGCGAGGGGCGTTTATTCGGTCCCGGGGGGCTCCTAGAGGTGGGAGCTGGGGGTCTCCGTGGCGGGGATCCCCGGGGGTGTGCCGTGGCTCCGGTCCCGCTCCTCCCAGAGGGTGACGCCGTCGCAGGAACAGACGCGTTTGGGGTTCTGGAAGAGCCCGGCTGCGCGGGCCACCACACCACAGGCCAGCCTGGGGACACGGGGGTGTCAGAGGGAGTAGCCCCCCAAAGACCCCTCCCCAGATATTCGCCCTGAGCCCCCCAGCGCTCACCCCGGCCCCGAGTTGCCGGTGACACGGGACAGTGGGTGGGACCCCCGGCCCAGGTCGTCCTCACCCTCAGACACCACCACAGAGCGGCCGATGATGTCCCAGACCTGGAGTGGGGGAAATTAGGGGGGGTCAGAACCACCCCAGAAACACCCTCCCCCCCCAGTTATGGGGCACAGAACCCTGCCCCTAGCCGTGGAACTGGGGTCAGACCCTCCCCAGTGATGGGGCACAGCCTGGATCCCCCCAGCTGGGGTCAGACCCCCCCCTCAGGACCCCCAGACCCCCAATTCGCACCTTCAGCCGCGTGTCCTCAATCCGGAACTGCGCTCGGCCCTCGGCGTCTGCCCAGATGTTCCCCAGGTCCCCGGCGTGCTGGGGGGGTAGGGGGGGTCCAGGAGCCCCCCAAAACTCACAGAGCTACCCCCAACCCCAAAGAAACCCCCAAAACCCACAGAGCCCACCCCACCCCCACAGAGACCCCCCCAAACCCTCCTGAAACCCCCCAAAGTCTCCCCAAAACCCTCCCCCAAGCCCATCATTGCCCCCAACCCCCTAATTACCTCCAAACCCTCCAGAACCCCCCCTTAAAAAGCCCCCAAACCCTCTGCAAAACTCCTCATAGCCCCCCAGGCCCCCCACGTTCCCCCTCAATCCTCTCTTAGGACCCTCAAATCCCCAATATTTCCCCCCAAGACCCCCCAGCTCACCCTGTGCTGGTCCTGGGGTCCTCCGTGGGTCTCCCCATCAGGGTCAAAGTGGCCCCCGCAGCTGTTTGGGGGAGGAACAGGACATGGGGGGGGTGAAATTGGGGTCCTCACACTCTTCACCCCCCAATCTGCAGTCCCCCCGCCCCCCTTACCTGTTACAGGGGTCCGAGAGGTCCCCGAATTCGTGGACGTGGAGGCCATGGGGGCCTGGAGGGAGCCCCGACAGGGCCCCGTCCACGAGGCAGCGACTGGGCGAGAGCTGCAGGAACCGGACAAGTCCCTGGACCCCGCTGGGACCCCCCAGCGCCGCCACCGCCGCCCCCCCGGGGGGAACTGGGGGGGGACACATCAGGGTCTAGCATCCCCAAAACCCTCCCCAGCACAAAAACAACAGCAGGGACCCCAAAACTTTTCCCCAAAACTGACCCTAAACCCCAGCCAGGGACACCAAAATCTCACCAAAATCCCCCCGAGGACCCCAAAACAGCACCAGGACCACCAAAACCCCTCTGTGACCCCCTCACAAATACTCCAGAACCCCCCCCAACCCCTCCCCAGGATTCCCCCCAGACTCCCCAAATCCCATTGTTTCCTCCCAAAACTCCACTGTGAACCCCTAACCCCTCTATGACCACCCCCAGACACTTCTGTGACCCCCCCAACCCCTCCAGGACCTCCCCAAAATCCTCTCCAAGCCCCTCTGACCTCCGGGGAAGCCCCCCATGCCCTTGAGCACAACCCAAAACCCTGACTGTGGTGAGACACAGCAGCACCCAACCCGCTCTGGCACCTCCCAAACCCCCCCAGGACACCCCCAAACCCCTCCAGGACCCCCCCGCGACCCCCTCAAGCCCCTCTCACCCTCGGAGGAGCCCCCCATGCCCTTGAGCACGGCCCTGCACCCCGAATTCTCCAGCAGCTCCCGCACTCGCTCGGCCGCTGCCGTCGTCTCCACCAGCACCGACTGCTCCTGGGGCCGCAGCTCCAGCAGCTTCACGTCTGGGGGGGCACACGGGGGGTGTCGGGGATCCCCCAAAACTCTGGAGGGGGTCCCCGGGCTCGGGGGGGGGGTCGGGGGGCTCACCGGGGGCGGCGTCCAGCGCTGCCCGCACGGAATCGGCACAGCCTTGGCAGCTCATCTGCACCGCGAACTCCAGCTGGGGGAAAAACGGGGGTCAGCACCCCAAAAAATGGGGGGAAACGGGGGTAAACAATCCAAAAATGGGGGGAAACGGGGGTAAAAACTCCAAAAATGGGGGGAAACGGGGGTAAACACTCCAAAAATGGGGGGCAGCACCTCGAAAATGGGGGAAACGGGGGTAAACACCGCAAAAATGGGGGGAAATGGGGTAAACAATCCAAAAATGGGGGGAAAGGGAGACCTGAACCCCCAGAACTGTCCTGGGAGGGATCCGGAAAGTACTGGGGAAGGAATCCTGCACCCCAAAAACTGTTGTTCGTGGAGATATGAACCCCCAAAGCACCCGCGAGGGGTCCTGAACCCCCTAAAGTGCTTTTCATGCGGCTATGAACCTCCAAAAAACCCCTGGGAGGGGTCCTGCACCCCAAAATTGCTGCGGAAGCGATCTTGCACGGCCAGAACTCCACAAAACCAGAGCGCTGCACCCCTAAACCGCCCGTCCTCCGTTCCCTGACCCCCCGAGCCCCTCCGTCCCCCTTTCCCCGGCTCCCCAAGCCCTCCGTCCCGCCCCGGTCCCGACCCCCCTCCCGTCCCGGGGGTCCCGACCCGGCAGCTGCTCCCGGCGGCCTCCGGCGACGCCATGGCCGCGGACTCTGATCCCGGAACCGGTCGCGCGTCACTGCTGCGCGCCGGACCCGTTCTCGTGTGGGACCGGAAGCGACCGCACCGCGGGGGAAGAGTTTGGCGATAGGGCCACTTCCGGCGTTCTGTCGTCATGGTAACAGCGCGGGGTCTAGAAGGGGCCTGAAGACGGAATTTGGGGGGGACCCGGGGAGATTTGGGGAGTTCGGGAGGGTTTAGAGGGTCCCGGGGGTTTTGGGGAAGCCGAAAGTGGGAAAGGGAGTATCCCGTGGGATGAAGTGGAATTTTGGAGATGTTTTGCGGGAAAATACTGGGTTTTCCTGTGGGGGAACTGGGGGTGTGCAGCTGTCAGGGATCCCCCCAAGGACCACCAAAATCCCCGGGGGGCGTGTTGGGAGCCTCCACCGCCAGCCCTGAGACCCCAAAAGTGAGTGCTGTCCCTAACCCGGAGCCCCTCCTCATCCCTAAAGGCCCCCCCGACCCATGCCTGGCACCCCCAAAACGCTGCGGGGCAATAGAGAATTGAAAAAACTGAGTTTATTTGGCCCGAAATGAGCACGGACATGGCTGGGGAATCAAAATGGGGACGATGGTGGGGGGCAGGAACCCCCCCAGATTGACAGACCCCCCCCCAAGGACTCATAGCCCCCCCCCAATATTGGGGATCAGGAACCCCCCCAGAGGATCATCTTCCCCTCAGGGGTCCAGAGCCCCTGAAATTGGGGATCAGCCCCCTCCAAAGGACACAGAGCCCCCCAAACCAGGGTTCATGACCCCCCTAAGAGCTCAGCACCCCCCAAATTGGGGCTCAACCCCCTCCAAAGGACACAGAGCCCCCCAAACCAGGGTTCATGACCTCCCTAAGAGCTCAGCACCCCCCAAATTGGGGCTCAACCCCCTCCAAGAGTTCAGAACCCCCCCCAAATCAGGGCTCAGCATCCCCCCAAGGACTCAACGTCACCCCAGCCCTCAGCCCAGCCCCTCCCTGACCTGCTGCACCACCCTGGCCCGCACTGCCCGTCCCTCGCGGGACCCCGGCCCGGGGGGTGGCGGTGGCTGCGGGGGGGGCTCGGGGTGCCCCGGGGCTGGCGGGAGCCCCTCGGGGGGCTCGAGGGGGACGCGGCGGCGCAGGGCGATGTTGTGCAGGATGCAGCAGGCCAGGAAGATCTGGCAGACCTTGGGGGGGCTGTACTGCAGCCCCCCGCCCGCCAGGCAGCGGAAGCGGCAGCGCAGCAGCCCCAGGGTGCGGCGCAGGGGGTCGAGGGTCCGTGCGTGGAGGGCGTTGTAGCGGAGCTCGGCCGGGCCCCGCGGGCCCGAGATCGGCGTCAGCAGCCACGGCTTCAGTGGGTACGTGCGGTCCCCTGCGGGGGGAAAGGGTTGGGGGGTGTAGGGAGACCCCCAAACTACCCCCAGACCACCAGGGTTGCCCCCAAACCACCCCAGACATACGGGTTAACCCCAGGCTTCAGCAGGTACGTGCAGTCCCCTGAGAGAGGAAAAGAGTTCGGGGGTGTGGGGAGACCTTTAAACCACCTCCAGACCACCAGGGTCACCCCCAGGCCACTGGAATAACCCCACAGTCACCCCCATATACTGAGACCCCCAGGATCCCCCCCAATCCCCAGACCCCCTCACCCAGCAGCTAGCCCCCCTCAGTCCTCATCCCCTCCGTGAACCACACCAGGGCCGAGTTCCCCGGGACTGTCCCCACTCCGGGACCCCCCAAACCCCCTCACCCAGCAGCCAGACCCCCTCCGGCCTGGTCCCCTCCATGAGCCGCGCCAGGGCCGAATTCTCGAGCACGGCAGCGTTGGGACACGACCCCGGGAACTTGGCCACGACGTTAGTGATGGCGCCGTGGCGGTCGCACACCACCTGCATGTTCATGGAGTGGAAGTTGGCGGCGTTGCGGAACAAAGGTTCATTGTCGGCCGGCGCCCGCAGCGCCACGTGCATGGCGCCCACCAAGCCCAGCACCCCGGGCAGCGCCGGGGGGTCCCCGGGGGGCGCGGGCGGAGGGGGGAAGGCGATATAACGGGGCGCCCGCCGCTGCAGCGCCGCCAGGAACTGCGCCAGGCAGTTGGACATGGCCGACTGGCTGATGCCCGTGCTGAGGCGCGATGCTGTCTGGAAGGAGCCCGAGGCCAGGAAGGCCAAGGCCGAGGTGACTTTGACGGCCACGGGCAGAGCGTGGCTGCGGCCGGTGAGGCTCTGCAGGTCGGCGCCCAGCTCCCGGCACAGAGCCGCGATGGCCGCCCGGTCCAGGCGGCAGCGCCGCAGCGCCTGCTCCTCGCTCAGCTCCAGGAAGGAGCAGCGGACACGGTAAATGCGCTGAGCAGGGTACGGGCGGCGGCGGCGGCGGCCGCGGCGGGGGGACGGGGACGAGGTGGAGGGAGCAGAGGAGGACGCGGGGAGAGACCCCCTGGCTGGGGGTGTGGGTGGGGAAGGAGGATTGTAGTCCTGGTCGTGGTGCTGGTTCTGAGCCCAGTCCTGATTGCAGTCCCGATCCCGCTCCCCGTGCTGGTCCCGGTTCCAGTCCTGGTCCTGTTCCTGCTCCCGGTGCCAGTCATGCTCCTGATCCCGCTCCTCGTGCTGGTCCCGGTCCCAGTCCTGGTCCTCATCGCTGTCCCTGTGCAAGTCCCGGTTCTGATCCCGGTTGAGGTTCAGGTCCCGGTTCAGGGTCAGGTCCCGGTCCCGGTCCCGGTGCCGCTCCCGGAGACGCCGCAGCAGCAACACGGCGTGGGACATAGCGGGGCGGAGCTACTGCGAGAATGGGCGTGGTCACCGGAAAGAGGCGTGGTTAATAGTTGAGGGGCGGAACCAATAAATAAAGGGGCGGGGCCAGGCCCTGCCAGTCCCGGCCGCAGCCGCGTCCCGGTGCCCGCGAGACCCTGGTGGGGGCGGCCGATCCCTGTCCCTTTGCCGGTCCTTTCCGGTGGGGGCGGTCGGTCCCTGTCCTGTTCCAATCGATCCCGATGCCGATGGGGGTGGTTGGTCCCTGTCTCGGTCCCGGTCAGTCCGGGCCCCTCGGCTCGGACCCTCCCGGCTCCGCTGCGGCGCCAGGCCACGCCCCTCCCCCGCGCTCCTATTGGCCAGCACTGCAGTCACGTGCCCTGAAGGTTCCGCCTCGCTCATCATTTCCGGCGCGCCGCCGCTCCCGATTGGCCGCCGCGAGGGCGGGAGTACTTTGTTCCCGACGCTATCCGGGCCGCCGCTGGGCGGGGCCTCGCCGCTCATTAGCCAATCGCATCTCATCGTTTCTCCGTTCTCGGCCAATCAGCGCGCGCAGTGGGCGTGGCCCCGCGTGAGGCGGCCATCGCCATTTTGTTGCCGTCATCGATTGCCGGTGCGGGGGGGTGGCGCGGTGAGACTTGGGGGGCCCCGGGGGGACACGGAGGGGACCGGAGGGGCCTGGGGCCGCGCTGGGGCCCTGATCTCTGGGGGGCGGACGGGACGGGGTCCCGGGGCCTCGGGGAAGGGGACTGGAGGGGGGTCCGGATCCGGGATCGGAGCGTGGTGAGGTCTGGGGGAGACCTGGGTCCCCTGCATGGCGTGGGGAGGTTACGGAGCACAATAGGCGCTGAGGCTTCGCTCGGGACTTGCCGCGTCCTGAAGCTTTCCACGTTCTTTGTGAAGATCCCGGGCCCGGGAGGTCTTCGCCTCAGGGTGCCCTGAGGGGCACCCCCGCCCTCTGCTCCGTTTTCTGGGGGGCGCTCCCACCCGGAATCAGCCGGCGAGAGTGGGGAGAACCTTCCCCCTGCCCGGAGCGGCTCCGACCCCTCAGCGGGGCCGGTGATGGTCTGGGGAGGGTCTCACCAAGCCCCCTTCCCTCCCACTCTTCAGGCGGGTCGCGATGGTGAAGCTGTTCATCGGGAACCTGCCGCGGGAGGCGACGGAGCAGGAGATCCGCTCCCTGTTCGAGCAGTACGGGAAGGTGCTGGAGTGCGACATCATCAAGAACTACGGGCTTCGTGCACATCGAGGACAGACGGCGGCCGAGGACGCCATTCGCAACCTGCACCACCACAAGCTGCACGGCGTCTGCATCAACGTGGAGGCCAGCAAGAACAAGAGCAAGGCCTCCACCAAGCTGCACGTGGGCAACATCAGCCCACGTGCACCAACCTCGAGCTGCGCGCCAAGTTCGAGGAGTATGGCCCCGTCATCGAGTGCGACATCGTCAAGGACTACGCCTTTGTGCACATGGAGCGGGCTGAGGATGCCGTGGAGGCCATCCGGGGGCTAGACAACACGGAGTTCCAAGGTGAGCTGAGGGCTCAGGGAGTGCTGGGCTGAGCTGGGGCATGGGGAGATTCTGCTCTGGGATTGTTTGGCCAATTCCGGGCATCACTGTTGGTTGGTGCTGCATTTGGGGCCGTTTCCATCCTCTTCTTGTCCTGGAGCACCAGAATTTGGCTCTTGGGAGTTGATGGTGCCAAGTGCTGTCCCCCATGCCCTTGTTCGGTGTCAGGGCTGGGGGCACCGCAGTGGCTCTATGTCGAGGCATGGCGGCTCTGCAGTGCCAGATTTGTAGGAATTCTGGAGGATTTGCCCCCAACTGGCCGAGTTCCGTCCCTGGGGACTCTTTGTGGGACCGGTGGTGTCCCTGTGCTGCTGGAATTTGGGGGGAAACGGGGCAATATCAGGAAAATGGGACGGGAGCCAGTGTCGTGTCCGGGGGCTGCTGGCGTGGCTCCTCTGAACCCCAACTCCTGCCTGGAACTGCAGGGACCCCCCTATGTCTGGGGGGTTGGACCCCCCCCCAGGTGGTTCCTGTGGTTCCCTGCCCTCCGTGGTGCCAGGGCTGACTCTCAGTGGTCCCCTGGGCTGGTGCCACCGCTTGGGGGGACTCTCAGGATCCCTCTGCTGTGGTGCTGGTGCCATTTCTGGGGGATCCCATGGACCGCTGGCTCCAGCGCAGGCTTCCCATCACAGTCTCAGATGTCCTAATCCGTGAAATAATTAAATCTTGGTGCAATAATTAAATAATTAAATAACAAAATAACAGCTGGAGTTTGTGCTTCTGACAGGGACCTCAAACAAAGGAGCCTTTGGGGTTTTATGTTGGTCTGTGTACAGGAAACTCTGGGGTTTGTTGGCTGCTGCCATGTCCCCCAGTGTCCCTCATCTGGCTGGGCCCAAAGCCTGGGGTCATCACCTTCTGGCATGTCCCCGAGTGTCCCTCACCTGGCTGGGCCACAGGACACCAGGCCCTTTGTTGTACCTCAGTTCACAACCTCTTCCCAGGGGACATCCAACGGTGCCAAAGGTGACTCTTGGGGGTCCCCAAGGAGTGGTGCCAGTGCCAGGGACAGTTCTGGGTGACCCCATGGTGTGATGCTGGTACCAGTTCTGGGGGACCCCATGGTGCTGGGGTGACTATGGTGTCTTCAGTGGTGCCAGGGTGACACTGAGGGATCCTGGGGCAGCTTGCTGATGGTCTTGGAGGACCCTGCAGTGTGGTGCCAGGCCTGTGTGACCCCACAATGCCAGTGCAGGGGTGGCTCTGGGGGTCTGTGTGCCCTGGTACTGTTGCCAGGTGTGACTCTGGGTGACCACATGACGATGCCAGTGCTGGAGGTGGCTCTGGTGGACCCCTGGCCTTGTGCCAGTGCCAGGATCAGATCTGGGGGATCCCATGGCCTGATGCCCGAGGCTCTGGGGGTGGGCAGGGCACGGTGCCAGGGGGTGACGCCGGGTCTCCCTCTCCCCAAGGCAAGCGGATGCGCGTGCAGCTGTCCACCAGCCGGCTGCGGACGGCGCCCGGGATGGGAGACAAGAGCGGCTGCTACCGCTGCGGGAAGGAGGGGCACTGGTCTAAGGAGTGCCCGGTCGATCGCCCGGGGCAAGTGGCGGACTTTGCCGAGGCCTATAACGAGCAGTACGGAGCCGTGCGCACTCCCTACACCGCGGGCTATGGGGAGACGGTGTATTACGATGAGGCCTATGGCGGGATGGCCGACTACTACAAGCGCTACCGCGTCCGCTCCTACGCCACGGCCTCGGCGTACGACGCCTACGCGGAGCAGACCATGGCCCAGTACTCCCAGTACGCCCAGTACTCCCAGGTCCAGTCCTCGGCCATGGCCGCCACCACGGCCATGGCCGGCCGCATCCCCACCACCTTAGACGCGTACGACCGAGCGCTGCTGCCCACCCCGGGCGCGGCGGCCGCCGTCGCCGCCGCCGCCGCCACCGCCGCGGCTGCCGCCGCGTCCTCCACGTATTACACCCCGGGACAGGAGCCCCCTGCGCCGCACGGCCGCCGCGGCCAGCACCGTCGGAGAGGCGTACACGTACGAGCGTGGGCAGCTGTCGCCCGTCTCCTCGGTGGCCCGGGCGTCCCTCTACGACTTGCAGCGCTTCGAGCGGGATCCCTACGGGGAGCGGGTGCGATACTCCGCCTTTTGAGGTGAGCGTCGGGAGTGCTGGGAGCTCGGCCCAGGACTCACCATGCTGCTGCCACTCAGTAATGTCCTTTTCCCCCTGCCCAGGATCGCCACGGACCCCTTGGGACTTGCTGCTGTGTCTGTGGCCCTGCAGCCCCTGGAAACCGCTGCTGCGTCAGGTCAGACGTGCCCCGGGTCGCCGCCGCCGCCGCCGCCGCGTCCCCTCCCCGTCACCGGGACCCCCTGTCCCCGCCGGAGCCGCCGGAGCCGCCGCGTCCCAGCGCCCGCGTGTCCCCATGGCCGGGTGTCCCGGGTGTCCCCGTGTCCAGTGGGTCGCCCACCCCCCCTCACCTCTCTGCTCTCTTCCAGGTGCGGTGGCCTCGGACGGAGCCGTGTCCTCCCGGCCTGAGTCCCCCCTTTTTGTACGGAGCTTCCCCAGAGTACCCCCCCGCCCCCCTCCCAGGGCGGGGACGCCCCCACCCTCACCTCCCTCTTTTCCAGCAAAATAAAAATTTTCACCAAATTTCTGCCCCCGGGGTCGTCCTTGGGGCGGTGGGCGGTGTCTGGTGGTGGGCGGGGCCAATTCTGGCCAATCGGAGCGCAGCACCGGCAGCGTGTTCAAAATCCCGCGCGGAATATGCAAATCACCGGAGGGGGTGGAGAGAATGCAAATTCGGCGAGCAGCCGGCCAATCAGATTTCCGTGTATAATGGGCGTGGTTTTGGAGCGCGGGGGGGCGGGTTTATGCAAATATAGTCCACACGGGAGACCCGACCCCATTTCGGTTACGGACGCTGGGACCTTTTTTTTTTTTTTGCGCCCGGAACTTATTTCACAGCTTTCGGTCACTGTTTCCACCCGGACTTGTGTTCTTTTGGTGGCGTCACTTCCCGCGCGACGCCGTCTCCCGAGCGACCATGGCGCTGAACGGGGGTGAGGCACCGGCGGGACCCCCCCGGGATTCCCCATTCACCAACCGGCACACCTCTGGAACCCCTCCCCGAGCCCGGGACCTTCCTCTAGCGCCGAAAACCCTTCCCGGGACCCCCCGCCCACCACCGGGACCTTCCCGGGATTACCCCCCGACCCCGAGGAAGCCCCGTGACGCCCCCCGGCCCGTTCCCACCCCTCCGGCTCCCCCCGGGCCCCCTGAACCGGCCCTCCCCGCGTTTTGGGACCCTCCCGGTTACCGGTGCCCCCTCTCGGTGACCGATTACCCCTCCCCGGACCCCTCCAGACACCCCCCAGAAAGCCTTGGGCCCCCCCTCATTTCCCTCTCTGCTAACCGGGACACCGCCATGACCATCCCCGCTAACCGGAACCCCCCCGCTGCTCCCCCAGGCGCGGACGAGGCGGAGGCGCGGCGGGAGCGGCTGGACCGGGCGAGCCGAGCCATGGGGGGGCTCCTGCTCCGGGGCTACCGAATGTTGGGGAGCTCCTGCCCGCGCTGCGGGGTGAGGAGAAACACGCCGGGACCCCCTGGGACCCCCGCGGAACACCCCAGGATCCTCGGGAGCGGGGAGGGGTCGGGAACGGGGGATACCGGCGGGGAGGGGGCAGAGGGAATGGGGGGTGGGACCCCCCGGGACCTCCCCGGGAACTTGGGGCGGGGTCGGAAAATGGGGGGGGGGGGATCCCGGGAGGTGCTGGGACCCCCCGGGATGGGGGAGTGGGGGCTGGGAGGGGTTGGGATGGGGGTGGGGGAGGACTCGGGGGGGTCCCAGCCCCTCGTGACCCCCCCGTGTCCCCCCCAGACGATTCTGCTGCAGGACAAGGAGCAGCGGCTGCTCTGTGTGACCTGCCAGGACCCGGACGGGCCCGGGGGGGGGCACGGTACGGCCTGGGGGGGCCTCGGGAGGGGATGTTGGGAATTGGGGGGGCTGGAAATGGGGCTGGGGGTCTGGAAATGGGGTGGGAATGGGAATTAGGGCTGGGATTGGGGTGGGGGTGGGAATTGGGGGGGTGGGTGGGGGGGCTGAATGGGGGCGTGGAGGGAATTGAGGGGAGCGGCTCAGGATTTGGGACCCCCAAAATCCCTGGGGGAGATTGGGGTGGTGGTGGGCACCGCGGGGGGGGGTCCTCATCTCTGCCGCTCCCCCCTCACTCCCTCCCCTCTCCCCTCCCCCAGCTCCGGACCCTCCCCCCGCCCCCTCCCCCGCCGCCCCCCGCCCCGAGCACTGCGAGGGGGCAGCCACAGCTTTTCGGGGAGCGCCCCCCGGGCCCCCCGAGCCCCCCGGTGCGGGCGGGGGGGGCGCGGTGGGGGCGGCGCGGGCCGCGGTGCTGGAGAAGCTCCTGTGGGCAGCCCAGGAGCTCCCAAAAACGGCGTCGGCCGAGGGCAGCGCGCAGCTCTGTCACCTGGTGCGGGCCTGCGCCGATGCCCTGGGGGGGCTGCAGGCCCTGGACCCCCCCCGCGGCACCGCCGAGCCCCCCCCGAAATCCTGAGAGCCTCAGCAATCCCGGAGCTCCTCAAAAAACCCCTCCGGACCCTCCCCATAAATGCTGCCCCTCAAAACGCGTCTGGTGGCTTTTATTTGGGGCGGGGGTTGAGGGGTTGAGGGGGGGTTTGGGGGGCTCTGGGCACGGGGGGGTCCCAAAATTGGGATTTAAAAGGGGTTTGATATAAAAAGGGTTTGATGTAAAAGGGTTTGGTATAAAAACCGTTGGCTTTGGTACAAAGAGTTTGATGTGAAAAAGGTTTAATACAAAATTTGATATAAAAAAGGGCTGGATAGAAAGCGGTTTGATACAAAAGGGGTCGATTTGATATCAAATGGAATTTCCTCTGAAGAAATTCGATATAAAAGGGGGCGATTTGCTACAAAATGGAATTTCCTATGAAAAAAATTTGATATAAAAAGGGGGTGATTTGGTATAAAAACGAGACACCTCCGTTTCCCCTCCGCAATTTCCCTCCCCACGATGGCGAAATTGGAGCCAAAGCAAAACCGAAACCTCAAATGCGCCGATCTGACCCCAAAACCACCCCGAATTCTCGGGGTGGGGGAGGAGGGGCCACATGGGGACATTTTATGACCCGCGGGGGGTGGTGGGGGAGGGGCGGCCCCTCCCCCCGCTCTCCAATTTCCTGCGGGCGGGGCTCGGGGGGGGTCCGGAGCTGTCGCGACCGATCGCGATCCCGGCGCTGTCACGGGGGGGGGGGGTGGCACGAGTTGGGGGGGGGCGCTGCCAGGTTTTGGTGGGGGGGGGGGTTGTACGGCCCCTGGGGGGAGGTGGTGGCTTGGGGGTTTTGTGGGGGTCCCGGGGGGGTCCCGGGGGGGTCCCGGGGGTCCATGGGGAGCGTTTGGAAGCGGCTGCAGCGCGCGGGGAAACGCGCGGCCAAAGTTCGCTTCGAGGCGACCCTCGAGGAGCTGCTGGTGGAGGGGGGGGGCAGCTGGTGAGTGACCCCCGAACCCCCCCGGGACCTCCCCCCCCCAAATCCGTGCGATCTCCCCCTGAGCTCCCAGGATCCCCCCCCCCCGGACCCCCCAAATCCATAGGATGCCCCCAAACCCCACGGGACCACCCTAAACCCACCCGGGACGCCCCCAAATCAATGGGGACCCCCCCCAACATCCCGGGATACTCTCAAAGCCTTGGACCCCCCCCCCGAAATCCACAGCACCCAAAAAAAATCTGGCCCCCCCCCCCCCCCCCCGGACAGCCCCAAACCCCTCAGACCAACCCAAAAGTGTGTGGGGGGAACACCCCCCAAAACCCCCCCAAAACCCCCCCCGGGACCCCTTAAATCAATCAGACCCCCCCGGACCCCTAAAATCCCTAAGACCCCCCCAGAAAGACACCCCAAAACTACCGAGACCCCCCTGGACCCCCCAAAAATTCCTCCATCCGGTTTCGTTTTGAGTTAAAAATGTCCATAAATGGGGCCGCGCTAAAAATAGACCGCGGGGAGGGGGGGGGGGGGGGGGAAACACACCTCCCCTCCCCCACCCGGGGGTGTCCGGTTTCCCCCCCGGCCCCAAATTTAGCCCCGACCCCCCCCCGTACGTGGGGGAGGGGGGCATTTTAGGGGTCCCGGGGGGCAATTTTGGGGGAGATCGGGTCAATTTGGGGGTCCTGGGGAGGGGGGCAGTTTGGAGGGGTCATTTTGGGGGTCCAGGGGGTGTCCTGACCCCCCCCGCCCCCCCCCCCAGGACCCCCGACAGACTGACCGTGGTTTGGAGCCGGCGGCACCGCAGGGTCTGCTCCAAGGTGGGGGGGGTCTCGGGGGTTTGCGGGGGGTCGCGGGGGTCTTTTGGGGTCCGGGGGGAGGTCCCGGGGGGCTGAGGGGGACCCCGGGATGAGGTTCAGGGAGAATCAGGGCGGGGGGAGGTCCCTGGGGGTCCATGGGGGGATCAGGGAGGGTCGGGGATCCCGAGGGGGGTCCCGGGGGGGTCTCTGGGGGTCCCGGGGAATTCTGGGATGGTGCCGGGGGGTCTCTGGTGGCCCTGGGGGTGGCCCCGGGAGTGTCTCTGGGGGTCCCGGGGGGGGTCTGACGGGGGGTGCAGCCCCGCAGGTGACAACCCGGGGGGGACAGGGATGATCCGGGGGGGTCTCTGGGGGTCCCTGGGGTCTCTGGGGTTCCCTGGGGGTTTATCTGGGGATCCCGGGGGGTCTGACGGGGGGTGCAGCCCCGCAGGTGGCAGCGGGGGGGGATCAGGGATGTTTTGGGGGGTCCCTGGGGGTCTCTGGGGGTCCCGGGGGGGGTCTGACGGGGGGTGCAGCCCCGCAGGTGGCAGCGGGGGGGATCAGGGATGTTTTGGGGGGTCCCTGGGGGTCTCTGGGGGTCCCGGGGGGGGTCTGACGGGGGGTGCAGCCCCGCAGGTGGCAGCGGGGGGGGATCAGGGATGTTTTGGGGGGTCCCTGGGGGTCTCTGGGGGTCCCGGGGGGGGTCTGACGGGGGGTGCAGCCCCGCAGGTGGCAGCCTGGCATCCAGAACCCGCAGCGCGGAATGGTCGTGTGGGTCCTGCCCGAGACCCTCGAGGTGGTCGTGACGCTGTACAGGGTGCGTGGGACCCCCCCCGTGTCGCGTGTCCCCCCCCCGGACCTCCCTGACCCCCCCTCATGTCCTGTGTCCCCCCCAAACCCCCTGAACCCCCCCCCAGACCCTCCCCGACCCTGCTCGGACACTTCTGGACCCCCCCGGGTCCCCCCCCCCCCAATCGTGACCCCCCCTTGCCCCCCCAGGACCCCCAGGCCACCACCTTCGATGACAAATCCTGGAACTTCCTCGTGGTGAACGTGAGGGGGGGCGGGGGGGCACCCCAAAAACGATGGGGGGGGGTCCTGAGGGTCCCTACGGGGGGGGTGGGGGCAGAGGGGTCACCCCAAAACTGAGTGGGGCTGGGGGGACACCTCGAAAATGAGAAGGGGGAGAAGCTGGGGGGCCTCTGGGTGACATCGGGGGTCTCTGGGGGTGACATTTGGGAGTCCCTGAGTGACATCGGGGTCCCTGGGTGACATTGGAGTCCCTGGAGAGACATCGGGGTCCCTGGGGTGGGCGACATTGGGGTCTCTGGGGGTGACATTTGGGTCCCTGGGGGGTCTCTGGGGTGACTTTGGGGGTCCCTGAGTGACATCGGGGTCCCTGGGTGACACTGGAGTCCTTGGGGTGACATCAGGGTCTCTCGGGTGGGTGACATTGGGGTCCCTGGGGGGGTCTCTGGGGTGACATTAGGGTCCCTGGAGGTCCTTGGGTGACATTGGTGGCTCTGGAGTGACATCGGGGTCCCTGGGGGTGACATTGGAGTCCCCGGGGTCACATTGAACATCTCTGGGGGTCTCTAGGGTGACATTGGGATCCCCTGGGTGACATCGGGGTTGCTGGAGTGGGTGACATTGGGGTCTCTGGGAGTCCCTGGGGTCCCAGGGGAGGTCCCCCCATGCCGTGCCCCCGGTGACCCCCCCATGTCCCCGCAGGAGTCGCGGGGGCGGCGCTCGGTGGTGGCAGGGGCCCCGCTGGACCTGGGGCGCCTGGCGGGGGTCGGGGACACCCCCCTGTCCCTGTCCCTGCGCCCCAGGACGCGGAAGGTGACGGCGGCGACGCTGCGGCTGCGGCTGCGCGGCCTCGTCCTGCTCGAGGGACACCCCACGTACGGGGACTTTGGGGACACTGGGGACATTGGGGATGTGAGGGATTTTGGGGACATTGAGGGCTTGGGGACATTGGGGGATACAGGGACATTGGGGACATTGGGGATGTGGGGGACTTTGGGGACATTGGGGACATTGGGGACGTGGGGGACTTTGGGGACGGGGGAATTTGGGGACATTGAGGGCTTGGGGACATTGGGGATGTGGGGGACATTGGGGACATTGGGAGGTACAGGGACATTGGGGACACTGGGGACATTGGGGAATACAGGGACATTGGGGACATTGGGGATGTGGGGGACATTGGAGACGGGGGAATTTGGGGACATTGAGGGCTTGGGGACATTGGGGACATTAGGGGATACAGGGACATTGGGGACATTGGGGATGTGGGGGACATTGGGGACATTGGGGACATTGGGGATGTGGGGGACTTTGGGGACATTGGGGACATTGGGGACATTGGGGATGTGGGGGACATTGGGGACATTGGGGACATTGGGGATGTGGGGGACATTGGGGACATTGGAGACGGGGGAATTTGAGGACATTGAGGGCTTGGGGATATTGGGGATGGGAGGACGTTGTGGGGAATGGAGAACAATGGGGACATTGATGGGTACAGGGACACTGGGGACATTGGGGACATTGGGGACATTGGGGACACTGGGGATGTGGGGGACAATGGGGACATTGGGGGAGCTTGGGGACATTTGGTGTCCATTGAGGGAGGGGTCTGGGGCTCTTGGGGACATCGGGGGTCCCCACTGGGGCTCAGGGAGGCCTTGGGGACACTGAGGGGACACTGCCCCCCCCCCCCCCCCCCAGGGATGAGGACATGCAGAGTGTCACCAGCCTGAGCCCCCCCGGGGACGTGGCCGACCTGGGGGACTTCGAGAGTGACCCCGAGGACGAGGGGGGGGCGCACAGGGCGGGGGTCGCCCCCCCCACGCCCCGAGGTGAGTCCCCAACGTGTCCCCACCCCCCTCCGGGTGTCCCCAGAGCACCCCCCGTGTCCCCCCAATGCCGGGGGGGGAACACGACCCCTGCCCCCCCCCGGGGGTCCCTGACCAGCCTCTCCCCCAGCCCCCCCCAGCGTGGACCCCCCCAGTTTGGGGACACAGAGGGACCCCCCAGAGCCGGGGGGGGACGCGGAGCCCCCCCCCGAAATCACCGCGGTGAGTGGGGCGGGGTGGGGGGGGGCTCGGGGACCCCTTGAATTGGGGGGGGGGGTTGGGGACCCCCATTGGGGGGGATTTGGGGTCATCCTGGGGGGGTTGGGGACCCTAAGGGGGGGGAGGGAGACTGGGGGGGAGTCCCCGAGGGTGGCTGGGGGGGTTGGGGGCCCCAAGAATAGAGGAGGGGGCTCATATTGGGGGGGGGTCCCCACACTCTGGGGGGGTCCCATTTTGGGTCGGGGGGGTCTCTTGGGGGTTCTGAGAGCCCCCCGGGGGGCTTGGGGCGCTGAGTGAGGGGGGGTCCCCTATTGGGGGGGGTCCATAGGGGGGGTGGGGGGTGTTTGGGGCTGTTCCCCCTCCCCCATTTTGGGGTCGGGGGGGGTCTCTGAGTGTGGCGGTGCTGACCCCCCCCTCTTCCCCCCCCCCAGGGCCCCCCCGGGGGTCGCGGGGCGCTCCTGGCCTGGTGCCAGGGGCTCACGGCCGGGTACCGGGGGGTCGCGGTCACCGATTTCGGGGGGTCCTGGAGCAGCGGGTTGGGGTTCTGCGCTCTCCTGCACCGCCTGCGACCCCAGAAAATGTGAGGGGGGGCGCGGGGGGGGAGGGGGAGGAGGGTAGGGGGTGGGGGGGGCCATGGGGGTGGTCCTGGGAGGGGACAGAGGGGACACCCGGGATGGGGGCTGGGGACGCTGTGGGGTCTTGGGGGGGTCCTGGGGGGGTCTTTGAGGGGCAAATGGGGGGGGGGGACGGACACGGGGGGCCACCCCGGGGATGTGCGGGGGTTCTGGGGGGGGTCCCTGGGAGGGGGGGGAGGGCACGGGGGGGGTCTTGTGTCACCTCAGGGACCCTCGCGGTGACCGGAGCCCCCCCCGCAATGTCCCCCCCCAGCGACTTCGACGCCCTGGACCCCCAGGACCATCGGGGAAACAACAAACGGGTGCGTGGGGGGGGCTGGGGGGGCCCGGGGGGGCTCCAGGGTTGGGGTCCCCCCACCCTTGACCCCCCCCTCGCCGTGCCCCCCCCCAGGCCTTCGATGCCTTCGCAGCCCTGGGGGTCCCGCGGCTCCTGGACCCCTCGGACATGGAGACCCCCGACAGCCTGGGGGTCATGACCTTCCTCAGCCAGGTCCGGGCCCACCTGGGGACCCCCCCGGGGACCCCCCTGCGCCCCCGGAGCAGTTCCGCTGAGGGGAGGCCCCAAGAGACCCCCCAGGACCCCCAGATTGGCACCACTGAGGAGGGGACACCCCCAGACCCCCTGAACGGTGGCACCGAGGGGGGGCCCCAAACGACCCCCCCAGAGGCCCCCCCGTGCCCCCGGAGCGGCTCCAGCGAGGGGGGGCCCCAAGAGCCCCCCCAGGACCCCCGAACCGGCAGCAGCGAGGGGGGGCCCCAAGAGACCCAAACCGGGATCCCCCCGGACCCTCAGCTCAGCGCCACCGAGGGGGAGCCCCCAGAGACCCCCCCGATCGGAGTCATTGGGGAGGGGTCTTCACCCACCCCCGAACTCAGCATCACCGAGGGGGATGCCCAAGAGACGCCCCCAGACCCCCCCCAGGTGGACACCGGCCAGGGGGAGCCCCCCCCAGCCTCCCCCCAGCTCGGGGCCATCGAGGGGGAGCCCCCCCGGACCCTCCCAGGCCCTCCCCAGCTCGGCCTTATGGAGGGGGAGCCCCCCCCAGACCCCCAGATGGGCCCTGTTGAGGGGGGGCTTCCCCCGGGGCCCACACAGCTCGGGGCCATCGAGGGGGGGCCCCCCGAGACCCCCCCCTCCCCCCCGATCAGCCCCAGCCCGGAGGAGCCCCCCCAGGACGCCATTGAGGGGGGGCCCTCCCAGGACCCCCAACTCAGCCCCCCCCCGGACCCCCACACTGACACAGTGGAGGAGGAGACCCCCCAGGACCCCCAAAATGACACAGTTGAGGGGGAGCCCCCCCAGCTCAGAGTCCCCCAGGACCCCCAACTCGGCTCCATTGAGGGGGGGCCCCCGCAGGACTCCCCCCAAGCCTTTGGGGGTGCGGCTGGGCCCGGGCCCGCCCCCCACTCACCCCGACCCGCGGGGGTGGGCGGGGGTCTCCCCACGCCCCCCCCCCGCTCCAGGAGCCTCTCCCGCCTGAGGGACCCCGACCTGCGGCGCCGGCGCTCGGGGAGGGGCCGGGACCCCCCCGCCAAGGTGAGACCCCCACCCTGTTTTTACCCCAAGAACTCCCCCACGACCACCCTGGGACCCCCACGAGTGTCCCCCGTGAGACACCCCCCCCAATTTGGGGGTCCTTGATCCCCCATCTCTCCCCAGGGTGACGTCAGGACCCCCCCAGCGACACCCCCCGCCCCTCCCCCCTCTGGTGAGCACTGGGGGGGGCACGGGGGGGGCGTGGCCGTGGGACCCTCACCGGGGGGATTCGGGGTCACCCCCGTGTCCCCCCCCTGTCCCCCCCCAGAGCCCCCGACGGAGCCCCCCGAGCCCCCCGAGGAGGAGAGCGGGGTAAGGGGGGGCACGGGGGGGGGCACGGGGACATTGGGGACCCCACTGGGGACACAAGGCGGGGGCGACATGGGGGGGATGAGGGGGGCACCCTGGGGACATTGGGGGACATCATGAGGGACTGGATGGGAGCTTGGGGACCTCATGGGGGACATGGGGACCTTGGGGACAGCTGTGTCCCAGTGGCTGCGGGGTTTGGGGGGGGCCCTGGGGGTGACATGCGTGTCCCTGCGGGTGACAGCGACAGTGGGTGTCCCTGCGGATGACAGGGACAGCAGGTGGCCTGGGGGGTGACCCAGCTGTCCCTGTGGGTGATAAGGACAGCGGGTGGCCCTGGGGGTGACAGTGGGTGCCCCTGGGGGTGACACGGGTGTCCTCGCGGGTGACAGGGACAGCAGATGGCCCTGGGGGTGACACGGGTGTCCCCGCGGGTGAGCCGGGTGTCCCCGCGGGTGACAGGGACAGCGGGTGTCCCCGCGGGTGACCCAGGTGTCCCCGCGGGTGACAGGGACAGTGGGTGGCGGCCGAGCTGGTGGCCCTGGAGCAGGACCAGGCTCGTTTGGACGCTCAGGCCCCGGCGCTGGAGCGAGAGCTGCGGGAGCTGATGGACAGCGGTGAGGCGACATTGGGGACAGCGGGGGACACTGGGGACAGGAGGGACATTGGGACGAAGGGGAACAGGGGTGACAGGGAGGGCATTGGGGATATGGGGACACCAGGGGACAATGGGGCATTGGGGACAGCGGGAGGACGGGGGGACATTGGGGACAGGCTGGACAGGGAGGACATTTGGGATATGGGGACACCGGGGGACACTGGGGGCATACGGGGACACCGGGGGCACTTTGGGGACACTGGGAGCACGTGGGCCACAATATCTCTGTGTCCCCCCAATATGCCCCGTGTCCCCCATGTCCCTGTGTCCCCCCAATGTCCCCAATGCTTCCAGGCGCGGACCCCGCCCGCGAGGAGCGGCTGCTCCGGGAATGGTTCGCGCTGGTGCAGCAGCGGAATTTGCTGGTGCGGCGACAGGACCACCTCCAGCTGCTGTGAGGGGACACCGGCGACACCGCGGGGACACCGCGGGAACCCCGCGGGGACACCGCCAGCCCTGCTCCGTGTCCCTCCCGTCCCCTCCCTGCGCCCCCCCCAGCGCGGCAGGACCGGCTCCGGCCGCCGCCGGGGGACACTGGGGACACCGGGAGGGTGCGAGGAGGGCTCTGCCAGCCCCGGTGACACCTCCTTGTCGCCTTTGTCCTCTCCTGTCACCCGCAGGGCCCAGGAGCGGGACCTGGAGCGTCGCTTTGAGCTGCTGAGCGAGGAACTGCGGGGGCTGCTGGGGACAGAGGGTGCGACACTGGGGACGGGGGTGGGACATCAGGACATGGAGGGGACGTTGGCGATGGGTGGGGACATTGGGGACGGGGGGACATTGGGGCAGGGGGATGGGGGACATAGGGAGACATTCGGGACAGAGGTTGGAACATGGGGGACAGAGGGACGTTTGGGGACACGGGTTGGGGAGAACGTGGGAGGGACATCGGGTGGCACAGGGGGACGTCGGGTGGGACACGGAGGACATTGGGAACACTCGGGGACGTCTGAGGACGTGGACGCGGGGGATCCCGAGCACAGAAGGAGGGACAGGAGGGGACAAAGGGCTTTGGAGACCCCCGGGGACATTTGGGGACCCCCCCAGAGTGGCAGAAGCCCCCGGCCCAGCGCCAGCGCGAGCAGCTCTTACTGGAGGAACTGGTGGCACTGGTGAACCGGCGGGACCGGCTCGTGTGGGACCGACACCGCCGCGAGAGCAGGTGGGGACCGGGGAGGTTCCGGGGGGTCCCGGGGGAGGGGTCCCGGGGGGTTTTTGGGGGGTCTTAAGGGGTCCCGGGAGGGGTTTGGGGCAGTCCAGACGTACTTCAAGCGTGGCCCGAGGAGGTCCTGGGTGGTGTCCAGGGATCTTGGGGTGGGTGGGGAGGGTTGGGGGGGATCCTGGAGGGTCCCGGGGGGATTTCCGGGGGTCCAACCCCCCCTGACCTCCCCCCAGGGCGCAGGAGGAGGATGAGGAGCTGGCGCGGAGCCTCGACCCGCGGCGCGGCCGCCGCTTCGGCCGCAGGGAAACGTGCGGGATCTGCTGAGGGACCCCAGGGACCCCCCCAGGAACCCCCAAAACCCCCCGGGACCTCTCGGGAACCCCCAAACCCCCCCGCGGAACCCCCCGGGATCCCCAAATCCCCCGCGGGACCCCCTGGGACCTCCCAGGAACACCCAAACCCCCCCGCGGGACCCCCCCAGATCCCATTGGATGCGGCAATAAAGCAGATTTTCTGTGTGAAATCAGATTTGGGGGGCGCTGGGGGGGACTGGGAAGGACTGGGGGGCAATGGGGGGTCCTGGGTTCCTCCGGGTGGTTTTTTTTGGGTGGGGGGCCTGAGGTCTGACCCTCCCCCCATATGATGATTGTGACTCGCTCGTGGTGCTGGGGGGGTTTTATTGGTGTCTGTGGGGCCCGGGGGGCTCAGAATCCCCCCAAGTCCTTGTGGGGGGAGCTCGGAACCCCCAAATCCGCGGGGGGGGGCGGCTCAGAGCCCCCCCAAATCCTCATTCGCGCGTCTCGCCCCCCCCTCGTCCCAAGGCCCGTCCAGGGGCAGTTCACACCCTGCGGGGGGAGGGGATAGAGGGGCTGTTGCCATGGCAACGAGACCCTCCCAATATCTGCGACCCCCAAATCCTGACCCTCCCCAAATCCCCGACCCCACACTCCCAATCCCGGACCCCCAAAACCCCCCCAAAATCCCTGGGACCCCCCCTCAACTCTCCTGGATCCACCCCCCCCGCAAATTCCCAGATCCTCCCAAACCCCTGACTCCCCCAAAGGCCCCTCCAGTTTTGGGGTCCCCCCTAAATCGCGGGTCCTCCCCAACTCTCTGAGCCCCCCCAAGCCCTCCCAGTTTTGGGGTCTCTCCCAAACCCCTGAGCCCTCTAAATCCCCCCGACCCCACAAGTTTTGGGGTCCCCCCAAATTCAGGGTCTTCCTCAATCCCCCCAGCCCCCTCAATTTCGGGGTCCCTCCCTAAATCCAAACCCCTGAGACCCCCAAATCCCCCCGACCCCACAAATTTTGGGATCCCCCAAATCCCTGGGTCACCCCGACCCCCTGAGCCCCCCAACCCCCTCCCCAGTTTTGGGGTCCCCCCTCACGGTGCGGCCGCAGCTGCAGAACTCGCAGGAAATATTTGGGGGGGATCCGGCCCTCAGCGTCCCCCGGCGTCAGGATCACCCCGTTGGCCGAGCGGAAAAATGGGATCCCGTCTGGGGGGGTCCGGGGGGGTCACACGGACATCGGGGGGCACCCCCGAACATCGCGGACCCCCCCAAATATCGTGATCCCCCCCAAAAATCGGGACCCGCCCTCACCCGCGAGTGCCCGGGGACCGTCGATGATGATGGCGATCTCCGAGTCCGACCTCATCCCTGTGGGGAGGGGGATTTTGGGGGGTCCTGAGGGAATTTGGGGGGGGACTGGGAGGTTCCAGAGGGAATTGGGTGACAGCAGGGAGATTCTGGGGGGCTCCGGGGGGGTTGGGGGCTTCCAGGGACGAGGTTTGGAGGTCTCAAGGGGGATTTGTGGTGCTTGAGAGATTCTAGAGATGGAATTGGGGCATTTCTGAGGGGGCTTCGGGAGGGATTTGGGGGCCTCAAGGGTGTTTTGGGGTCCCTGGGGGGGCTTCGGGGGGAATTTGGGGGTTCTCAGGAGGCTCTAGAGAGAGATTTTTGGGTTCTCAGAAGGATCTGGGAGGGTCTGGGTGGGAAATTTGTGGATCCCAGAACCACCCCTGCCAGTTGAGTGTGGGGTCTCTGTGAGGTTTTGAGGGTCCCTGGTGGGTTTGGGGGTTAGGGGGGATTTGGGGCGTCCCGGGGGGTTTTTTTGGGGGGGTCACTCACCGCTGCGCACCCCGGGGTCCCCCGGCAGCCCCCCCGCCAGGTGCACGTGTTGCCGCCCCATGGGGCGCAGCCCCCCCGCCCGGATCGGGCCCCACAGGCGCCGCCGGGTGCCGTGGGCGAGGGTGGGGGGCAGCGCCTCGGGGGTCCGCAGGGGGGTCAGCTCCAGCTCCGGCACCTGCGCCCCCCCCCGGACAGACCCCATGGAGCAGCCGGGACCCCCAAAATCCCACCCACAATCCCCCAAAATCACAGCCGGAGCCCCAAAATGCCATCCAGGAGCCCCAAAATCCCACCCGGTACCTCCCCAAATCCCACCCACGATCCCAAAATCCCACCCGAGATCCCCCGAATCACACCCGGGACACCCAAATCCCACCCGGGACCTCCCCAAATCCCACCCAGATCCCAAAATCCCACCCGGGATACCCTGAATCACACCCGGGACACCCAAATCCCACCCAGGACCTCCCCAATCCCACCCGGGACCACAAATCCCACTCGGAAGCTCCAAAATCACATCTGGGACACCCAAATCCCACCCCGGACCTCCCCAAATTTCAGTCAAAATCCCTAGGTCACACCTGGGAGCCCAAAATCACACTCTGGACATCCAAATCCCACCCGGGACACCCCAAAATCCCCCACAAACCCCCACAAACCTCTCTCCAGACCCCCCCAATCCTCCCAAGATCCCCCCCCGAATCCCCAATAAACCCCAAACCCCTCTCCAGCCCACCCAAATCTCCCCCTAACCCCCTCCCCCAGACCCCCCCCCTCACCGGCAGGGAGTGCCCCTGGTTCGCCCTCACCCTCAGGGGGTCCGGCCGGAGGGTGAAGCGACCCTTGGGGTCAGCGGCGACCACCCTGCACACGTCCCCCTCTGAGACCCCCGCGAAGCGACGCAGCCGCAGCAGAGCCCCCACCTCGACGAAGCCGTCTGAGCCCCCAAAACCCCCCCGAGACCCCTGTCAGGGCCTTTGGGGGGGCCTAAAAGGCATCTTGGGGAAATTTGGGGGGGTCCCAGGGGGCATTTGGGGATTCCAAAAGGACTTTTGGGAGAATCTAGGGGGTCCTGAAAGGTATTTGAGGGCAGGGCACAGGTAGTTTGGGGTCCCAAAGAGTATTTGGGGGTCTCAGAGGGCACTTGGAGGCAGGGCAGGGGGAATTTGGGGGAATTTGGGGGGTCCCAAAAGGCATTTAGGGCATCCAGGGTGCATTTGGGGGCAGGACAGGGGTGGCTTGGGGTCCAAGGGGGGGCATTTGAGGGGTCCCGGGGATGGTTCAGGGGTTCCAGGAAGGATTTGGGGGTGGCCGGGGGTCCCAGGGGACATTTTGGGGGTCCAAGGGGGGCATTTGGGGGTGGGCTGGGGGTCCTGGTGGATGTTCAAGGAACCCAAGGGGGAATTTGGGGGAGCCCAGAAGGAATTTTGGGATAGATTTGGGATGGTTGGGGGGTTCCAGGGACGGTTGGGGAGGTGTCAGCAGCAATTCAAGGGGTTCTGGTAGCAGTTTGGGGGTCCCAGGGCAGGTCAGAGGGGCCAGGAGGGGGTGGCTGAACGCGATTTTTGGGGAATTTTCGGGTATTTTGGGGTGGGTTTTGGGGTCTCACGCACCCGGACCCATGGGCAGCCCCTCGGCCGCGGCCCCGTGGCGCAGGACGTAGCTCAGAGCCTTCGACAGCCGCACCCCGGGGTCCTGGGGGGGCCACGAGTGACCCCCACCCACCCTGGGTGACCCCCAACCACCCCGCTCACCCCCACAGCCCCTCCCCGCCACGGGTGACCCCCACTCTTGGATCCTCCCCCCCAAAATTAAGGCGCCCATCCCACCCTGGCTGTCCCTTCCTTGTCCCCTTTTGTGTCCCCCCCACCCCTGGGGATCTCCCCAATTTCTGGGTGCCCCCCCCGCATTTTTGGGTCTCCCCCCATGTCCCCCTCCCTACTTTAAAGTTCCCCCTTGTGTCCGTGTACCCCCCAAACCTTGGGGTGTGTCCCCCTCCCCCCACCTGTGTCCCCTCCCCACCCTGGGGTGTCCCCGCCCCCCCGGAGTCCTTGTCCCTCCCTCCCCGTGTCCCCTCCCGCCTCGGGGTGTCCCCGCCCCACCTTTGGGGTGTCCACCCGGGGTTCCTTTCACCCCCCTCCCCCACCGGGGGTCCTTGTCCTCCCCTCCCCTCATTTTGAGGTCCCCCTCCCCAAATTTCGGGGTCCCCCCCGCCCCCCCAACCTCCTCCTTCCGCCGCCGCCGCCGCTGGGCGGCGCTCGCGCCCTCCCCGCCGGCCATGCGGGGCCACGTGACCGCCGAGGGAGGCCACGTGACACCCGAAGACACGTGACCACTGCCCCGAGAGTCACGTGTCCCCCTCACGCATCCCGCGCCCTTCCCGCCATCGCCACACGGAGTCACTGTGGGTCTGGGGGGATTTATTATCGATCCCCCCTTCCCAAAAAAAACCCCACCGGGATTTCCCCCCCTCCCCACTCCTCCAGGACCCCCCCTCAGTCGAGTTTCCGCGCCCCCAATTTGGGGGGGCCCCGGGGACCCGCCCGGCGCTTGGCCTCGAGCTCCCGGCGCCGCTGCTGCTCCCGCTGCCGCCGGCTCGGGGGGGGCCCTGGGGGGGACACGGAGGTTATTGGGGGGTCGTGGGTAAAGGGGGGTTCAGGTGGGATGAAGGGGACATAGGGAGGTCACGGGGGGATCATGGTGGGGGACATGGAAAGAGGGGGTCAGGGAGGATGAGGGAGGTGAGGTGGCCTGGGGGGGTCAAAGGAGTTGGGGTGAGGTCACTGGGAGACATGGAGGGGATAGGGAAAGGGGAATTTGGGGGCTTGGAGGAGTCTGAGGGGCCCCTGGAAGTGTTGGGGAAATGTCAAGAGGCATTGGAGGGGGTCACTGGAGGGTCTTGGGGGGGCCCATAAGTCTGGGGTGGGGTCCCAAGGATATGGGGGGGGAAGGGGGTCCTAGGGAGCTGCGAAGTCCCCCAGGGGCATTGGGGGGTCCTGGGGAGAGGTCCCAAGGGGGCTATTGGGCATCCCGGGGGGGTGGAGAGCACCCCGGGAAGTCCTGGGGGGTTTGGGGGGGGGGGTCTCTGGAGGGATCCCGAGGTCCTGGGGGGGGATTAGGGGGTCCCGGGGGGGTTTTGGGCAGGGGGGGGTCATCTCACCGTGCTGGCTGGGCAGGGCCTCCCAGGCGTCCTCAGTGCCCCACTCGCCCCCCACCCCCCAGCCCCCCTCTCCCTCATCACCCCCCCCGGCTGGGGGAGGGGCGCTGGGGGGGGGCTCTGTGGGGGTGGGGCCGGGGGGCTGCGGGGGAGTCCCAATTTCCTCTGGGCTGCTGGCGGGGGGGCTCCGGGGCAGCTCCATGTCCTGGGAGGGGACAGAGATGAGGACATGAGGGGGAGGTCACATTGTGCCCCCCCTCCCCAAAGCATGGCTCCCACCTCCCACCCCCCCAACTCACCTCCAGACTCCCCCAGTCATCATCCCACCCATCGGCGTCTTCCAGGGGGGGCTCCTCGGGGGGGGGCTCCTCGTGGGGGGGCTCTGGGGGCACAAAACGAGGGGTCAGGGGTGTCCCCAAGTCTGGAGAGGGGGTCAGGAGCCAGGGGGGTTTGGGGGGTCACTCACCTTTCTGGGGGGCTGTGGGGCTCTCGGCTGGGGTCTGTGGGGGGGGTCCCTGCGGGGGGGGCTGTGCAGGGGCTGCCCCCCCCTCGCCCCCCATCAGCCGCGCCGTCAGGGAGGTGACACCGGTGACAGCCCAGGACACAGCGGCCCCCAACCCCCCCGCGCCCCCCCCAGTCCCCCCCGGAGTGGCGACAGTGCCGGAGGGGTCTGCGGGAAGGAGGAGAGGGCAAGAGGTCATGGGGGGGCACCCCCAAAACACCCCCGTGTCCCCCCACCCCCACTGAGTCCCAATGTCACCCCTTCTTGCCCCCCCCACCCACAGCCTCCCACTCTTGTCCCATCCCCCCTCCCCACCTTTATTTCTCACCCTCCCCCCCTTCTTGCCCCCCCCAGGGCTTCCCCCCTCCCCATTTTTTGGGCCCCCCCAGTTTCTCACCCCCCTCTTGGCCCCCCCCGGCCTCGGCCGCCAACTCCAGCTGGTCCAGGAAGCTTCGAATTGCCCGGAACGCCTGGGGTGGGGGGGACCCCAACAGTGAGAGACCCCTACCCCCTCCAGAGCATTCTGACCCCCCTCCAAACCATCAGCACCCCCCACTCCAAAGGGACCCCCCCCCATAACCTCCATTGCAATGGGACAGCCCCACCCAGACCCCCAGCAATGGGGATTGCCCCCCCACATTGCTCTGGGACCCCTCCCCAACACCCCCCACTGCAATGGGACCCCCCCAGCAACCTGCCCGCCCCCCCCCCCAATTTCATTTGGACCTGCAGCACCCAGACCCCACCCCCCCAATTATTCTGGGACCCCCCCAGCACCCTGAACCCCCCCAATCTCTTTGGGACCCCCAAGTAGGACCCCCCCCAATTGTTCCAGGCCTCTCCCACCACCCTGATTAACCCCCCCCAAATTGCTCTGGGACCCTCCCCATCACCCAGACCCCCCCCCCCAATTACTCCAGGCCCCACCTGCTGCCGGACACTGGGGTGGGGGTCCACGGTGAGGGCGCAGAGGGGGGGCAGGACCCTCCCCGCCACCTCTTGGGGGGAGTAGCACTCGTGGGTGGCCGCGAAGGCGGCGACGGCTGCGACCCGGGCGGGGGGAAAGGGGTCCCGGGTGGCCCTGGCCAGGGCGGGGGCCAGGACCCGCCGGCGGGTCTGGGGGGGACAGGGACACAGTGAGTGGGACACACAAAAAGGCAGGGGACAGGGTCAGGGAGGGGACAGGGAGGTCACAGAGTGGGGGGGGGGGACAGGGGAAAGGGGTCCTGGGTGGCCCTGTGGCCAAGACCCCTGGCGGGGACAGTGGGACGCAGACTGAGGGGGGGCACAGGGTCAGGGAGGGGACAGGAGAGTCACAGGGAGGGGGGGGACAGGAGGTGGCCCTGGCCAGGGTAGGGGCCAGGACATGCTGGTGGCTCTGGGGGGTGCACGGGGGGAAAAGGGGTCCTGGGCCAGTGCAGGGGGGGTTCTGAGGGACTCAGGGGCGGTCTCAGGCTCACCTGGGGGGGCAGGTGTGGGGCCAGGCGCCCCAGGCACAGCGTGGCGTTGCAGCGCAGGGGTCCCAGCGCGTCCCCCCCCTGCACCCGCAGCAGCAGCCGGGGCAGCTCGCCCCCCCTGCGCCCCTCCCCCAGCTTGGGCGCCAGCAGCACCATGGACTGGGGGGGAAACACGGGGGGATCAGGGGGAACCCCCAGATGGGATTTGGGGGGGGTCCCACCCAATCCCACCCATTCAGGGGTGCCCGGGTGGTTAGGGGAGTCCCACCTGGTGTCCCTCCCCCCCAGTTAGGGGTCCCCAGGTGGTTGGGGGGGTCCCACCCATTTTGGGGGTCCCCGGGTTATTGAGAGGGGGCTCCAGGAGATCGAAGGGTCCCACTCAGTCCCACCCATTTACGGAACACTCAGGTGATTGGTTGGGTGGGTTTGGGGGGTTCCCAGGAGGCTTTGGGGGTCCCCAGGTGATTGTAGGGGTCCCCAAGTGGATTTCAGAGGGGTCCCAGGTGATTTTTAGAGGATTTTGGGGGATCCTCAGGTGATGGGGGGCAGTGCTAGGAGCTTTGGGGATCCTGGGTGATTTGGGGGGAGGTCCCAGGTGGCTTGGGGGGGTTCCCAGGTGATTTTGGGGGCCCACCTTGACCGTCTGCTCGCGGATGGCCGGGTTGGAGTCGAGGAACCCGTGGGCAACGTGGGGGAAAATCTGGGAATCCACCGTGGCGTCGGGCAGGAACTCGATGAACTCCTCAAGCTGGGGGGGGGTGGGGGAGGCGGGGGGCGTGAGACCCCCCAAAACCCCCGCGGAGACCCCCAAACCTCTCAGAAACCCCTGAGCCTGTCAATGACCCCCCAGAGCCCCCTAAAACCACGGATCACTCCCCCCATGGAGCCCCCAAACCTCCTCTGACTCCATGGACTTCCCCATCCCTCCCAGTCCCATCCCAGTCCCTCCCAGTCCCACTCCAGTGCTCCCAGTCCCTCCCAACACCATCCCAGTGCCTCCCAGTCACCAGCTGCAGCAGCCTCAGGCGCAGGCCCCGCTCTGGGGATGAGAAGAGCCGCACGAGGACAGGGACAATTCGCTCTTGGTACTCGGGGGGGTCCAGGACCTTCGCCACCTGCGGGGGGGACATGGGGACATCGGGGTGGGGGGGGCCAGAAGGGTCAGCCCAACTTGGAGGATGAGGTGACCCCACCTTGAGCAGGGTGAGGGGGACACTGGGGAGCATTTTGGGGCTCAGGGGGGTTATGGGGAATATTTTGGGGGTCCTGGGGGGGTCCCCACCTGCAGCAGGGGGCACAGGGAGGTTGTGGGTGCGATTTTAGGGATTATTGGGGTGGGATTTTGGGGGTCCCGGGGGATTCCCCACCTGCAGCAAGGACGCAGGAGGTTATGGGTGGGATTTTGGGGGTCCCGGGGGATTCCCCTCCTTCAGCAGGGTGGGCAGGGAGGTTGTGGGGGGGATTTGGAGGGTCAGGGGGGTTATGAGAGTGTATTTTGGGGGATTCCCCACCTGCAGCAGGGAGGGCAGGGAGGTTATGGGGGTTATGGGGGTGGATTTTGGGGGTCCCGGGGGGGTTCCCCACCTGCAGCAGTGGGGGCAGGGCGCTGGCGTCGGCGCTGCCCAGCTCCAGGGCCTCGAGCAGCCTCGGGAGCAGCTTGTGCCTCCGGAAGGGCCCAGGGAGGGAGTCCAGGAGAGTGGGCAGCTCCTGCAGGAACGTCCGGCGCTCTGAGGGGTCCCGAACCTGCCGGGGCGGGGGAGGCCCAAAAACACCAGGGTCAGATCAGAGGAGGAGGATGAGGATGGGGGGACAGGAATGGGAAGGATGATGGGGATGAAGATGAGGAAAAGGATGAAGGAACAGTTGTGGAAGCGATGATAAAGGGACAAGGATGGGGATGAGGATGATGCTGAAGACACAGATATGGGGACGAGGATGATGATGGGGATGAGAATAAAGAAACACAAATAAGCATGGGAACAGGATGAGGATGAGGAGGAAGAAACAGGGATCAGAAAACAGGGGTGGGGATGAAAAAACAGCGACGAGGATGAAGATGAGGACGGAAACAAGGATAAAGGAACAGGAAAGAACACGGAGATGAAGATGGGGAAACAGGGATGACAATGACAATGAAAGAACAAGAATGAGCCTGAAGCTGAGGCTGCTGTCATTTCCCAGACCTGGAAGTGCTCGAGGAAGAGCCCGGTGCGCACCAGGGCACAGGCCAGGAAGGCTCCCGGGCGCTGCAGCCGCTCCAGGAGCGGCCCCGGGCCCGGCCGGGCCCCCGCGTCCGCTGCCACCAGCTCCGAGAAGGGCGGGATGAGCCCGGGGGGCAGCTGAGGGGACAGGAGGGACACAGGGTCAGGGGGACCCCAAGGGCTGGGGGGGACAGGAGGGACACAGGGTCAGGGGGACCCCAAGGGGTGGGGAAGTTCTTGGTACTGATGGGGGGGGCAGGAATTTGGGGGATCCGAAAGTTTCAGGGGAGTCAAGCTGGGGGGGGATCCCGGGTGTTTGGGGGTGTCCAGGATTTTGGCGGGGGGGAGCCAGGGGGGGTCACTGACCTTGCCAAAGCTGCGCAGGGCCCCCGGCCGGGGGAGGGGTCCATTGAAGACTTCCCAGATGAGGCAGCCCAAGCGCCACATGTCCCCAGCCCTGGGGGGACCGTGAGAGTGGAGGGGGGGGCACAGGGGACCTCCATGGTCCCCTGAGCCCCACAAAGCCCCCCAGTGCCACCTCCCCCTAGTTCCAGCCCTGTGACCCCCCCCCCCCCATCTCCCCTCTCCAACTCACCAGGGCTCCCCCTTCCCTCGGGAGGGGTCGCTGAGTTCTGGGGGGTCCTGCGGCCGGGGGGTGTCACCGGGGGGGCGGGGAGGGGTCCCCTCACTGGCGGCTGCCACCCGCTCGAGCCCCCCCAGCTTCCACTCGCCCCCGGGGTCCACGAAGACAGCGTCGAGTCCCAGCGCATGGTGAACCAGCCCCGAGACCCCCAGGAATGCTAGCGCCGTCTGGGGGGAGGGGGGAAAGACCCCCAGCATTGGTAACCCCCCCACATAAAAGGGTATCCTCCCCCTCAGGAGAAAAAAGCCTCCCAGAAGTCTCCCTGGATCCTAGAAGCCCCCCAAGATCCCAAGAGCCCCCTGTGGATTCCAGGGACCCCCCAGATTATGGGACTCCCCCACCCATCTGCCCCCCGCCCCAAACTGCAGGGTCCCCCCAAAGCCCTCTGGTCCCCCTCCAGGGACCCCCCCTCAGATTCCCCCCAAATATTGGAGCCCCCTCCCCATCAGCCCCCTGAGCCCCCCAAACCTCCCCAGGGCCCTCCAAATTCCCCCAGACCCCCCCAAATTCTCCCCCCATCTCACCAGCAGCCGCTGCAGCCCCCAGGCCACCTCCTGCTCGCCCGAGTCCCCGGTCGGGGGGTGCAGCCGCAGGTGCCGCCGCAGGGGTGTCACAGCTTCTGTCACCAGGTACAGGCACTGCTCCGTCTGGGGATGTCACCCTGGGTCACCCCGGGGACCCCCACGGGCCCCTGTCACCCTCACAGCAGCCCCGTGTCCCCACCACGTTCCCCCCTCCCCTTGTGTCCCTTCCATATCCCCTCACTGTCCCCACCATTCCTGTCCCTGTACCCCCATGCTCCTGTCCCCCCAATGCCTCCTGTCCCCATTGTCATCCCAATGTCCTCCTGTCCCCACAATGTCACCCAAATGTCCCCCTGTCCCTGCCTAAGCCCCTTTCCCCCCATGTCGCCATTATCCCCCCAATGTCCCCCTGTCCCCATTCACCCACCCCATTCCCCCATGTCCCCATGATCCCCCATTGTCCCCATTGTCGGCCCCCGGTGTCCCCCGGTCCCGTCACCTCCAGGCTGTCGAGGTACCCCAGGATGTTGGGGTGTCTGAGGCTGCGGAGCCGCTTCAGCCCCGCCCGGGCCAGGGCGGTGGCACCAGGGTCCCCCCCCGGGCCCAGGCTGTGGGCGAACACCGACACCGGAGCCCCATCGGCCTGGGGACACGGGGACAGTTAGGGGACAGTGTGGGGACATGCAGGGACGTGGGGGACAGGGTGGAGACAGGACACAGCGACAGGATGGGGACACGGAGAGACAGCGGGATAAGGGGGACCTGGGGGGGACCGAGGGATGAGGGACATGGGGACATGAGGGGCGTACGGTGACGTGGGGACACGTGGTGACACGGGGACAGTGGACAGCGGGACCTGGGGCACAAAGCGATGGGAACAGCGAGGGACATGGGGGGACACGGGGGTGGCGACACGGAGGGACAGAAGGAGGGGGGTCGTGGGGACACGGGAGACCCGGTGCGACGCGGGACAGGAGGTGGCGGGGCCGCGGCCAGGGGGAACCGGGGACACGGAGGGGGACACGAGGGGACACGGGACCCGCCCCCCTCATCCCCGCACCTTGCGGCGCCCCCGCAGCAGCCGCCAGAGCGGGGCCGGAGCCGCGGGGTCCGGGAGCGGCTCCGCGTCGGGATCCGCATCGGGCGAGCCCAGCTCGAAAGGGAAATCCCGCACCGGGTCCCGGGAGAAGAGCCACATCGCGGGGCCGGGCCCGAGGGTCCCGGGGGGGCTCCCGGGGGTCGGAGGGGGTCCCGGGGCCGGGGCCGGAGCGGGCCCGGAGGAAGCGGCGGCGGCGCCGGGCGGGAGGATCCGGTGACGGACCGGGGGGGCGGTGCCTGAGTGATCAAATGAGAGGGCAGGGGCGGAGTCTGGATGGACCAATGAGGGAGCGGGAGAGGGGACTGGGAGGAGCGAACGGCGGGACACCAATGATCCAATAAGAGGCTGGGGCGGGGCCTGAATTAGCCAATGAGAGGTGGAGCGGCACGAGGAGGGGAAAGGAGAAATGGGGCGCGTCTGGGAAAGGGGGCGTGGCCAGGGCGAGGGGCGGGGCTCGGAGGGGACACGCGGGCAGGAAGCGGCAGTGACGTCACCAAGGCTTGCCAGCCTGGCTAGCACCTGCTGTGACGTCATGGGAACGGACAATGATATCATATGCAAGGAATAGTCATGACGCAGTGCACCAAAGTCACCCCCCCCCATCCCCCTGGCCCCAAGGACGACACGAGGCCAGTCAGGACTCAGCAGTTTATTGGTCACTCAGCATTCCTGTCGTGATATGGGGGTCCTGTTGTGATATGGGGGTCCTATCGCAGTAGAGTCTGTCACGATAATGGGGCTTCACAGGGATACAGGGCCCCATCATGGTCCTGGCTCCTTGGAGCAACACAGGGTCCCTGTCATGACACGGGGGCTCTGTCGTGACAGGGGTTCCTGTCACGATACTCATCTTCAGTGCAATCCATGGTCGTGATATGGAGCCCTTGCAGAACATCGGCCCCCATCGCGATACACAGTCTCTATCATGATATGGGGGACCCCTGTCCCGGTATCGTGGGTTACCCAATATGGGGCGGGGGTCCCCCTGTCACAATATCAGGGGCCCTATTAGCGAAAGGGGTCCCTGTCACGACATGAAATCACCGCCTCCTTGTATCACCATGTGGATAAATGGGGGATGGGGGGTTCCCATCACAGTAAGGGGTCCCTATCGCAATATGGGGGCTCCTGTCACGATACGAGGTCCCTGCCGCGTTACAGGGGTCACCGTTTTCCCTGCATCAGGTATTCCCCAAATCAAGGAGAAGAAAGAGGAGGGTCCCTGTCACGATACTGGGGGTCTCCATCACGATATGGGGCTCCCTGTCATGATATGGGGTGGGTCTCTGTCACGATACGGCCCCAGGCCAGCAGCAGTGGCGCCGCGGGGGGTCGAACCCCGCCCCGGGGGGGTCCCGGGGGTGCCACCACCAGCGCCTTTTGCTTTTTTTTTGGCCTTTTTGGGTCCTGAGGAGAAAAAGCAAAACCTGAGAAAACAGGGAAAAGTTTTCTCAGGAAAAGAAAAAACCTCCCAAAATGGGGAAAAAAAAAAAACCTCCCCAAAACAGGTCCGGCCCCGCCCCATGTGACTTGGGGCAAAATATGGGGAATTTGGGGCCGGAGTGCGCCCGAAAACGGGCGGTTTGGGGGGTTTGGGGTTCAGCGCGCGTTCCCGGCGCAATTTGGGCGGAGAAATGGGGATTTCGGGTCCGACTTGCGGCCCAGGCGCAAAACAGGCTCAGAAATGGGGATTTGGGGTCACGGGTGCGTCCCGGGCGCAAAATAGGGCTCAAACCGGGGGATTTTGGATTAATCCCGCGCCCCCGGCGCACAGCGAGATCAGAAATTGGGAATTTGGGGTCAGACGCGCGATCCGGGCGCAAAACGGGACAGAACCGGGGATTTGGGGTCGATCGCGCGGCCCCGGCGCTAAACAGGCTCAGAAAGGGCCAGTTCGGGTTATACGCGCGCCCCCGGCGCAGAATTAGCTCAGAAATGGGCGGTTTTGGGGTTAATCACGCGCCCCCCTCGCAGTTTGGGCTGAGAACGGGGGATTTTGGGGTCGGCGCGTCCCGGGGCCCCGCCGGTACTTACTCCGCTCGCTCACCTTTTCCTGCCTCTTATTTTGGGGGAAATTTCTAGGTTTTTAAGCCTTTTTTTGGAGCCAATTGTCCATTTTGGGGCGAATCGAGGCGGTTTTGGCACTGTCACTGTGGGGAGGGGAGAGAGACAACACCAACCCCCCATCCCCCAATCCTGCTCCTCCATCCCTTCGCTTTGGGGAAAAATCCGGGGAAAACGGTTCAAAAGCTCCTCCCCCTCCCCAGGCACCACGCGAAGGCACTGACTAAGCACTTATTTTGGGGGGAAAAAGCCCTGGTTTTTGTTAAAATTCCCAGCTTGGGGACGGGCCCTGCCAGCAGCGCATTCTGAGGCAATTTTAGCAATTTTGGGATCTTTTTTGGGGGGGAAAGCAGCCAAACCCGAAGCTCCCCCTCCCTCTTCCATCCCTGGAACGGCCCATTTTGGGGTGAAAGCGGCACAAATACCAATTTCTGGCTCCCTACTGTTCCTGCAGACCCTGTTTGGGGTTTTTTTGCCCCAATCTGTCTCTCGGAGGCTCCTCTGGCGGGGGCAGGGCCGGCGGGGCTGCAAAAAACACCCACGACACCCCCCCCACACAGAAACCCTGTCAGCACAATTGTTTGGGGGGAAAAGCGGCCGAATCGGTCAAACCGCCGATTGTCGCGGTTTTCCGCCGGTTTCAGGGGGGATTTGGGGTCGGGAGGTGCCCACATGCCACGTCCGGGGGGGTCCCCGCGCTCCCCCCACCTCCCGACGCCCCAAACCGGTCGGAATCGCCCCAAATCCGCCGCCCCTCCCCCTCCCCCCGCGCGGGTCCCGGGGGGCTCACGGTGGGGGTGGGGCGCGCCCGGTACCTGCCGCCGCCGATTTCGGGGGGGGTTTTGCCTCAATTTTGAGGCTCCCCCCCCTCGCTCGCTCCTACACTTACTCGTTTTGGGGACAAAAGTCTAAATTTAACCATTCCTGCTGCTGGTTTTGGAGAAAAAACCTGAAAACATGATTATTGTCCCCTCCCCCCGCGCCTGCTCCAGCCCCTCCCTCCGCGGGGTTTTTGGGGGGATTTACGTTCTTTTTCCTAAGGCAAGCTCCTGGAGCCACATTCCTGATCTTCCAGCTTCAATTTGGGGCAAAAAAGCTTCTTTTTCATCTTGCTGACTCCTCCCACTTGCGGCTGCGGAAAGGGCGGAAAACACCCCAAAACCGCCCCCTCCCTCCAAAAACCAACCTCCCCAAAAAAATGAAATTAAATCGACTCTTACTTCTCTGCATTCCCCAAATCTGGGGGTTTTCTCCTCAAATCCCTGCGGGAATCTCCTGAGCGCGTTTTGAGTGCAGACTGGCCTTTTTTGGTTAAATCCTGTTTTTTTTCCCTTTCCTTGGCTTTTTCTCACCGTTTTTTTTCCTTTTTTTCCCTGCGTTTTGCTGCTTCCCTGAGGGGGAAAAACACTCGAGACACCCCCTCCCCCTTTCCCCACCCCCCAAAAAAAAAAACCAAAACATTTTTTTTAGCATTTCTGTCCCTTTTTTATCACCGGCCCCTCCCGCGCGACGCCTTTGGGATAAAAACAGAAGATTTTGGACACTTACTGAGCGGCGCCGGCGGGAGCGGCGGAGCCGGAGGGCACTGGAGGGATTTGGGGGGTTTTCCCCATTTCTGGGGAGTTTAATAGAAAAAGGGGAAAAGGGGGAGGGGCGACGGCGACGGCGCCTGAAACGACAAAACCCCAAAACCCCCCAAATCCCCCCAAAATTCCCAAACCCCCAAGGGGGGTGGGGCCTCACCCGGCCGCTGCCTCCGGCTCCGTTTGGGGCATTTTCCTCAAATTCCTCAATTTTCCCGGCTCCGGGACCCAAATCGGGATTTTTCTTCCTTTTTCTCCCTCTTTCCTTCTTTTTTCATTAGTTTTCGCTTCTATTTTCTCCTCTAATTCCTCTTTGATTTTCTCTCATTTTTCCTCTCTTCTATTCTCTTCTATTTTTTCTCTCTTCTCATTTTTCCCTGTTTTCTTTCACTTCCATCTTCTCCAATTTTCAGTACTTGAGTTTTTCTTTTTTCTATTTTCCTTTTTTTTCTATTTTCAATTTTTTTCTATTTTCTTTTTTCTAGTTTCATTTTTCTCAATTGTATTTTTTCAAACTGTATTTTTTCTATTTTTCAGTCTATTTTCATTTTTTCTATTATTCTATTTTCTTCTATTTTCTATTTGTTCTATTTTCTTTTTTCTAATTTCTTCTATTTTCTCCAATTTTCTATTTTTTTTCTATTTTCTATTTTTTCTACTTTCTTCCAATTTTCTTCTCTTTTTTCTATGTTCTTTTTTTTCCATCTTTCTATCTTTTTTCAATTTTCTTTTTTCCAATTTCTATTTTTCCAATTTTTTCTATTTTCTTTTTCCTGATTTTCTTCTATTTTCTCTCTTTTTTTTTTGTTCTATTTTCTGTCTTTTTGTCCTTTTTTTTTCCTCTTCTCTCTCTTCCTACCCCGCCCAACTGCCGCCATTTTACCAAAAAGTCCTTTTATCCCCCCAGATGGGGCCACTGCGAAGAAAAACTTCCCTTTCCCTGCCGACTCCATCTTCACTCTTCAGTTTTCCTGCTCTTCCCTCAAAATTGGCTCCTCTCAATCCATCCTGAGTCTGAAAATGCCGCATTTCACCCCAAACCGGCCGCCCCCGCCTGCGCTGCCCGGCCCGGCCCCGCTTGGGGACAAAATCATCTTTTTTAAGCTCTAGGAGCTTTTTTTTTTTTTTTAAAATCAAGTTTAGGAGCTTTTTTAGCAGAAAACAGCGTAACAAGCGCTTTTTTCTTTTTTAAATTAAAGCAGCTTAAAAAGCTCTTTTCTTTCTAGTTAAAACCGCCCCAGCTCGCTCCGGCTTTTCCAAAATATCAAATTACAGCATTTGAAGAATTACAGAGCTGCGAGAGCTGCGTTTTCTCCAAGATATCGGCTTTGAAAGCAGCGATTTCTTTAAAACCAGTCTTAAGACCTTTGGTTTAAATCAACCCCAGCTTTAAGAGCTTTTTTGAGGTTTTTTCGTTCATTTCTTCGATTAAAAGCGCCCCGGCTCACTCCGGCTTTTCCCATTACTGGAATCGCCGCAATTTAAGGATTTAAATGAAAACAGCTTTAAGAGCTGAGTTTCCTATAAAGGAAACACTTTTTGTCTCTTTTCTTTAAAAAGAGCAGATTTAGGAGCCGCTTTTATGAAATAACGCAGTTTTTAGGAGCTCTTTCTATGAAATATCGCAGCTTTAAGAGCTTTCCATAGGCAATAAAGCCATCTCGGGAGCTCTCAATAGAAAATAAAGCCATTTTAGGAGCTTTTTGTATAAAATCGAGCAGCTTTAAGAGCTTTCGGCTCAGAATCGAGCGGTTTTGGGCCGAATTCGGACCGTCTCGGGGCTGGTTCTCGGCCGGGCGCTGCCGACGCGGGGCCCTCCCTTATAAGCGGCCTAGCGCCGCCCCCGCGGGGGCGACAAAATAGTCCCCAAAATCGCCAAAAAAGGGCAGCAGCCCCCAAAATCGCCCCCCAAAATCCACCGCCCCCAGTGTGAAAATCCCTCCTTTCTTACGATTTTACATTTTTTACCCTTTTCTTTGATTTTTTCCCCTCACAAACAGCGCCCTCCCCCCCTCCCCCCGGCCCGGGCCGCGGGCCTTTGGCCGCGCCACATGGACCAGCATAAGAATGGTTAAATTTAACAGCAAATTTTCGTTCGGTTTGGCCAATTCTGCCCTCAAACTCCTCGCTTCGACCTTCCCGGGTGGTTTTAGAGCTTTTTTTATTTATTTATTCATTCATTTTACCCTCAGTTTTGCTTTTGCTGCGTCACGGTGTTGGGCCGCTGCCAAAAAGGCACCGTTTCTCCCCAAAGGGTCACAAATCGGGGGGAGGAAATTTCTTGAGGGCACACAGACCTCAAACTCCCCAGTTTTCACCAGTTTTTGTTCCCCTAAAAGCCCAAACTACCTTTTTTTTAAACCTTTTTTTCCTCCTTTTTCCAGCACAGCCCAAACCACCATTTTTATTTCTTTTTTACCACAGAAATGCACCAAAATCTCAAGCGTTTCACCCCATTTCAGGCCATGCCGAGTCATGGAAGTCCTTGTTTTCAACGAGGGGAATAAACCCCCACCATTTTCAGGCATTTTGTGGCTTTTTTTCGGGCACTTTGAGGCAAGTTTTTTTGCATTTTGAGGCATTTCCGGACAGGAAATGACACCCCAAAAGTGCTGGCAGGGAGGGGACCCCCCTCCCCAAACCTATAATTACCATTAATTAAAGCTGCTCTGCAGCTAATTAAAGCTGCTTGACGAAGCCAGTGAGGCATTTTGGGGGTGTGGGAGGAGCTGTTCCGACATTTTTGGGGCGTTTCCTGCGGGAGAAAAAATTTCCTTATTGCTGCTAATTATTATTATTACTTTCTGTGTTTTTCCACAAATAAAACCCCCATATATGCCCCCCCTTCAAGCACTGGGAAAGGCCTCCCTCAAAATCTCCCTAAATTTAGGGGAGATTTACCTCAATAATAATTTTTACAGCAATAATTTGACTGGTTTAAGCCCTAATTTAAACTTTTAAATCATTTTAGCAACCCTGAGATGGCCAAAGTTCATGTTTTCTGCATGAAAATCCTCCCAAAAGCTGCTTTATCACAGGACCTGGTCCTTGAGAGGTCACTTTAACACATTTTCCATTCAAAAGGTGAATCAGCTTTTCAAGAAATGTGAAGGCTTTATCAGGAGAAAAAGAAAAAAAGCTGTTAATGGCAATAATTATTTTTGCAGCCATCATTTGCCCATTTTTGAGTGTTTTAAACCACATCTCCCCAATTCCAGGTTTATTATATTTTCTCACTTCCAGCATGCCTGGATTTCTTTTTTTTTTTTTTAAATGGAAATGCCCCCAAAAGCTGCTTTTTCTTCAGGAGCTGGCCTGGAGAGGCCATTTTAAAGCATTTTCCTCATGGAAATGTGGTCTGCACCAAATCCTGCAAGTTTAGTAGAAAAAAATAGAATAAAAGGTTAGTTTAAATTTTTTATGGCTGTGACAGCACTACAATTCCTTTTAAAGTGCCCTAACAGGACTTTTAGGTCAATTTAAGCCATTTTTGGGCCACATGACACAGATTTTGCCCTCAAAAATCACCACTGAGCCAAAACCTGTAGTTTCCCAGCTGCTTTTTAAATTCAAAGTGCCCCTTTTTAATTCAAAGTGGGAGGCAGCCCCTCCACTCCCCCCAGCCCCATTTCAGTTGGTTTTTGAGACAAAACCACCTCGGTTCATCACTCTAAGCCCACCATTTCTTTGAGGCTTTCCAGCATTTTGAAAACCGACCCTTTTAAACGACTTTTCACACAAAAATTACCTCACGAAAAGGGGCGCGTTCAGGGGGTACTTTATCACATCCCCCCACACGGCCGCTAAATGAGCCCAGACCCCCCTCCCTTTCTCGCTCCCCTCCCCCAGAGCACCGACTTTCATTCTGCCCCTCCCCCACGCCCATTTACAAGCAAAAAAAAAAAGAATTTGGGGGCGGGAGCGGCCGCGGAGGGATCCGGCGGAGGGACCCGCCATGATGCAGCCCCGGCCGCGGAAGGATTTGGGGTGATGCGCCCCCGGTCACGTGGCCGGCGGAGGGATCCGCGCGCGAAGGGATGCGCGAGTGACACGTCTGTGGGCGGGCCCACAGCGAGACCCCGCCCCTCACTGGGCCCCCTCCGTTCGCTCTGCCGCAGTTGCCGCGGGGGCGGCGCCGGGGGCGGGGGCGCGTGGCGTTGGTTCCGTCAGCCCCGCAGTGGGGGGGCGGCGCCGAGTCACCCACGCCGCGTCCGGACAGATGGAATAGTTAAAAAACCCACCCTTTTCTCCTTGATTTTACCTCAGAAATGCCCAAGTTACCTCAGGAAATTTCCGATGTCCCTCAAGAAAATCTACTTTTCCTCATAAATGTCCGATTTCTCTCAGAGAAGCCTTTATTTGCCTCAGCGATGACCGATTTCCCTCAGAAATGTCATATTAACGTCAGAAAACACCCGATCTCCCTCAGGAGCGTCTGATTTTACCTCATCAATGTCTTATTTCCTTCAGAAATGTCCCATTTGTCTCAAAAATGCTTGATTTCCCTCAAGGAGTGTCCGACTTGCCTCAGAAATGTCCCATTTGTCTCGAAAATGTAATTTCCCTCACAAATGTCTCATTTCTCTCAGAAATCTACGATTTGTCTTTAAAATGCTTGATTACTCTCAGAAGTGTCTTATTTCCCTCAGAAATACCAGATTTAACCTCAGAAATGTCTCGTTTTCCCTCAGAAAAGTCCCTTTTATTCAGTCATAACCAATTCCCCCCCAAAAATGGCGCCTCCCCACAGGAACGGCCCCCGGGAGAGGCAGGGGGCTCGCCGCTCACGATTTCCCTCAGGAAACTAAATATTTATTCCAAATACTTCTATATCCCATCAAATGTTTGTATTTCCTTCCTTTTTTGTTTGTAAATGCTGGATTTCAGAGCAGTTTCCCTGTGTTCTTTAAGCCCCGGTAACACCGACCCCTCCCACAGCACAAAACACTCACCAGTTCTCCCTCTAAAAATCTTTAAATTTCTAGAAAGCACCTTAAAAAAATGCAGTTATTTGGGGTTTTGCCGCAGAGTGGAGGCGTGTGGGGTTTATGGGTAAAAAAAAAAAAAAAAAAGTGATCATCGGTTAAACCCAGCCCTACTGAAAGGGAAAAGAGGAAAAAATGGGGAAAAATGGTGAAATAGGGAAATTTTGGGTGGGTTTGTGAAGGTCCAGAATGGACAGTGAGTGATGCCCCAAAATCAGCAGGATTTGCCCCAAAAATTGCGAGATTTACCTCAAAGGGCTCATTTGCACTAACTAGGGGGTCTCCCCCAACACAGGACCTCCTAACACATGAGATACATGTGACATGTGTGACACACGTGTGTCCCCGTGTCCCCAGACGGAAATGGCCGCTGTCACGTGGGGCCGCCATTTGGCTGCGCTGTCCACAAACCCCCCAGAATTGGCCCCAAAACCCCCGGAATTGGTCCCAAACCCCCCGGAATGGGCCCCAAACCCCCCGGAATGGGCCCCAACTCCCCTGGAACTGGCCCCAAAGTGCCGTGGCTGTGTCCTGACTCCCCTGAAACTGGCCTCACATTCACCCCCTCCGGAAAATGCCCTGCATTAACCAAAATCTGCCTCAAATAGCCCAAACTAGCCCAAAACTGCCATGAATTAACTCCAAACATGCCAAATTAATTGCAAACCATCCTGAATCAGCTTTTTTCTTCCCCAAATCACCCTGAATTAGCCCCAAATTCATTCCAAACTGCCCCAAACCACTGAATTAGCCCAAAACCTACCCTAATTTGCCCAAACCTTCCCCAAAAGGCCCCAAATTCCACTAAACCCTGGCTGGTGGAGGGGGTGGGGGGGACCCAGTGCAGTTTATTTGGTGTGTGGGTACAAAGAGAGGGAGGTCTGGGGGGCTCCCAGTCTGAACTGGGAGCGGTTTGGGGGGTCCAGGGGGGCTCAGCCCTGCTCGGACGCGGTCCCTCCTGTCCCCCCGGCCACGGGGCTGTAGGAGCCGCTGCCGCCCCCACCCCGGCTGAAGAAGGACGCCGAGCGCCGGGGGGGCTTCACCCGCCGCAGCTCCTGCCCTGGGGGAGGATATTGGGGTGGGATTTAGGGCAAGAACAGCATCAAAGTCCCCTGTGCCCCCTTTGTGTGTCCCAATTCCCCCCCAGGCTCTGGTGTCCCCACCCCGTGTGTGTGTCTCCGCCATGTTACCCCAGCCCTCCCTGTACCCCCTGTCCTCCGCTCGACATGCCCCCAAGCCCCCTATGTCCCCGTGACACCTCCCCTTGTCCCCTGTGCTGCCCTCCCCAGATGCTGGGGTCACCCCATATGTGTGTGTCCCCATGTTCCCCCTATCCCTCCCATGCCCCTCCATGTCCTCCAATGTCCCCCATGTCCCCGACGTCCCTGATCTCTCTAGTGTCTCCCATGTCCCCGATGTCCCCCCCCCGTCCCCCTGTCGCCTGTCGCACCCTCCCGCACGTAGTCGATGGTCGCGAGGCGCTGCAGGCGGGGCCGGGTCACGCTCTGCTGCCGCCGCAAGGGGGCGCCGCGCGCCTCGGGGGGCGTGGCCTCGGCGGCGGCGGGGGGCGAGGCCTGGTCCTCGGGGGGCGGGGCCTGGTCCTCGGGGGGCGGGGCCGCCCCGCCCAGCTCGATGCAGCACTCGATGAGGGCGCTCATCAGCTCCGCCTGGGGGCGCTGTTAGCGAGGGCGGCACGAGACGAACCCCCCCGGAACCCCCCCAGGGACCCCCAAACCAATCCCCCGAGGGGACCCCAAACCAACGCCCAGGGACCCCCAAACTGCTCCCCCAAGGACTCCCAAATTGATCCCAGTGATTCCCGAACTTATCCCCCCAGAACCCCAAACCAACCCCTCCAGGACCCCCAAACCCACCCCAAATCAACCCCCCGATGGGATCGACCCCAGGGGCCCCTCCCAGAACCCTCCAAGTGCTCCCAAACCATCCCTCCTACTGACCTCCAACTCTCCCCCACAGCACCCCAAGTGGCCCCAGGACCCCTCAGGCACCTTCAACACACCCACTGTCCCCCAAGTGCCCTGCCACCACCAAATGTCCCCTGCTGCCCCCCAACCACCCCACCGCACCTGTGGGGAGAACACGCGCAGCAGTCGGTTCACGGGGGCTCCCTCGTGGTCCCCATCGAACTCGAGCCAGAGCTGGGGGGGCTCTGTGGAGTCCCCGTCCTGCCCCGTGGCCTCCTCGTCCTGCCCCACGGCCCCCACCAGCTCCCAGCACAGCTCGGGGTACGTCAGGGACAGCAGCACGTGCTGGGGGGCACAGGAGGGTCAGCTCCATGGCATACCCCCCACCCCCATTCTGTCCCCAGCCCCCCCGGACCCAATCCAGCCCCCCAAAATCCCCCAATACCTTCTGGCGGGGGTCGATGATGGTGACTCCCTCGAGCCCTATGGCGACGCTGACGGGACGCAGCCCCCCCCGGCCCAGCAGCCCCCCTGAGGGCCGCTCAATGGCTCCTGGGAAGAAGGCGCACCTGGAGGGGAGGGCAGGACACACCTGTGTCACCCCCGAATGGTGGGGACCCCCCCAGAATACCTGTGACACCCCAAATGCTGGGTTTCCCCAAGTTCCTGGGTCCCCAGGTGCAGTGTGGGGTGACTTGGGAGGGGCCTGATGCTGAGGGAAATCCCTGGGGGTCCCCTGGGGCCTGGGTACTGAGGAGTTTGGGGGTCTGGGGGGAGTCCTGGGGGGCTCATTGCAGGTCTGGGGGGAGTTTGTGTGTGGGTCCATGGGTGTCCCTGGGGGTTTGTGGGGCTCATTGAGTGTCTCTGGGGGTCTTGGGGCTGTGCATGGGGGGGTCCTTTCGGGGTTCCCTGGGGGTCGCTGTCAATCTGGGGGGGTTCCCTGGGGATCTGGAGGGGTCTCTGTGGGGGTGCTTTGTGAGGTTTCCTGCGGGTCTGGGGGTGTCAGTGGGGGTGTCCCATTGAGGTGTCCCATTAGGGGGTGTCCCATGGGGGTCTCTAATTGGGGTTCCCCCCGTCCCCCCTCACCCGTAGCCGGGCAGGGCGTGGCAGCGGCGCAGGAAGTCCCGGTACAATCCGGCAGGGGGCGCCTCGGGGCCCGGCGCGCGCGAGAACGCCTCGAGCAGCCGCTGGGCGGGGCCCGGCTCTCGCGAGCGCCGGAACAGCGCCCCCCAGCGGGCCGGAGGACCTGGCGGCAGCAGCTCCCCAGCAGTGGCCTGGGGGGACACAGGGGGGGAGTCAGAGGGGACACGGGGTCCGGGGGGCACCGGGGGGACGTGGGGGTCGGGGGGTATCGTGGGGCCACGCCTTGGGGATCCCATGGGGTGGGGCCGTCCTGGAAGGGTTCCTGTGGGTGGGTCCCACGTTATCCCATGGGTGGGAGTCCCCACAGGTGGGGGTCCCATGGGGATGTCCCAGGTATGGGTTCCAGGTAGAGGAGGTCCCGTGGGAGGGTCTCGGGGTGGTCCCAGTTGTGCCCGCAAATGGGAGGTCCTAGGGGATGCCCCAGGGTGGTCCCAGGTGGGGTCCCAGGGGTAGTCCCAGGGGTTCCCTCGGGTGGGGGTCCCGCGGGACGGGGTCCCGCGGGTGGGGTCCGGCCGGTGCTGACCGCAGGCTGAGCTCCGTGTGGCCGGCCAGGCTCGAAGGGCCCCAGGCGCAGGCGGCAGCTGAGCCCCCCGAGCTCGGCCGCCTCGGGAGGGTCCACGGGGTAGCGGCCTCCCCGTAGCTGCTCCCGTGCCTCCTCATAGAGCAACCGGAGCAGCTCCTCCTCCTGCAGCTGTGACCCACAGAGACCACCAGGTCACCCCACAGCCACCCCCATGTACCCCCTCCCATAGATTCCCCCCAAGCTCCCCACTTTGGGGACCCCTGTGTGCCCCCTCACCTCCAGCTCCCGGCTCTTGGGGAAGAACACGTTCCTGCGCAGCTGCAGACACGGCTCATCTGGGGGGTGCGGGGGGGTCAGTCGGGCCAGGGGACCCTTGAAGATTTCCCCTGCCCCACGGGACCCCCTTGTCGAGCTCCCCACCCCTCACCTTGGGCGATGGCCGCCGGCGAGCCAAGACTGAAGCGCAGCAGCAGCTCCGGCCAGTGCCGGACCAGGCGCAAGGGTCGGTGCCGTGGCTTCAGCTGCACCTCTGGAGGGGACACAGAGCTGGCACCCACTCGGGGACCCGCGGGGACCCTCATGGGCACAGGGACCCACCGACCCACGGCGACCCCCACAGGGACCCACCCACAGGGGCCCATGGACCCCCTCCACCCTCCAGGGACCCAGAGGTCCCATCCTCGTCCCTGTGCCGCTTGTGAGACCCCTTGAATATCGCCCCCCTCACCGAGCATGTCTGACACCAACCACAGCGCGAGCAGTGACCCCATGTCCATGTTCCCATGCCCTCTCCCACTACCCCATGTCTCCCTGTCCCCCCCAATGTCCCCAAGTCCCCCCGTGCCCCCCTCACCGAGCAGGTCCGACCCCAACCACAGCGCGAGGGCGTCGCCGGCGGCGGGCGGGAGGCGAAGCGCTCCCTGCAAGCGGCGCAGCAGCTCCGCGGCCGTGGGGCCCGGGGGCGGCTCCAGTGGCAGCGGCAGCGCCGACCCGTCCGGCAGGTACAGCAGGGCTGGGGGGCAACGGGGGGCTGTGCGACCCCGGGACCCCCGCACATCCCCCCGGCATCCCCTCACCCACCCGCACCCACCCCCGGACGGACACAGCCTCAGGAACCCCCCCTCACCCATCCCAACACACACAGCCCCGACCCGTCCGGCAGGTACAGCAGGGCTGGGGGGCAACGGGGGGCTGTGCGACCCTCCGGGACCCCCAAACATCCCCCGGGACCCCCACACCCACACCCGGACTGACACATCCACCCACACCCACCCCAACACAGAGAGCCCTGACCCGTCCGGCAGGTACAGCAGGGCTGGGGGCGAGGGAAGTCAGACCCCCCCTCAGGGACCCCCAAACCCACCCCCAGCCACCCTCGGACCCCCACCCCCAGAACGACACACCGCCGGGACCCCCCCGGGACACACACAAAAGAACCCACGGGGGTCCCACGGCCACACCCTCCCCGAGACCACCCCCAAAGGGTCCCACGTCCCCGAGGGTCTCACGGCCCCCAAAGCACCCCAAGCCCCCCCAACCAAGGGGGTCCCACGGCCCCGCCCACACCCAGGTCCCGCCCATACCGGACTCACGGCCCCGCCCCCTCCCGTGGCCCCGCCCCCTCACCGGCAGCGCCCGGCGGGGCGGACGCGCCCTCCCCCTCCCCCTCCCCGTCCATGCGCGGGGTCAAGGAGGGGTCACGGAGGGGTCACGGAGGGGTCACCGCGGGGTCACGGCTCCGCGCGCTCCTCGCGCCGGTCCCGCGCTCGGGGCGGAAGCGCCTCGGGTGGGCGGAGGGGCGGGGCCCAGACAGTGACGTCATAAGGAGGCGGGGCCCGGGGGAGGTGGCGGCGGCGCCCCCTGGCGAGGAGGAGGGCTGGGATCACTCCGGGGGGAGGGTGGGGGGTCCTGGGGGATTTCGGGGGTCCCGGGGGGGTCCCAGGGGCGGCGCAGGAAGAGGCGGAGCCGCTGTACGAAGTATAGAACCGTGTATTCCTCTGTGCGCGGCGGGGGGGCGGCCCGGGGGGGGCTCGGAGGGATTCGGGGGGGCATTTGGGGGGTCCCGGCAGGACCCCGGGGGGTCCCGACGCCAATCGGGGCTCTCGAAATTAAAAAATAAACCCAAAGAAATACCCGGGGAGGGGGCGAGGGGGGCGGTAAAAACCGATCCGAGGTGGGGAGGGGGCGGTTGGGGAGGGGTCCCGCGCCCCTGCCGGGAGGGGGGGTCCCGCACCCCAGGCGGGGGAGGGTCCCGCGCGCCCCCCGCGCCCCCCCCCCGCGCGCTGCCCCCTGTTCCCGCGGCGGGCTCGGGGGGGACACACACACAGAGAGACCACAGAGGCACCCCCGCTGCGGGGTCGGGGGGGCGGGCAGATGACATCCCCCCGGGGATGGCGGCGGGGGGGGGTCGGGGGACACGCGTGGAGACCCCCCCCTCACACGTAATACTCCTTGTCCTTGTTGCGCCGCGCTTTGCCCGGCGCCTTGGGGGGCGCGGGGGCCGCCTTCTCCTTGGGGGTCCCGGCGGGCGGGGTCGGGGACGCGGCGCCGGGGGCCCCTCCCGGGCCACCCCCGGGCGCGGCGGGGGCGGCCCCGATGTAGTGGCGGCTCTGGTCCACCTGGTAGGAGCCCTCGTCGCGGTTGCGGTACTTGTACATGGCGTAGAGCAGGATGAGGATGCAGAGCGCGGCGGCCGCCACGATGCCGACCACCATGCCGGTGGTGCCGCCCGCCTCCCGCACCACCTCCACCGCTCCGGGCGCGGCTGTGGGGGGCACGGGGGGGCGCCGGGTCACGGGAGGCGCCGAGCCCCCCCCGCGCCGCCCCCCGCCCGCACCCTCCCGCGGGTGCCGCTCGCCCGCCGGCACAAGCCCGGGCGGAGCCGCGCCCGCCACCGTGGGCTCGGTCCCGGCGCCGCGGGGCGCGGCCGTGGCCGCCGGGGGGGCGGCAGCCTCGGGGCTCCCCCCGCCCCCCAGCCCCGCGAAGTCCTCGTCGTCGGCCGGCGGCTGCTCGGGGCCGGGGGCGCGGCCGGGGTCGGGGTCGGGGTCCGCCGCCTCCCCCGAGGCGAAGCCCGAGGGCTCGTCGCAGTCGGGGCCGCAGCCCGGGGGGGCGCGGGGGGCGGCGGGGGGCGCGGGGGGACCCGGGGACGCCGGCAGCACCAGCTCCCCGCCTGCGGAGACAGAAAGGGGACGGGGAAACCCCCGTCAGCCCCCGCCGCCACGCCCCGCTGCGCCCCCCGAACCCCCCCCCGCCGCCTCCGGCCGCCTCCGCGCTAGCTCCGCTCTAGGTTACTTTTTTTTTTTTTTTTTTTGCATTTTTAGCTAATTCCGCTACTTTTTTTTTTTTTTTTCTCGGTTTTTTGTTTTTAAGAGCAAACCGCGGCGCTGCCGTCAACTTACATCGCGGGATGGGGCCGGGTGATTTTAGCGTGGAGGAAAAAGAAATTGCAGGAAGGAAGGGAAAGCACACAAAAAACGAGAGAAAGAGAAAAAAGAGAAAAAAAGAACAAAAAGAAAAGAAGAGAAGAGACACTCGGTGAGAAGGTGCCGCGGCCACCCCTGCGGCGCCAGCGCCCGGCCCCGGCCGGCCCCGGCCACCGCCGGCCACCACCGGCCATCAGCCACCGACCATTGGCCATCAGCCTTGGATCCATCCGTCCATCCACCCATTCATCCATCAATGAATCAATTGCCTGTCCATCCCTAAATCCATCTGTGGATCCTTGAATCCATCCATTCTTGAATCCATCCATCCGTCCGTCCATCTGTCTGTCCATTCATCCGTCCATCCAATCCTAAATCCACCTGTCCCTCCTTGAATCCATCCATCCATTCATCCATCCATCCATCTTAGAGTCCACCCAGTGTCACATTCCTCCATCCATCCGTGTGTCCATTCATCCTCACATCCATTCATCCATCCATCCATCCATCCATCCATCCATCCATCCATCCATCCATCCATCCCTACACCCATCTGTCTGTCCATCCCTCTGCTCAGCCCTACACCTGGCCATCCATGTGGACGTCCGGCCATCCCTGTGTCCATCCCACCAGTCTTAAATCCATCCATCAAACCAACCATCCATCCATCCATCCATCCATCCATCCATCCATCCATCCATCCACCCATCCATTCATCCTCAATCCATCTATCCCGAAATCCACCCCTGCGGCCACCTGGCCATGCATCCATCCACTCTCAGATCCAGCATCCATCCTTGAATCCGCTTGTCCGTCCATCCTTGTGTCCATCCATCCTCAGATCAGCCATCTGTCCTCAAACCCATCCACCCATCCGTGGGTCCATCTGTCCATCCACCTGTCCAGCTCTCCATGGATCCACCCATTCAGCCTTGTGTCCATCTGTCCATCCATCTACCCATCCGTGCATCCTGAAATCCACCCATGTGTCCATCCATTCTTGAATCCACCCATCCTCAAATCCATCCATTCCCAAATCCATCCGTGTCCCTCCATCCCTGAATCCAGCCACCACACAGGCATCCAACCATCTGTCCGTGTGTCCGTCCATCCCTAAATCCATCCGTAAATCCATCCCTAAATCCATCCGTGTGTCCATCCGTCCATCCCTGGATCCAGCCAGCCTCAAACTCATCCTCCCATCCTTGCATCCATCCCCATCCCCATCCATCCATCCATGGATTCACTGTCCATCCATCATTCATCCAGCGTCCATTGTCCATCCATTGTCTGTCAATTGTCCATCCATTGTCCGTCCATTGTCCATCCGTTGTCCGTCCGTCTGTCCCCTGGTCCTCTCCCCTCCCCTGGCTGCTGCCGCCCCTCCCCCACAAAGGGGGTCTTGGGGGACCTGGGTGTCCAGGGGACACCTGCGGATGCTGGGGGACACACCCAGGTGTCCAGGGGGGACACAGATGTCCAGGGGACACCTATGAGTGCTGAGGGGACACACCCGGGTGTCCAGGTGACACCTGTGGGTGCCAGGTGAGGCCCCAGGTGTCCAGGGGGGTGTCCAGTGTCCAGGTGACACCCGGAGTGTCCAGGGGGGTGTCTGGGCTCGGGGAGCCCCGTGTGACACCGGGGGATGGGGGAAGGTCCTCACTGAGGTCCTGGCAGCAGTAAACGTGTGACAGTGTCACACGGGGTGACCCCAGACTGGGGGGTCCTCCCTGTCCGTCCAAGTGTCCAAGTGTCCAAATGTCCGAGTGTCCGAGTGTCCATCCGTCAGGGGAAGCAGGGGTTGGGGGCAGGGCTTGAACGGCCCCCGGGCTCAGGTGTGTGCTCAGAATGGGCGGGAAACGCATGTGCAGGTAGGGGGGCGGGGCCACAGGTGGGGGCGGGGCCACAGGTGGGGATACCTGGGTGTGCGGGGGGGCACCTGGGTGTGCGGGGAGGCTGCGTTTGTGCGGCAGGGGTGAGTGCGAGTGTGTGTGTGTGAGGACAGTTCAGGTGTGTGCACACCTGTGCATGCGTGTGAGACTGTATGTGCACACCTGTGCAGGTGTGTGAGCAGCTCCTGTCAAGGTGTGTGTGTGTGTGTGCACAGCTCAGGTGTGTGCACACCTGTCCAGTTTTGTGTGTGTTTGTTTGTGCACACCTGTCCAGGTGTGTATCTGAGTGTGCACACCTGTGTGTATGCATGAGAATGTATGTGCACACCTGTGCAGGTGTGTGAGGAGCTCCTGTCCAGGTGTGTGTGTGTGCACAGTTCAGGTGTGTGCACACCTGTGCAGATGTTTGTGTGTGTGTGTGTGTGTGTGTTTGTGCACACCTGTCCAGGTGTGTGAGCAGCTCCTGCCCAGGTGTGTGTGTGTGTGCACAGTTCAGGTGTGTGCACACCTGTCCAGGTGTGTGAGCAGCTCCCGTACCCGCGTGTCTCCCATGAGCAGCCTGGCGCGTTCCCTGCTCACACGCGTGTGCAACACCCACGCCCCCCGCACCTGTGCGTGTACACTCCCACACCTGTGTGGGGGTCTCACCACCGCCGGGGGGATTGGGGAAGAGCCCCGGGCTCTGCGGCCGTGTCACACGCGTGTGCGTGGCCGTGTCACACGTGTGTGTGGCCGTGTCACACGCGCGTGCCCGGGGCCCCGGAGCAGCACCCACCTGTGCCCGGCTCACACTCCTCCAGGTCCTCGTCATCGCTCGGACATTCGGCCGAGGCCACCAGCAGATCGTCCGTGTTCTGGGGGGACACCGGCAGGGTCACCTGGGGACTCCCAAACTCCCCTCACCTCCCTCAGGGACCCTCAGGGGGGCTGAGTGTCACCTGAGTGCACCCACGTGTTCGGGGGCCCTCTCTGGGGTCCCCCCATCTGTCCCCTCCCAGAGCCCCTCTCAGCCCCCCACCCCCAAAACTCCTGCCCTTGGGACCCCCTATCCCCCCCAAACTCCCTGCAGACCCTCCCTCACCCCCATTTCCCCCCCCCCAAACCTCCCTCTGCCCCCATACCCTGCCCTTGGGAGGACCCTCCCACAATCCATGTCCCCTCCCCTTCCCCCATAACCTATCCGTGGGACACCCCCTCCCCTCAACGCCCCCTCCCCCCATATTTCCCACCCCCCGCCTTACCTGGGCGACGGTGTCGCGCAGGGTGGGCGAGCGCCCGCGGCGGGTGGTGGTCGTGGCCATGGTAGTGGTGGTCTCCATGATGGTAGTGGCCATGTCAGGGGGCGCGGGGGTGGCGCCGGGGGGCGCAGGGGGCGGCGGGGGGTCCCCCACGAGCCGCAGGTCCCCCTCGAGCCGCACGCGGGGGTGTCCCTCGGCCGCCAGCGCCAGCAGCTTCAGGCCGTTGTAGTAGAGCCCCGAGAGCTGCCCCTGGAAGGGGCGGCCGCGGTCCCGGCCCCCCACCCGCACGCGCGCCTGGCTGTTGAAGATGGTCAGCTGCCGGCCTGGGGGGGAGAGGGGGGGCTCGCACACCTGGCACACCTGGCACCGGCACACCTGGCTCACCTGGCTCACCCCAGTGCTGTCACCCCAACCCTGGTGACGCTGTCACCTCACCCACACACATCCCCCCGGCTGCTGGAGGCGGTCAGGTGATGGTCGGGGGGGGCTCACACACCTGGCACTGGCACACCTGGCTCACCTGTGGCACCCTGACACTGTCACCCCAGTACCATGGCCCTGACACTGTCACCCCAACGCTGTCACGCGTTACCCACATTACACTCCCCTGGACGGAGGGGGGCAGCTGCTGTCCTGGAGGGGTTGTTTGCACACCTGGCGCACCTGGCACTGGTAGACCTGTCTCACCTGTGTCACCCCGGCACTGTCACCCCACTCACACACCCCCCCGTGGATGGAGGGGGTGTTTGCACACCTGGCACACCTGGTATGGCCTCACCCCCACACCTGGCACATCTGGTACGGCCTCACCCCCACACCTGGCACACCTGGCACACCCCCACACCGCCCCACCTGCCTCACCCCGCCACCCCCACCCCGCCACCGTCCCCCGCCCTCACCCCCACACCTGAGGCACACCTGGGTGTGCCTTGCACGAGAAGCAGCCATGCCCCCTCCCACTCCTCCACCCCCTGCGCCCCTCCCCCACACCCCCTCCACCCCCACCCCCCTCCCCCCCCGGGCAGTTAAAGGGACCCCAACGCCCCCCCCGGCCCCCGGCTCCGCTCGGGCTCAATTCGGCCAATTTTGGGTCAGTTGGGGCGGGGGGGAGGGGCAGGGGGCCTGCCTGGGCGGGGCCGGGGCGTGCGAGGCTGGGGCGGCTCCTGTGCACACCTGGGCCTCGAGTGCAGACACACCTGTGCGCCTTCCTCACACACACCTGGCCCTGCGGCACACCTGGTGAACACCTGCTCTGGTGCACACCCGTCCTCGTGCACACCTGGTTCGCACCTGTCCTGGTGCACACCTGGCCCTGGTGCACATCTGGCGCATGCCCCAACCACGGCGCACACCTGGTTCACACCTGTCCTGTGCACACCTGTCCTGTGCACACCTGGCGCACACCCTGGCCCCGGTGCACGCCCCAGCCGTGGTGCACACCTGTGCTGTGCACACCTGGCGCAGCCCCGGCCCCGGGCAGTCCCTGGGCAGGTGCAGGTTAGGGGGTTTAGCGGGTTTATGCGGCTTTAGGGGGGCTCTGGGCTCAGCGCGGTTTAGGGGGGCCGTTAGGTGCGTTAGCGTCCCTTTAACCAGGTAATGAGGGGGCGGGGCAGGGGCTGGCCCCTCCCCCAACACCTGGGGTCCCTCCCCGGACACCTGGGGGTCCCTGGACAACGGGGTCCTCTGGGACGTGGCTCCTGGACACCTGTGGGGCCCAGGTGCCGCAGCCCCCAAATATCGGGGTCACAAATGCCAGGATCCCGAACACCTGGGACCCCAAACAGGTGGGTCCCGGACACCTGGCTCCTACATTCCAGGGGTGCCCAGGTGTGGCCGTGCCCAGGTGTTGGAGCCTCCAGGTGCTGGGGGTCCCAGACACTCCCCAAATCAGTGGGTTCCAGACACCTGTGACCCCAAATCTCTGGGTGCCGGCCACAGCGGGGTGCCCAGGTGTGGGGGGTGCCCAGGTGTGGGGGTGCCCAGGTGTGGGGGGTGCTCGCTGCCGTTACCTTTGTCGAGCAGCCACTCATCGACCACCCGCCCCAGGCGGAAGGGGATGCGCTGCCGCGCCAGCGCCAGCCGCTCGCTGTCCCCGCTGCCTTCGGAGGGAGGAGAAGAGCGTTACGGGGACACGGGGCAGGGCACGGGGACACCGGCAGGGAGCCGGCGGTGGCAGCTCGGTGCGGGGGGGGGCATCGGCGGTGGCGTCATCGCGGTGTCACCATGGTGGGACCATGGCCTCATCGTTAGTGGCAATATTGGTGTCACCATGGTGGGACTTTGGTCTCGCCACTGGTGTCACCATCATTGTCACTGTGGTGGGACCACGGTCTCGTCGTTAGTGGCATCGTTGGTGTCACCATGGTGGGTCTGTGGTCTTGCCATTGGTGTCACCATCAGTGTCACCATGGTGGGACTGTGGTTTCGTCATTAATGGCACCCTTGGTGTCACCATGGTGGGACCGTGGCTTCATCATTAGTGGCATAACTGGTGTCACAGTGTCCCCGTGGTGGGACCATGGTCCTGCCTTTGGTGTCACCATCAGTGTCACCAAGCTGGGACAGTGGCCTCATCATTAGCGGCACCACTGGTGTCACCATGGTGGGAGCATCGTCTTGCCATTGGTGTCACCATTGGCATTGCCATGGTGTGGCCACAGGGTCACCATCAGCGTCACCATGATGTGACCATGATCTCATCACTGTGTCACCATCACTGTCAATCACAATGGGACCATGGTGTCACCATCAGTGTCACCATGGTGGGACTGTGGCACAACCACCATGTCACCTTCAGTGTCACCATGGTGGGACCATCAGGGTCCCCACTGGTGACACCATGGTGTGACCATCACTGTCCCCACAGCCGTGACGCCCCTGCTGATGTCCCCAACCCCGGCCATGGTGTCACCGGGGGCTGGGGTGGCCCCAGTGTCACGGGGAGGGGGGTTGGCCCTCAGGGAGGGTTTATGTGGCCTTTAGGGGGGCATTAGCGGGGGAGGGGCGGGGGGTGGCCATGGGGCCCCTCGTTAGCACTGCCTCATTAGTGCCCTCGTTAGGGGGGGGCTTTGGGTGCTGGGGGGGTTGGGGGTGCTCTCAGGGGGGCTACAGGTGCCATAGGGGTGTCCCAGGGTGTCCCCAAGCTCCTGAGGTGTCCCCGGGGTGTATGCAGGTGCCATAAAGGTAACTTGGGGTGTCTTTGGGGTGTCTCCAAATACCTGGGATGTCCCCAGGGTGTCCCAGGGTGTCCCCAAGCTCCTGGGGTGTCCCTGGGGTGTCCCTGTGGTGTCTGAAGGTGCCCCTACAGGGGTGTCCCAGGGTGTCCCCAAGCTCCTGAGGTGTCCCTGCTGTGTCTAAAAGAGCCATAGGGGTGCCCTGAGGTGTCTTTGGGGTGTCCCCAAGCACCTGGGGTGTCCCTGTGATGTCTAAAAGTGCCCCTACGGGGGTGTCCCAGGGTGTCCCCAAGCACCTGGGGTGTCCCTGAGGTGTCTGCAGGTGCCATAAAGGTACCCTGGGGTGCCTGGCCCTGCTCTGGGGGTCCCGTGAGTGCCCAAATCTGCTCTTGGGGCACTTGCAGGTGCCTCAGGGGGTCCATAGGGTGACCCAGGTGGTACCTCTGGGGTCTGCTGGAGCCCTGGGAGTACCTGGGTGACACCTGGGGGTGCCCAGGGTGATACCTGTGGGGTCTGCAGGAGCTCTGGGGGTACCTGGGGAACACCTGGGGGGTCTGTAGGAGCCCTGGGGACAACTGGGTGACACCGGGGGATGCCCAGGATGATACCTGTGGCATCTGGAGGAGCTTTGGGGGTACCTGGGGAACACCTGGGCAATACCTGTGGGGTCTGTAGGAGCCCTGGGGGCACCTGGAGGTACGTGGGCAATACCTGGGGGTGCCCAGGGTGATACCTGTGGCATCTATAGGAGCTCTGGGGGTACCTGGGAGTACCTGGGGAACACCTGGGGAACTCCTGTAGGGTCCATAGGAGCCCTGGGGGCACCTGGGTGACACCTGGGGGTGCCCAGGGTGATACCTGTGGCATCTGGAGGAGCTCTGGGGGTACCTGGGGAACACCTGGATGATACCTGTGGGGTCTGTAGGAGCTCGGGGGGCACCTGGGGAACACCTGTGGGGTCTTTAGGAGCCCTGGGGGCACCTGGTGAACACCTGTGGGGTCTGTAAGAGCCCTGGGGGTACCTGGGCAATACCTGGGGGTGTCTCTGGGGGCCCTGGGGTGCCCGGGGCGCGGCGGGGGGTACCTGGGGGGTAGCGCTCGTGCAGGGGGCCGCCGTCCACCTGGAGCGTGGCGTTGCCGCCGCTGCGCGTGAAGCGGACGACGTGGAAGCGCCCATCGCTGACGGCCGCCCCCCGCTCCTCCAGCGCGATGTCCTCGGTGCCCACGTTGAACAGGACCCCCACGGCCCCCTGGACCTGCGCGGGGAGGGGTGGGGGGCACCGGTGGGTCCCTGTCCCACAGACCCCACCCCAAAAAATGACCCCCCAGCCCCACCCCAGAGCCCGATTTTTGTCCCCTCCTTACAATGCGGAGCTGCAGGAAGTCACCAAATCTGGCTCTGAACAGGAACTCCCAGAGCCCCCCTGTGTCCCCAACCCCCCCAGGACCCCCAGACCCCAGTTTTGTCCCCTCCTGACAATGCGGAGCTTCAGGATGTCACCAAGTCCAGCCTTTAGCAGGAACCCCTGCAGCCCCCCAGAACGCCCCAGGACCCCCATTACCCCCCCGCACCCCAATTTTGGCTCCTCTTATGATGTGGAGATGCAGAAAGTCCTCAAATTCAGCCTTTACCAGGAACCCCCAGACCCCCCTGACCTCCCCAGCCCCCCCAAATCCGACTCCCCCTTACACCGTGGAGCTGCAGGAAATCTCCAAGCCCAGCCGCGCTCTCCACTCACAGCAGCACCCCCAAACCCCCATAACCCCCAGCCTCTCCCAGCCCCCCCAGGACCCCCGGACCCCCAAATCCGACCCCCCCTTACAATATGGAGCTGCAGGAAGTCACCCAGCCCGGCCGCGCTCTCCACGCGCAGCAGCACCGCGTCGCGCTGCCGGGTGCTGAAGCCCAGGGCCAGGCGGTCCGCGCGGGTGCTGGGCCGGTCATTGGGGGGCCACGTGTAGGTGATCAGGGCCCCCCCCTTGCCGAAAATGTAGGTGGTGCCCGCTGGGGGGGGAGAGAAAAACGGGGGGTCAGGGGGGCAACCGGAGGGAGGTCGGGGGGAGGAAGGATCTGGGGGGGGCTCGGGGTTGGGGGGTGTTAGGAGTGCTGGATTGGGGGGGACACTGGATTGGGGGGGGACACTGCATTTGGGGGGGACACTGGATTTGGGGGGGGTCCCAGCGTTTGGGGGGAGAGCCAGGAGCCGGCATTTCCCAAAATCTGAGGGGAGTCTGAGTGCAGGGGGAGCTTCTTGGGGGGCACTCTGGACTTTGGGGGGACAACTCAGCACCTGGGGGGGGGACTTAGGAGTCCAGGAGGGACCCCGGAGTTTGGGGGGACCTCGAATCTGGGGTGTCCACAACGTCCTGGGGGGACCCTCGAATTCTTTGAGGGGAAAGCCCTGAATTTGGGGGAGGGGCCGGGGACCAGGAGGGGGTGGGGGAGGCACCCCGGATGTTCGGGGGGTGTTCCTCTTGTCCCCCCCGTGATTTTGCACGAGGATCTGGCCTTGCACGAGGGCTCGGTGTGCACAAACGCGGACACAAACATCCCCAAACACGCCCCCAAAGACCAAAAAAAACCCCCCCAAACCACCCAAAACCACAGGTGGACATTCGTGTCCCCCCCCCAGCCTGGCACACGCGTGTGCAGGGACACGGACACGGCACGGACACGCGGGGGGGGCACAGACACTACAAGCCCCCCACCCCCAAACCCTGCCCCGACCCCACAACCCTGCCCGGCCCCGGCGCCGGGGGAGAAGGAGGAAGAAGAGGAGGAGGAGGAAGAAGATGAGAGGGTTTGGGGTCGCTACAAGAAAGAGGATGAGGAAGAGGAAAAGGAAGAAGAGGAGGAGGGGGAGGGAGGGAAGGAGGAGGAGGAGGGAGAGGAAGAGGGGGAGGGAGAGGAAGAGTAGGAGGAAGGCTCTTCCAGGTTCCCAAGGCAGTGAAGGGGAGGAGGAAGAGGAGGTGACAGGGAGGAGGAGGAAGAGGGGGAGGAAGGAAGGCCAGGCTGAAGTACCCGCGAGCAGGTGGGGAGGAGGAGGAGGGTGAGAAGGAGGAGGAGGAGGAGGAAGAGGAGGAAGGCTGGCTGGAGTTCCTGAGAGGAGGAGGAGGAGGAGGAGGAGGCGGTTGGGTGTCTGTGAGCAGGAGCAAAAGGAGGAGGAAGAGGAAGGAGAAGGAGTAGGAGGAGGAGGAGGAGGAGGAAGGATGCCCCAGGTTCCCAAGGCAGCGAGGAGGAGGAGGAGGAGGAAGGCTGGTCTCGGGGTCCCCCGGAGGAGGAAGATGAAGGGGAGCAGGAGGAAGGGTGACCGTGTCCCTGAGGCTGAAGATGAGGAGAAGGAGGAGGGTTTTGGGGTCACCGGGAGGTGGATGAAGAGGAGGCTGAGGAGGAAGGCTCAGGAAGGAAAAGGAGGATGAGGAGGAGGTGAAGGAGAAGGAGGGGGAGGAAGGCCAGCTGTGTCCCTGTCATGGTGAGGAGGAGGTTGAGGGAGCCTGAGGCTGAAGGAGGAGGAAGAGGATGATGATGATGAGGGTTTTGGTGTCCGTGTGAGGAGGAGGAGGAGGAGGAGGAAGAGGAGGAGGAGGAGGAGGGGGAGGAGGAGGAGGAAGTCCAGCTGCATCCCTGAGGGTGAGGAGGAGGAAGGTTGATGAGGAGGGAGAGGAAGGCCAAGGGTGATGAAGGCTCACTGAGGAGGCTGTGGGTGAGGAAGGGCCAGTGGATGGCCATGGGGATGAGGACGAAGGTGATGATGAGGATGAGGGTGATGAAGGCTCACCATGGTGCCCACGGGTGAGGAAGGGCACGCGGTTGATGGCGATGGGGAGGGTGAGGAGGATGATGAAGATGAGGATGATGAGGAAGGCAAGGGTGAAGACGATGAGGATGAGGATGGAGAAGATGAGGATGAGGATGAAGACGGTGAGGGTGAGGATGATGAGGATGAGGAGGGTGAAGATTAGGATGATGATGAGGATGAAGAAGGTGAGGGTGAGGACGAGGATGATGATGAAGGCTCACTGTGGTGCCCTCGGGGGAGGAAGGGCGTGCAGTTGATGGTGATGGGGAGGATGAGGAGGGTGAGGAAGGTGAGGGGGAGGATGATAATGAGGCCGAAGAAGAAGGTGAGGATGAGGATGAAGAGGGTGAGGATGATGATGATGAGGAAGGCGAGGGTGAGGGTGAGGAGGATGAAGGCTCACTGTGGTGCCTGCGGGTGAGGAAGTGCGATGGGGAGGATGAGGAGGAAGGTGAGGATAAGGAGGATGATGATGATGAAGAAGGTGAGGGTGAGGAGGATGAAGGTTCACCGTGGTGCCCGCGGGTGAGGAAGGGCAATAGGGAGGATGAGGAGGAAGGTGAGGATGAGGATGAGGAAGGTAAGGATGATGATGATGAGGAAGGTGAGGGTGAGGAGGATGAAGGCTCACCGTGGTGCCCATGGGTGAGGAAGGGCAATAGGGAGGATGAGGAGGAAGGTGAGGATGAGGATGAGGAAGGTGAGGATGAGGATGATGATGAGGGTGGCAAGGGTGAGGGTGAGGAGGATGAAGGCTCACCGTGGTGCCCGCGGGTGAGGAAGGTGAGGATGAGGATGAGAAAGGTGAGGAGAAGGATGATGATGATGAGGAAGGTGAGGGTGAGGAGGATGAAGGCTCACTGTGGTGCCCGCGGGTGAGGAAGGTGAGGATGAGGATGAGGAAGGTGAAGATGAGGAGGATGATGATGATGAGGAAGGCGAGGGTGAGGGTGAGGATGATGAAGGCTCACCGTAGTGCCCGCAGGTGAGGAAGGTGAGGATGAGGATGAAGAAGGTGAGGATGAGGAGGATGATGATGAGGAAGGTGAGGGTGAGGATGATGAAGGCTCACCGTGGTGCCCGCTGGTGAGGAAGGTGAGGATGAGGATGAGGAAGGTGAGGATGAGGAGGATGATGATGATGAGGAAGGCGAGGGTGAGGAGGATGAAGGCTCACCGTGGTGCCCGCGGGTGAGGAAGGTGAGGATGAGGATGAAGAAGGTGAGGATGAGGAGGAGGAGGATGATGAGGAAGGTGAGGTTGAAGAAGATGATGATGATGATGAGGAAGGCGAGGGTGAGGGTGAGGAGGATGAAGGCTCACCGTGGTGCCCATGGGTGAGGAAGGTGAGGATGAGGAGGATGATGATGATGAGGAAGGCGAGGGTGAGGGTGAGGATGATGAAGGCTCACCGTGGTGCCCGCGGGTGAGGAAGGTGAGGATGAGGAGGATGATGATGATGAGGAAGGCGAGGGTGAGGGTGAGGAGGATGAAGGCTCACCATGGTGCCCGCGGGTGAGGAAGGTGAGGATGAGGATGAGAAAGGTGAGGATGAGGAGGATGATGATGAGGAAGGTGAGGGTGAGGAGGATGAAGGCTCACCGTGGTACCCGCGGGTGAGGAAGGTGAGGATGAGGAGGATGATGATGAGGAAGGTGAGGGTGAGGAGGATGAAGGCTCACCGTGGTGCCCGCGGGTGAGGAAGGTGAGGATGAGGATGAGGATGATGATGATGAGGAAGGCGAGGGTGAGGGCGAGGGGATGAAGGCTCACCGTGGTGCCCATGGGTGAGGAAGGTGAGGATGAGGATGAGGAAGGTGAGGATGAGGAGGATGATGATGATGAGGAAGGCGAGGGTGAGGAGGATGAAGGCTCACCATGGTGCCCGCGGGTGAGGAAGGTGAGGATGAGGATGAGGAAGGTGAGGATGAGGAGGATGAGGATGAGGAGGATGATGATGATGAGGTAGGCGAGGGTGAGGGTGAGGATGATGAAGGCTCACCGTGGTGCCCATGGGTGAGGAAGGGCAATAGGGAGGATGAGGAGGAAGGTGAGGATGAGGATGAGGAAGGTGAGGATGAGGATGATGATGAGGGTGGCGAGGGTGAGGGTGAGGATGATGAAGGCTCACCGTGGTGCCCGCGGGTGAGGAAGGTGAGGATGAGGATGAGAAAGGTGAGGATGAGGAGGATGATGATGAGGAAGGTGAGGGTGAGGGTGAGGAGGATGAAGGCTCACTGTGGTGCCTGCGGGTGAGGAAGTGCGATGGGGAGGATGAGGAGGAAGGTGAGGATAAGGAGGATGATGATGATGAGGAAGGTGAGGGTGAGGAGGATGAAGGTTCACCGTGGTGCCCGCGGGTGAGGAAGGGCAATAGGGAGGATGAGGAGGAAGGTGAGGATGAGGATGAGGAAGGTAAGGATGATGATGATGAGGAAGGTGAGGGTGAGGAGGATGAAGGCTCACCGTGGTGCCCATGGGTGAGGAAGGGCAATAGGGAGGATGAGGAGGAAGGTGAGGATGAGGATGATGATGAGGGTGGCGAGGGTGAGGGTGAGGATGATGAAGGCTCACCGTGGTGCCCGCGGGTGAGGAAGGTGAGGATGAGGATGAGAAAGGTGAGGAGAAGGATGATGATGATGAGGAAGGTGAGGGTGAGGAGGATGAAGGCTCACCGTGGTGCCCGCGGGTGAGGAAGGTGAGGATGAGGATGAGGAAGGTGAGGATGAGGAGGATGATGATGATGAGGAAGGTGAGGGTGAGGAGGATGAAGGCTCACCGTGGTGCCCGCGGGTGAGGAAGGTGAGGATGAGGATGAAGAAGGTGAGGATGAGGAGGAGGAGGATGATGAGGAAGGTGAGGTTGAGGAAGATGATGATGATGAGGAGGAAGGCGAGGGTGAGGGCGAGGGGATGAAGGCTCACCGTGGTACCCGCGGGTGAGGAAGGTGAGGATGAGGATGAGGATGAGGAAGGTGAGGATGATGATGAGGAAGGTGAGGGTGAGGAGGATGAAGGCTCACCGTGGTGCCCGCGGGTGAGGAAGGTGAGGATGAGGATGAGGATGATGATGATGAGGAAGGCGAGGGTGAGGGCGAGGGGATGAAGGCTCACCGTGGTGCCCATGGGTGAGGAAGGTGAGGATGAGGATGAGGAAGGGGAGGATGAGGAGGATGATGATGAGGAAGGTGAGGGTGAGGAGGATGAAGGCTCACCGTGGTGCCCGCGGGTGAGGAAGGGCGCGCGGTTGATGGCGATCGGGGCCGTGCCGTGGCGCCCGTGGAAATGGTGCACGTGGTGGGTGGTCGAGAGGCTGGAGGAGACGCGGGCGGGGCGGGCGGGGGGCACCAGCACCCCCAGCACCCCCAGCACCCCCAGCGCCCCCAGCGCCAGCACCCCCAGCGCCCCGGGGCCCCCCCGGCCCCCCATCGGCCCCTCAGCGGCCCCCCCCCATCCGGCAGCGCCGGGGGGACCCCAGCGAGGGGGACCCCAAATGGGGGGGGGAGCCCCCAAATGGAGATGGAGGGAGGGGGGAGAGATGGGGGAGCCCCCGGATTTGGGGGGTGAAAGGAGATGGGGGAAGCCCCCAAAATGGGGGGGTGAAAGGAGTGAGGGGAGCCCCCAAAAAGGGGGGGGGTGACAGGAGAGGGGGAGCCCCCAAATTTGGGGGGTGAAAGGAGGAAGCCCCCGAATGAGGGGTGGGGGTGGGGAGGGAGAGGGGACCCCCGAAATGGATGGAGGAGAGGATGGGGGAGTCCCCAAATGGGGGGGGGGGAAGGTGGGGGAAAGAGGGGAGCCCCAAAATAAGGAGAGAGGAAAGAGAGGGGGAGACTCCAAATGAGGGGGAGGGTGAAGGGAGAGGGTCAGACCCCCAAAATGAGGTCTAGGAAGGATTGAACCCCAAAATTAGGGGGGGAGAGGTGGGGGGCTCCCAAATAGAGGGGGGAGAAGGAGATGGGGAGCCCCCAGTTAAAGAGAGGGGTGACAGCAGAGGCGTCCCCCAAAATGTGGGGCTGGTGGTGAAGGGTGAGGGGTGTCCCCAAAAGTGGGGAGGGAGGAGGGTTAGACCCCAAAATGGGGGGTGGAGGGAGAGGGGGGACCCCAAAAGGGGGGGCAGAGGTTGGGGGAGGGAATTAGACCCCCAAAAGGGGGGAGTGGGAAGGATTGAGCCCCAAAATAGAGGGGGTGGGGGTGAAGGGAGGGGGTTGTGCCCCAAAATGAGGCCCCGGGGGGGTTCCTGAACCCTAAAATGGGGTTTAGGGGAGGGGGTTGTGCCCCAAAAGAGGGTCTAGGGGGGTGCTGAGCCCCGAAATGGGGCTGGGGGGGATCACGAGCCCAAAATTGGGATGGGGGGGGCCTCAAATCAGTCCAAAAATGGGGAAGGGGGGGCAGTCCCAGCTCAACCCAACCTGAAGTTGGGGAAGCCCAAAATCCCCCCGAACCTGGGCCCTGGGTCACCCCACAGGGGCCGGGGGGTCCCTGAATCCCCCCCCCGGGGGCCTCAACGACCCCAAAATCCACCCACGGGGCTGGGGAGGAGCCACAGATCACCCCGAAAATGGGGCTGGGGGAGGCCCTGAGGTACCCCAAATACCCCCCTAAATAGGGTCGGGGGGACCAAATCCCCCTGAAATAGGGCCGGGGGGGGGGCCAAATACCCCTGAAATAGGGTCGGGGGGCCAACCCCCCCTTTAAATGGGTCTGGGGGAGGCAAATCCCCTAAAATACGGCCGGGGGGACACAATCACCCCAAGAAGGGCAGGGAGGGAGCTGAATCCCCCTAAAATGAGGCCGGGGGGGGGCTCGAATCCCCCCAAATGGGGCTGAGGGGGGATCGCCCAAATCTACCCCTCAATCAGGGCTGGGGGGGCCCAAACGCCCCCAAAATAGAGCTGTGGGGGGGCGTCTCCCCCCCCTAAAAAAGCGGCGGCTCCCCCAAAGGGCCCCGGGGGTCCCGACCCCCCCTGGGCAGCGGGGCCGGGGGGTCCCGAGCGCCCCCCCCGCGGGGGGTCTGGATCCCCCCCCCGGGGCTCAGCGCATGCGGGGGGGGGGCGCGGGGGGGCCCCGGGGCGGGGGGGGCCAGGGCGGGGGGGGCGCGGGGGGCGCTCAGAGGGGGTCGAGCATGGTCCGGGGGGGGGCTCGGGAGGGGGGGATGTGGGGCTGGGGCTGGAGGGGGGGGAGATGCGGGATGTGGGGCTGGAGCGTCGGAAGGGGGGGGTCCGGAAGGGGGGGGGGGCGATGGAGGGTGAGGGATGTGGGGCGGGAGCGATGTGGGGCCGAGAAATGAGGCGGGGGGGGATGCGGGATCGGGGGTGGGGGGTGCGCGATGTGGGGCTGGGGGCGATGTGGGGCTGGGGAAGGGGGGAGGGGAGGATGCGGGAGGGGGAGGATGGAGCGGGGGGGGCTCTGTGGGGCGATGTGGGGCGGGGATGGGCGCTGTGGGGCGGAGGCCGGGGGCTGCGGGAGGCTGAGGATGAGGATGGGGATGAGGATGAGGATGGCGATGAGGATGAGGCGGGGGCTGTGCCGGGGGGCTCTGGCCTGGGCGGCGGCGGCGGCGCGGTGGGGCCCGAGGGTCGGTGGGGCCGGTGGGGCCGTGGGTCGGTGGGGCCGTGGGGCGGTGGGCGCGGGCGGCCGTGGGGCGGCGGCGGCGGCGGCTGCTGCAGCGGGAGGGGCGGGGGCGGGGGAGGGGCGGGGGGAGGGGCCGGGGGGGAGGGGCCACGCGCGACCCACGAGGGGGAACCCACGGACCCCCCGGCGGGGGGCGGGGGAGCCCCACGGAGCCCCCCCGGGCACCCGCAGAGCCCCACGGGGGTGACGAGAGCCCCACGGCAGCCCCACAGGGACCCACAACGGCGGCCCCGGGACCCACAGACACCCGCGGGAACAACCGGGGGGACAACCGGGGGGTGCGAGATCCCCACGGAGCCCCACGGGGGTCGATGGAGCCCCACTGAGGCCCCACAGAGCCCCCCGGTGACCCACAGAGCCCCACGGGGACCCACACGGGGACCCACAGGGACGTCACCGTGACCCACGGACACTCGCGGCGGCCCCAGATGGCCCCACGGGGACACGCAGGGGTCGGGGAGCCCCACGGCAGCCCCACAGAGTCATTCCTGTGCCCCACGGCAGTGCCAGCCCCACATCCCGGTGTCCCCGTGCCCTGTCCCCTGCCCCACGGTGTCACCGTGAGCCACATCCTGCCCCACGGGTGCCCCACGGAGCTGGGGGGCTGAGACCCCCCCACGCCCCTCGTGCCCCTCGTACTCAGGTGTGGGGCAAAGGCTGGCCCTGCCTGGGACTCACCTGGAGGGTGGGGGGACGTGGGGGGACATGGGTGGACATGAGGGGACACGGGGGGACACTGAGACATGGGGGGACACGGGGGGGACATGGCTCCCCCTGTGAGGGACACAGATGTCCCCCGTGCTGCCACCTGCCCCTGGGTGAGGGCCATGGGGACACAGAGCCCTCGTGAAAGGACAGAGCCACCTCAGGCGAGGGACACGTGTCCTGCGCAGGGGACACGGGACCCCCCGGCCACCGTAAGAGAGCCCTGGGGGGACACAGAGCCCTCGTGCGAGGGACAAGTGCCAAATCCACCTCGTGCGAGGGACACAGGTGACACCTGCGCTGCCACCTGCCCTCGGTGAGGGACACAGAGCCCTCGTGCAAGGGACGGAGACGCCTCGGGCGAGGGACATTTGTCCCGTGGGGGGGGACACCAAGGCCCGTGCAAGGGACACAGGCCCCTCGCATGCGCGTCACGCGTGTCCCACGTGAGGGACCCAAAGCCACACATCCCCTGTGCGAGTGACACGAGGGACAAGGGCCACCTGTCCCCTTTGCTCGCTCCTGGGGGGCCCTGGGCTCCCTGAGTGGGGGACAGGGACTCTTCCTCGTGCGGGGTGCCCCCCCCCTGCGACCCCTGAACCCCCTGAGTCCCTTGTCCCCCCTGTGCTGAGCACAGCTGGTCCCTCCTGTGCCCCCCGAGCCCCCCAAATCCCCCTGAGCCCCCCACTCACATTCGGCACAGCCCTGAGCCCCCTGTGCCTTCCTCAGCCCCCCGGGCCCCCCAAATCCCCCTGAGCCCCCCACTCACATTCGGCACAGCCCTGAGCCCCCTGTGCCTTCCTCAGCCCCCCGAGCCCCCCAAGTTCCCCTCGTCCCCCACCCACACTCAGCACAGCCGACTCCCCCCGAGCCCCCCGTGCTGTCCTGAGCCCCCCGAGCCCCCCAAGTTCCCCGAGCCCCCCACTCCCACTGGGCACAGCCGGCTCCCCCTGAGCCCCCCGAGCCCCCCAGGTTCCCCTGGCCCCCCACTCACGCTCGGCGCAGCCGGCCCCCCCGAAGGCCGTCATGCTGCAGTCGCAGGTGAAGCCGTCCCACTGCTGCAGGCAAACGCCCCCGTGGGCACACGAGTCCTCGGCGCACGTCGTGCTGGGGCCTGGGGGGCACCGGGCTCGTGGGGACCCCCCCGGCTCCCCCAAACCCGGCCCTGGCCCCGAGGGGGGCTCTCGATGTGTTTTTGTGGCCCTAAACACCCACCCTGTCTTTGTGTCCCCCCCCTCCCTGTGTCCTGAGTGCTCTCTGCACCCCCACCGGGGTCTGGACACCCCCAAAACCCCTCGGAAAGCTCCCTGTGTCCCCCCCCCGAGCCTCTCTGCCCGCCCCCTCACCCCCCAGCCTTTTGGAAAACCCCCAGACACCCCCCCGGACCCCCGTGCCCACCTTGCACCCCTATATCCCTGTACCCCCCAGACCCTTGTGCCCCCCATGTCCACTCTACCCCATACCCTGTGCCCCCCCATGTCCTTGTACCCCCCACACCCCCGTGAGCCCCCCGTGCCCCCAGTTCTCACCATCGCAGCCCCCCTGCACATCCCCCAGGTGCCAAAGCCCCCAGACCCCCCTGTGACCCCCCCGTGCCCCCAATTCTCACCGTCGCAGCCCCTCCGCACGTCCCCCACGCGTCTCAGGGCGTCCCCGAGCAGGTCGGGCAGGCGCCCGTTGAGGTCCAGCGAGGCCAAGCACCCCCGGAAGCCCCCCCGGGAGGCCACAAGCCGCGGAAGGCGACCCAGGAGCCCCGGGCTGACCCCCCCGACGTACAGCTCTCCTGGGGGGGGGACGGGAGTGTCACTTGGGGGGCACTGACCCTGTCACCGCACCACATAACAGCCCCGGGATGACCACCACGATCTGGCAGGAGTCACCCATGGGGGACTCGCTGCAGGGAGACCCCCCCCCAGCTACCCATTGTCCCCCTCTGACGTCCAGGTGTGCCTTGGGGACACCTGAAGGGTCACTCAGGGGGTGGGGGGACGCCCCATGTGCACCCTGCCATGTCTACCCTACTGTGGTGACCCCCACCGTGGGTGATCCCCCAATAGGTGACCCCTTCCATCTTCCCCAGGACTACTCACACACCTGTGCCCTCCCCAGGTGTCACCCAGGTGTCACCCAGGTGTATCCCAGGTGTCTCCCAGGTGTTCCCCGGGTCTCACCCTTGAGCTGGAGATGGTGGGCACCCTGCCCTTGCTGGGTCACGGGGTACCCACCTATCCCCTCCATGAGTTCCCCCACACCTGTACCCTCCCGAAGTGTCCCCCAGGTCTGTCCCAGGTGTCCCCCTGCTCTCACCCTTGAGCTGGAGGCTGCGGGCACCCTGTCCGTGCTGGGTCACAGAGCACCCACCCATCCCCTCCATGAGTTCCCCCTCACCTGTACCCTCCCGAGGTGCCCCTCAGGTGTCCCCCAGGTGTGTCCCAGGTGTCCCCCGGGTCTCACCCTTGAGCTGGAGGCCGCGGGCACCCTGTCCGTGCTGGGTCACAGGTCTCCCGTCCACGCGCAGCCCGTGCAGGGCCCCCCCTTCTCGCGCCACGGCCACCTCGTGCCAGCGCCCGTCGTGCAGCGGCTGCTCCGAGTTGCCCTTCATGAGCGAGGGACCCTCGCCCAGGTCGAACACGTAGTGGATGTACCTGGAAAAAGGGCGTGGCCTCGTGGGGCGTGGCCTCGGCAAGGTGGGGACTCACCTGAGGGCAGGGGCTCACCTGGGGAAGCAGGGGGTGGGGCTGGGGGAGGGGTCAAAGGGACACTCCCCTGCAACCTGAAGTGGGACCTGGAGCTGATGTACTGGGAGGGGCGGGGCTTTGGAAAGGGGGTGTGGCCTAAAGTAGGGTGTGGTCGGGGAGAGGGAGGGGTCTGGGTGGAGGTGACGCCCCCATACAGGGCATGAAACTGGGCCGGGGGAGTGGCCAAATCTGGGGGCGTGGCCTGAGACAACAAGGGCGTGACAGAAGGGGAGTGGCTTGATCCGAGAGGGTGGGGCCTGAGGCCCCTCCCCAGGTCAAACACTGCATTGTGATTGGGTGCAGGGGCATGGCCACAGTTGGGTGTGGTCAATATGGGCGTGGTCTGAGCTAAGGGGAGGGACTTGAGCTAAGGAGGCGGGGCCTAAGGCTGCATGGGCACCACGGAGTGGGGGTCCCTGAGGGCTGAGGGGGTCCCAGGGTCCAATGAGGTTCAGAAGGTCCCTGAGGTTCCCGGGGGGTTACGGGGTCCCCACTGGTGTCCCCAAGGTCCCCATGGTTCCTAGGGCATCCAGGAGGTCACCAGGAGGTCCCCAAGGTCCCCAGGTGGCTCCCAAAGTCCCCAGGACCCCCCACATGTTCCCAGGTGGTCTCTGAGCTCCCCAGGCGCTCCCTGAGGTCCCCAAGGACCCTGCTGGTGTCCCCAAGATCTGTGAAGATCCCCAAGCTCCCCAACAGGGCTGTGGTGCCCCCAGGTGTTCCCCAAGATCTCTGAAGTCCCCAGACTGTCCCCACATCCCCCTGGTGTCCCCCTCACCCCTTGACCAGCTCAACGACGAGGAAATCGGAGCCGCTGCCGCCATTGAAGAGGATGAGGCCGTCGGGCGCCGTGGTCTTGAACTGGAAGAAGAGGTGGAAGGAGGCGAAGGCCTGGAGCGTGGCCAGCGCCACGTAGGAACCGCGGCCCCCGAAGGCCACCGGGTCGGCCACGATGGCGCGGCGGCCGAAGCGGGCGTTGAGCTCGCAGGAGCTGATGTCGCCGTCGCGGCACAGGTCCAGGTAGGGCAGCCCGTTGAACACCAGCCCGCTCAGGTGGCCCAGGAAGTTGGACGGGACCACGGCCAGGAAGCGCCGCTCGGTGACAATGCCGGTCTCGATGTTGTGGAACTCCAGGCGGGTGTGTGAGCCCGACAGCTGTCCTGGGGGGCAAGGGGGACATGGGGGTGGCACCGGGAGCCCGAGAACCAGTGTGTGCCATCCCCCTATGGTCCTCTTCACCCATGGACCTCCAACCCACGCATGGTGTCCTCATAGGCCTGGTCACCAATGCACTCACGTCCCCATGGACCTCCATCCATCCCTGTGGTCACCTCATCACCATGGACCTGGTCACTATGTCCCCAAGCATCCACGTCCCCATGGACCTCCATCCATGTCCCCATGGACATGGTCACCATGTCCCCAGGCATCCATGTCCCCATGGATCGCTGCACCCATTGTCACGTGTCCCCACGGACCTCCACCAATGTGTCCATGGACCTGGTCACCTTGCCCCGATGGACCAGGTCACTTTGTCCCCATGCATCCATGTCCCCAAGAATCTAGTCACCATGTCCCCATGGATCTGGTCACCTTGTCCCCAGACATTCATGTCCCCATGGATCTGTGCACCCATTGCCATGTGTCCCCATGGACCTCCACCCATGTCCCCAAGAATCTGGTCACCATGTCCCCCAGCGCTCATGTCCTCACGTCCCTCTGCACCCACGGACCTTCAGCCTCACTGGTCATGTCCCCATGGACCTGGTCGCCATGTCCCCAAGGACCCATGTCCCCACAGGACTGCGCACCCATTGCCATCATGTGTCCCCAAGGACCTCCATCCATGTCCCCATGTCCCCATGGACCTGAGCACCCCTATGTCCCTCTGGGCCCAGGCCAAGGTCCCCCCACCCTGTCCCCGCAGTGTCACCTTCGACGGTGACGTTGTCGACGGCGAGCTGGAGGCTGCGCCCGCGCCGGGCCACCCGCACTGAGTGCCACTCGTTGTCATCCAGCCGCTGCCCCGCGAACAGCGTCTCGGGGCCCTTGCCTGAGGGCAGCGGGGACACCAGGGACATCGGTGACACCAGGGACACCGGTGACACCAGGGACACCGGTGACACCGGGGGACACCAACACACCAGGTCACGCCAGGGACACTAGGGGACACCACTGCACCAGGGACACTGGGACACCAAGGGACAACAGCGGCTCCGCGGGATACTGGGGGACTGCTCCCAGGGACGCTGGGACGCCAGGACAGCAGTGACACCAGGGGACACTGGGGCACACCAGGGGACACTGAGGAGACACCAGGGGACACCACCATACCAGGGACAATAGGACGTCAGGGGACACCGTTGTACTGGTGACACCACGGCACCAGAGACACTGGGGACACTTGGTGGCTCCAGGACACCAGTGACACTGGGAACAGCCCTGTGCTGGGGACACTGGGCCACCAGGTCTGGTGACACCATAGCAGCTGGTGGCACTGGGTGACACTGGGACACCAGTGACACCATGGTATTGGGTGACACCAGGTGACACCAGTGACACCATGGTATTGGGTGACACCAGATGTTCCTGGCCAGGTGACAACACCCACAGCTGCAAACAGCCACAGGTGTGAACTCCTAAACACACCTGGGAACCCCAAACACACCTGGGGGGGTCGCAGACATTTGGGGGGCTCAGGAGGGGTTTTGGGGGGTCCCTGGGGAGGGTTTAGAGTGTTCCAGAGGGATCAGGGGGTCTAGGACTGTCCCCAGGGTGTGTCCCAGGCAGTTTGGGGGTTTCCCAAAGGGCGTTGAGGGGAGTTTGGGGGGGGGGTTGGGGGCTGGGTGTCCCAGGAGGGGTTGGGGGGGTTTTGGGGGTGTCCCGGGGGTGTCCCGGGGGTGGGGGTGACACTTACTGGGGTGACAGCCCACGCGGACACAGTCTGGGGAGAGAAGACACGGGTCAGGCCCTTCGCAGCCGCCGCCAGGGGGCGCCCCGGGGACGGGGGGGCGGCCGGGGGGGGCGAGGTGCCAGAGCTGGAGGGACTGGGAGGGACTGGGAATGGGATGGGATGGACAGGGAGGGACTGGGAAGGGGATGGGATGGACAGGGAGGGACTGGGAATGGGATGGGATGGACAGGGAGGGACTGGGAATGGGATGGGATGGACAGGGAGGGACTGGGAATGGGATGGGATGGGATGGGATGGGATGGGATGGGATGGGATGGGATGGGATGGGATGGGATGGGATGGGAGGGACTGGGATGGGATGGGATGGGATGGGATGGGATGGGATGGGATGGGATGGGATGGGATGGGATGGACTGGGAGGGACTGGGAATGGGATGGGATGGACAGGGAGGGACTGGGAATGGGATGGGATGGACAGGGAGGGATTGGGATGGGATGGGATGGGATGGGATGGGATGGGATGGGATGGGATGGGATGGGATAGGGTGGGACTGGGGTGGGACTGGGGTGGGAATGGGGTGGGAGGGACAGGGAGGGACTGGGAATGGGATGGGATGGAGCCTGGGACCAGGCTGGGACTGGGATGGAGACTGGGATGAGACTGGGAGGGACTGGGAGGGAACTGGTCTGGGGGCTCGGGGGGTCTCTGGCACCTCGCGGGGGGGCACGGCCGCCCTGAGGGCCCAGCCCGGGGGATCCCAGGGATCCGGGGGGATCCGGGGGGATCTGAGACCCAGGGCTGGGCCCCCCCTCGTCAACCGCTGCGGGGCGGGGGGGGGCAAACGCCGGGACCCAGGGGGGCCCCAATCCCATGGGGGGACCCCAATCTCATGGGGAGTCCCCATTTCCATGGGGGGGTTCCCAGTCCCACGGGGAGGGTCCCAATCCCATGGGGGGGGTCCCCCATCCCATGGGGGATCTCCAATCCCATGGAGGGGTCCCCAGTCCTCTGGGGGGGACCCTCAACCCCTCGGGGGGTCCCGGAGCTGTGCCCCAAGTGGCAGCGGGGGGGTCACGAAGGCCCCAATCCCGGGGAAGGGGGAGGGGGAGGGAACCCGACGGGACCCGACGAGGACGGGGACACTGAGGCGGCTCTGGTGACCTCCAGGGCCAGTTTGGGGGTCCCGGGTGCAATCCTGGGGGTGCCTGGGCACCATTTTTGGGTCCTGGGCACCATTTGGGGGTCACGAGCCACTTGAGCACCACTGGGGGAAGTTTTGGGGTCCCAGGCACCAACTTGACCATTTTGGGATCACAAGAACCAATTCAGGCACCATTTGGGGAAAATTTCTGGGACCTGTACACACTTTTTGGGGTCCCAGGCATGAACTTGACCATTTTAGGGTCAAGAGAACTGACCTGAGCACCATTTTGGGATCCTGACCATCATTCTGGGCTCCCAGGCACCAACTTACCCATTTTGGGACCACGAGCAGTTTGGGGGGTGTTTAGGGACCCCAAGAATCAACTTGACCATTTTTGGGATCATAAGAACTGCCTTGGGCACCAGTTTGGGGTCCTGAGCATCACTCCAGCATCCCAGGCACCAATGTGACCATTTTGGGGTTCCAGGGGCACTCTTTTGGCCATTCTGGGATGACCAGAACCGACTCAGGCCCCATTTGGGGGAGAATTTTGGGAAGGTTTCGGGGACGGTTTCCAGGAGGTGTTGGGGAGTATTTGGGGGGTCTCTTTGGGGTCTCGGGGAGCTCACCCAGGTTGAGGGTGAGCTTCATGCGCCCCCCGTCCAGCTCGAGGCGCAGGGTGTCGGCCGAGTGGCGCGAGGTGGTGGCCAGGACGAGGCCGAAGGCGCGGGGGGACATAAAGCGCAGGGACACGTCCTCGGCCTCCGTCTGCTCCCCCGGCACCTGCACCTTCAGGTACATGCTGCCGTCATAGCTCAGCACCGCCGCCTCTGCCGGGAAATCGGGGACCCTCCTGTCACCCTCGGCACGGCCACCCCCAGCCCCAGGGTGTCCCAGGTGTCCCGGGACCCTCAGGACACCCGTGAGACCCGGGACTCCATTGCCAGGTGAGCCCCACCCCCGGTAGGTGCTGGCTTAGCACCACGTTGTGTGGGGGACAAGGGGACATTGTCCCTTTGTGAGGACCTGGGAGGACCCCCTGGGACTGGAGGGGTCTGGGGACCCTCATCTCCGGGGCAGCCACCCATCCAGGGGACAGCCGGGTGTCCGCAGGGGACCCAGGTGCTCCCAGGTGTCCCTGGGGACATCCAGGCACCTCCTCCCCAGGCGTGACCACCCCACCAGGGGGACCCAGGTGTTCAGGGGGTCCCAGTCCCCCCTGTCCCCCCCCTCCTCACCTGTCTCGCAGCGCTGTCCCAGGTCCCCGATCCCCCCCAGGTGTGACCCCACAGAGGACCCCCAGTCCCTGCCGTGTCTCGGTCACCTCGGGGTGACCCATCCACCCCTTGTGACCCTCAACCCTCCCCATTCCCCCCTCCTACGGTGTGACACCCTCCCCAGGTGTCCGGGGGGTCCCAGGCACCCTGTGTGACCCCCACCCCCGCCGTCCCCATGTCCCCTGTCCCCCCCGCCTCACCTGTCTCGCAGCGCGGCCCCAGGTAGCCTGTGCCGCGACAGTCGCACACGAAGCGGTTCCATCCCTCGCGACACGTCCCCCCGTTCCGGCAGGGACCGCTGGCGCACAGCCGGGGGGGCTCCCGCGCGCACAGCGGGGCGACCCCCGGGGCCCCCCCGGCGCCCCCGGCCCCCAAAAGCGCCCGCACGTCGCGGCTCCGCCCGTCCACGAACAGGTCCCGCACGCAGCCCACGAAGCCGAGGCGCAGCCCCGCTGCCCAGAGCTCGGGGGGCGCGGGGGGGCCGGGACGACCCTCGGGGAGCCCCCCCAGGTACAGCTCAGCGCCCACGTCCAGAATGTCGCGGTCGCCGCTGGCCAGGAACGGAGTGCTGCGGCTGTTGACGGACACCGAGCCTGGGGGGGACAGCAGGGGGGTCAGGGGGTCCCCGGCAGGGTCAGGGGGTCATTGGGGTACAGAGAGTACAGGGGGTGCTGCGGCTGTTCACCGACACCGAGCCTGGGGGGGACAGGGGGGACATGAGGGGACATTGGGGCGCAGCAGGTGTGTGGCAAAGGGAGCATAACCCTGCCCCGGCACACCCTGTGCACCTGTGAACTACACCTGTACAATTCTCACACTCCCCCAAACCCTCTGTGCAACCCCCTGCGCACGTGTGGATTGTACCTGTACAGCCCCTGCGCACCTTTGAATTGCACCTGCACAGCTCCTGCACTCCCGCAGCCCCCTGCACACCTGGGCACTCTGTGCACCCACACCCTCACACCTGTACAGGCACTTCGCACCTGTGAATGGCACGTGTACAACCCCTGCACACCTTTGAATCACACCTGTACAGCTCCTGCACGCTCCCAACCTTTCTGTGCAGCTCTCTGCACACCTGGGCACTCTGTGCACCCACACCCTCACACCTGTACAGGCACTTTGTGCCTGTGAACTGCATCTGTACAGCCCCTGAACACCTGTGAAATGCATCTGTACAGTCCCTACATACCTTGGAATCGTACCTGTACAGCTCCCGCACGCTCCCAACCCTCCTGTGCAGCTCTCTGCACACCTGGGCACTCTGTGCACCCACACCCTCACACCTGCACAGGTTCTTTGCACCTGTGAATCGCACCTGTACAGCCTCGAACACCTCTGAACTGCACCTGCACAGCCACTTCACATCTGTGACCTGCACCTGTCCAGCCCCTGCACACCTTTGAATCGCACCTGTACAGTCCCTGCACCGCTCTGTGCACCCCCTGCACACCCCCTCCCCGCACACCTGAGCGCCCACCTGCCCTCTCCCGCCCACCTTTACCCATCCAGGCCCCCTCACCTTTGCGCCCGTCGCGCTGCACGTCCACATGGCACCACTCGCCATCGGTCACCTTGCGGGCGCTGGCGCGGAGCCGCAGCCCGGCCGCGCCCATGCCCAGCAGCAGGTACAGGTGTCCGTCCAGCAGCTCCAGCGCCAGGAAATCGGGGGGCGGCGGGGGGGGCCCGCGGGGCGCGGCGGCCGGGGGGTCGCGGGGGGGTCCCTGCCCGAAGAGCAGGACCCCGTTGGGCTCCGTGGTGCGGAAGTCGAAGGAGACGGAGCCGGCGCGCGCCGGGCGCCAGGTGGGCAGCGCCAGGTGAGCTTGGGGGGTGGCGAAGGTGACGGGGTCCAGCGCCGGGGGGGGGTCGCAGTGGAAGAGCAGCGCCCCGTGCAGTGTCACCCGCGCGTCCCCTTCCTGCGCCAGCCGCGACAGCTCCAGCTTGAAGTCGTTGTTCTTGTAAACCACCTGCGGACGGCGGGGGAGGGGGACACAGGTGAGTTTGGGGAGGTCTGGGGGTCCCCAACATCTCGCTGTGACCCGCAGTGCACTTGTAAGATCCCTGGGGACATGCACAGGTGAGAGGGGGTCATGGCAGTCCCCAACCTGTGACCCACAACCCCCCAGGGACACGCACAGGTGAGTCGGGGGGGTCATGGCGGTCCCTAACATGTGACCCACAGGCCTGGGGACACGCACAGGTGAGTCGGGGGGGTCATGGCGGTCCCGAACATGTGACCCACAGGCCTGGGGACACGCACAGGTGAGTTGGGGGGGTCATGGCGGTCCCTAACATGTGCCCCACAGCCCTCCTGCCCCGCACACTCCCCAGGTGAGGATGGGGGTGTGTTCCCTGAGCCCCCCCCGCGTGTCCCCCCCCCCCCCAGACTCACGTCCTTGAGGCAGCCCATGAAGTTGTTGCTGACGGGGGACCCCGGCAGGTCGGCGGTGTTGGGGGACCCCCCCACGTAAAAGAAGTCGTCGGAGCCCAGCATGGTGAAATCCTCCTGCGTGTAGCCCGTGGTGGTCAGGATCCCGTCCACCGAGATGGTCACCTGCGGCACGAGCGGCCCGGCCTCAGCGGGGACCCCCGGCGGGCCGGGGCACCCCAAAACGGGGGGAGGGGGGACGGGGGGGACAGGGGAGGGGGCTGGGGACAAAGGGGCGATGGGGATATGGGGGGTGATGGGAGCGATGGGGCAATGGGGACGGCGGGGTGACACGGGGTAGTGGGCGATGAGGATGGGGGGCATGGGGACATGGGGGGTGACGGGGACAATGAGGGTGAGGTCTGGAGGGTCTCGGGGGGCACCTGGGGGGGTAACAATAAAGGGGGGGTCCCAAGAGCACCCCTGGGGCGGGGGGGGTTGAAGCCCCCACTATCTCCGGATGCCCCGGGGGAACCCCCCCAAGGAGCCCCCCCAGGTGAGGATGGGCGTGGGTGGCGACGTGGGGAGGGGCGGGGGTGACACCGGGGGTGACATCGGGGGTGACACGGGGGAGGGAGGGGGGTTAGTAACGAGTTTTGGGGGGTCCCGGGGCAGAACGAAGCTCAGACACAAACGCGGTCGTTAGTGGGGGCAGCGCGCGGGGGCGTGCGGGGGGCGGGCACAGGTGTGCACAGGTGTGCAAGCGCGTGCAAGGGGGGGCGTGAGGGGGGGGGCGTGCAGGGGATGGGGCGTGCAGGGGGACACGGGGACCCCGGGGGGGACGGGGGCAGCTCCGCGGCCGCTGCACAAGCAGAGCCCCAGGCTGGGCTGGCACTGCACACACCTGGGGTGACCCTCGCGCACCTGCACACACACCTGGGGTGACCCTCGCGCACCTGCACACACACCTGGGGTGACCCTTGCACACCTCCGCACACACCTGGGGTGACCCTTGCACACCTCCACACACACCTGGGGTGACCCTCGCACATCTGCACACACACCTGGGGTGACCCTCGCGCACCTGCACACACACCTGCACACACTTGGGGTGACCCTCGCACACCTGCACACACCTGCACGCCCCCCCGGCCTTGCACCACTGCACACCTGTGCACACACACCTGGGGTGACCCTCGCACACCTGCACACACCTGCACGTCCCTCCGGCCTTGCACCAGTGCACACCTGTGCACACACACCTGGGGTGACCCTAGCACACCTGCACACACCTGCACGTCCCTCCGGCCTTGCACCAGTGCACACCTGTGCACACACACCTGGGGTGACCCTAGCACGCCTCCACACACCTGCACATCCCCCTGGCCTTGCACCACTGCACACCTGTGCACACGCACACACGCCTTGCATGGACCTTGCACCAAATCACGCTCATCCTGCATTTCACACACACCTGTGCACCACCCCCCCATCCTGCACCTTACACCTGTGCACACCTCTGCACTCACGGACATTCCCCAGTGCCTTGCACACCTGTGCACACCTGTGCACATCCCCCCAACCTGCACCTTGCACCGGGGCACACCTGAGCACACACACACCTGATCACACACACAAATGGGCACACCTGGGCACCCACCTTGTACCAGGGCACACCTGAGCACATGCACACCTGGTCACACACACACCTGGGCACACTTGGGCACCCACCTTGTACCAGGGTACACCTGAGCACACACGCACCTGGTCACACACACAAATGGGCACACCTGGGCACCCACCTTGTACCAGGGCACACCTGAGCACACACGCACCTGGTCACACACACAGCTGGGCACACCTGTGCACACACCTTGCACCGGGGCACACCTGAGCACATGCACACCTGGTCACGCACACAAATGGGCACACCTGTGCACACACCTTGCACCGGGGCACACCTGAGCACATGCACACCTGGTCACACACACAAATGGGCACACCTGGGCACCCACCTTGCACCAGGGCACACCTGAGCACATGCACACCTGGTCACGCACACACCTGGGCACACTTGGGCACCCTCTACACTCACACCTGTCCACACCCCCTCCCATCCTTGCACACCTGCACACACCTGTGGCCCCAGCCCCTCCCCCCGCGGCGGGGGCGGCCCCGGTGCCCCCGTGGGGGATGGGGAGGGGGCGGTTGTGGGAGGGCAGGGGAGGATGAGGAGGGGTCGGGGGTCTCGGGGGGGGCTCGGGGGGGTCAGTGTTAGTGAAGCCGTGCAAGGGGCGTGCAAGGGGCGTGCGAGGACTCGGCGCAGGCAGCGGGGCCCGACCCCACCCCGGGGGGGGCTTGGGGGGGCCGGGGGGCGAGGGGCGGCCCCGCTGCCTGCGCGGGACGGGGGGGAGGGGCGGCAGCTTGTCCTGAAAACGCCGTTTCCATCCTCGATTTGGGGAGGGGGCACCCAAAAAAAAAAAAGTCACCCACCCCCCCCCTCGGCCCTGACACCCCCTCGGGGTTTGGGGTGAAAGCGGCTGGTTTGGGGGGCAGGGAGGGGGCGGCCTGCGAGGGAAAGGGCAAAAATGGGCTAAAATCCTAAGGAATCGCCCCAAAATGGGGAGGGTGGTGGGGTCCCGCATCCCCTCTGTGAGTAACAGCTCCCCCGGGCTGGATTTTTTTTGGAGAATCCCAAATTTTGGGGTGGTTTTGGGGCTGCGGAGCGGTGCTCGGCCACAAGGGAGCAGATGGGAGTGAATTGTCCAAAATCCCAAGAATTCGCCCCGAAAGGAGGCATTTAGGACTCTCCATCCTCCCCGGGAGAAAAATCAGCCCCCCCGAACCGCATCGGGGTTTTTTGGGGGGAAATTATGGAGAGTCTGAACCTTGGCTGTTTTGGGGGGTGGCATTGGTATAAAATTGCCCAAAATCCCCAAAAATCACCCCCAAAAATGGGCATGGAACTCCACAAAAGGCTCCAGAGGAAAAGTAGCGTACCCAGGGCTGGTTTGGGCACCAGAGAGCTAAGGCTATGCCCCAGCTGGTGTGTGGGGGAAAATTGCCCAAAAATCTCTAAAATTCATCCCAAAATGGGGGAGTGGGACCCCACATCACCCCCTTGGGGAGAATCAGGCCCTTCTGAGCCCAAAGTGACTTTTTTGGGTGGAAATCAGTCGGTTTTAACATTGGGGAGCTGCAGGTGTTGGGTTTATCCAAGCACCCAAAATCCAAAGAATTCCCTAATTCACACTAAAATGGGGGGGGGGGGTTTGAGGGTGTGGGGGGAGTGTGGGACCCCACATCGTCCCCATCGAGGAAATGAAACCCTCAGAAAGGATTTTTTTTGGGGGAAAACCAACTATTTTTGGCATCAGGGAGCTGATGCTCAGCCGCAAGATGATGGATGGGTGAAAATTGCCCCAAATCCCTCAAATTAATCTCAAAACAGCGGGGGTGGTACCCTCTTGAGAAAAAATATCACTGTCCTGACCCCAAATAAGGATTTTTTTTGGGGAAAACCAGCTCGTTTTTGCATGAGCTCGGCCACAAGATGGCGGATGGGTGAAAATGGCCCAAAATCCCTCAAACTCACCCCAAAACGGGGTGGGGGCCAGGTTGAGGTGCCACCTCACCCCCCTCGAGTAACACACGCCCTCTCAGGAAGGATTTTCGGTGGGTGTGGAGGATGGGGGAGGGGAACCAGCTCTTTTTTTGGTTTTTTTGGTGGCATGAGGGGGAGCCGAAGCTCGGCCGCAAGATGGCGGATGGGTGCGAAATTGCCCAAAATCCCCCGGATCGGCCCCAAAAGGTTGGGGAGTGGGGCCACGGCGAAGCCAAGGAGTAACAATAGAGTGATAACTACCAGGTAATGCAGTTTGTTTACCATAGCGTGTCCGATCCCTGCGTGCTGGCGGCGAGAGAAGGACAAAACACAAACGTGACGTTCGGGGGGCGTTTTTGGGGCGAGGGAGGGGGGGTTTTGGGGGTTGTTTTTGTTAAGGGGGGGCCCCCCCAGGATTAGTGGGGGTCGGGAGGTTAGTGGGGGGGGGCCCCGCGGCGGGAAGCGTGTTAGTGGCACGCGCACACACAGGGGGGGAGGGGCGTTGCACGAGGAGGGGGGTGGGGGTGGGGCGTTGCACGGAGGGGGAGGGGCGGCGCCCACCTTGGGGGGGAGAGAAGCAGAGAGTTGGTGGGGGGAGGGGCGGGGGGGGCACCCCCAAGCTTCGCCCGTCACCCCCCGCGGGGGTTGGGCAGTGACCGCCCCCGTGTCCAGTGCTCCCAGTTTGGGAGGGTCCATGGAAGCAGCGCTCCCAGTTGGGGAGGGAGAGGTCCTGCGGTCGGTGCTGCCGGCGGGGTGGTTGAGTATGTCCAGTGCTCCCAGTGCTCCCAGTTGGGTGGTTGAGCAAGGCACCCAGTGCTCCCAGTGCTCCCAGTGGGGTGATCGACCAAGACACCCAGTGCTTCCAGTTGGGGACAGGACCAAGGCACCCAGCACTCCCAGTGCTCCCAGTTGGGGAGCAGATTGAGGAACCCATTGTTCCTAGTACACCCAGTTTGGTAGTTTAACAAAACACCCAGTGCTCCCAGTTGGGTGGTTGAGCAAAACACCCAGTGCTCCCAGTGCTCCCAGCTGGGGACCGGACCAAGGTACCCAGTGCTCCCAGTTGGGTGGTTGACCAATGTGTCCATCACCCCCCGTTGCGTGGTTGACCAGCACAACCGGTGCTCCCAGTTGGGGAGCTGCCCAAGGTACTGGTGCTCCCAGTTGGGTGGTTGATGAAGACACCCATTGTTCCCAGTGCTCCCAGTTGGGGAGCAGATTGAGGAACCCATTGTTCCCAGTACACCCAGTTTGGTAGTTTAACAAAACACCCAGTGCTCCCAGTTGGGGAGCTGCCCAAGGTACTGGTGCTCCCAGTTGGGTGATTGACCAAGACACCCAGTGCTCCCAGTTGGGGAGCTGCCCAAGCCAACCATCACTCCCACTTGCTCCCAGCTGGGGAGCTGGTCAAGGCAACCACTGCTCCCAGTGCTCCCAGTTGGGGAACTGCCCAAGATGACCCATTGGGTGGTCACTCAAGGCTCCCAGTTGGGGAGGTGACCAAGGCTCCCGTTGCTCCCAGCTGGGGAGCTGATGAAGCCAACCATCACTCCCAGTAGGGGAGCTGACCAAGGCTCCCAGTGCTCCCAGTTGGGGAGCTGATCAGGGCAACCATTGCTCCCAGTTGGGGAACTGACCAAACCAACCATCATTCCCAGTGCTCCCAGTTGGAGAACTGATTTAAGCAACCATCACTCCCTCACTTGCCACCAGTTAAGGAACTGCCCAAGATGACCCACTGGGTGGTAACTCAAGGCTCCCAGTTAGGGAGGTGACCATATCTCCCATTTCTCCCATTTGGGGACCTGATCAAGCCAACCATCACTCCCTTTGCTCCCAGCTGGGGAGCTGCCCAAGATGACCCATTGGGTGGTCACTCCCATTGCTCCCAGCTGGGGAGCTGCCCAAACTCCCCCATTGGGTGGTCACTCAAGGCTCCCAGCTGGGGAGCTGTCCAAGGCAACCATCACTCCCAGTGCTCCCAGTTGGGGAGCCACCCAAGCCAATCCACTGGGCAGTCCCCCAAGGCTCTCCCTCACCCCACTTGCCCCACCCCCTCCCCTTCCCTCCCCTCCCACCCCCTCCCCACCGTACCTGCCGCAGGTTGCGCGTGACGCGCACGTGGTGCCAGCCGCCATCGTGGAACTTGCCGTTGACGGGCTCCACCAGCGCCTCGAAGGCGCCGGCGCCCAGGTTGATGACGAGCCACACGGCGCCAGCCTTGAGCGACAGGTTCAGGAAGTCGGCGGCGCGGCCGGTGTGCAGCAGGAGCCCGTGGCGCTGCCGCGTGCGGAACGCCAGCGCCAGCTCGTCCGCGCTGCTCTGCACCGGCGACCGCGACACGTCGTAGCAGAAGAACTCGCTGCCCCGGAACGTGGCCACGTACTCGGCGCGGCCTGGGGGTGGGGACAGGGGGGACCCGGTGTGGGGACGTTGAACGGGGAGGTTGGCAGGGGGGTTTTGAGTGGGGATGGTGGGTGGGGGTGTTGTCGGTGTGATCTTGCACTGGGGACGTGGTGATGGGGACATTGCAACAAGGATCTTGTCATGGGGAGATCGGAACAAAGTCTTGCACAGGGACACCGTGATGGGGACGTTGTCAATGGTATCTTTTAAGAAGGGGACCTTGCAACGAGGACCCTGTCATGGGGACATTGGAACAAGGTCTTGCACGGGGACATTGTGTGGAGACCTTGTCACTGGGATCTGCCACCGGGGACATGGCGATAGGGATGTTGCAATAAGGACCTTGTCATGGGGACATCAGAACAGGGACTTGTACAGGGATGTTGTGTGGGGACATTGTCAGGGGGACCTTGCAAGAAGGGGACTTTGTATTGAGGACCTTTTAATGCTGATGTTGGGACAAGGGACATTGCGATGGGAGGCCCCAGAGGGAACCTTGCACCAGGCACAAGGCAATGGGGACTTTCCAACGAGGACATTGTCTTGGGGACTTTGCCACAAGGACCTCGTCATGGGGACGTTGGAACAGGCTTTTGCATGGGGACATGGTGAAGGGGACATTGTGACAAGAACCCCCAGATGGGACCTTGCCCCAGGGACCTGTCAATGGGGTCTTGCAGAAGAATCTTGTCATGGGGACTTTGCAACAAGGACCTTGTCATGGGGACATCAGGACAGGGTCTTGCTCAGGAACGCTGGCATGGGGACATTGGCATGGGGACCTGGCACCAGGGACTTGGCAATGTGGACTTCAGCATGGGGACACCATGATGGGGACCTGGCACAGGGGACCTGGCACCAGGGCGTTGTCACGGGGACATCGCCATGGGGACATCGCCATGGGGTTTTGCACCAGACCTTATGGGGGGACATTGTGGTGGGGACGTCATGACGGGACCCCATCAGTGAGAACATTGTGATGGGGTCCCGGGTGTGTGGGGGGTTCGGGGGTATTCTGGGAGGTCCTGGGTGGGTCCCAGGTGTGTGTGGGGGGGGTCCTGCTGACCCTCACTGACCTTTCGCCGCTTGCTGGATCTCACCGGCGCCGCGGCCGGGCCCCCCCTCGGCGACCTCGGCGGGCCCTGGGGGAGGGGCACGTCAGGGCGGGGCCCAGGTGTGCACAGGTGTGCGACCCCCGGGCTGAGGGGGCAGCCCTGGTGCAGGGGGGGCATTCACACCCCCCCAACCCCCACCCCTGTTGGTGCAAGGGGACCCTCGGTCCTCCTGCAAGGACCCCCCCCTTGCCCCGTGCAGGGACCCCCGGCCCCCCCTCGTGGGGGAGTGAAGGACCCCCCGGACCCCCCTCCTGTGGGGGAGGGGTTTGGACGCCCCCTGACCCTCGTGCAAGGGGTCGCAGCCCCCCCACCCCCTCCTTGCACGAGGGTCCGCCCCCTCCCCTCCCCCCCCGTCCCCGCGCGAGGCGGCCGCCCCTCCCCCCGTGTCGCACGAGCCACAGACACGATGGGGGGGTTATGGGGGGAGGGGGGAGATGGGGGAGGGGCGAGGATGATGAGGGTGGGGGAGGGGCCCGAGGGCGCGTCTTTACCTTGGCCGGTGACTCGCAGGTGGGCGGGACCTGGGGGGGGAGGGGAGGGGAAGGGGGAGGGGCGTGGGAAAGGGGGGAGGGGCGTGAGAACGAAAGCAAAAGTGGCGGGAAAAGGGAAAGTTTTGGGTGGAGAAAAGGGAAAGTGGTAAAACACAGGGTGGGAGGGGCTCGGGGGGGAGGGAAGTGGGGAGAGTGGAGGGAAAAGGGAAATTGGGGGGAAAATGGGGAAGGAAATAAAAATAATGAGAGGAAATGAAAGGGAGGAAAATGAGACAAAGGGGGAAATGGGGAAAAAAGGAAAAAAAGAAAAAAGAAATAAAGGGAAGGAAAGGAGGGAAAAGAGGGAAAGGGATGAACCGGGAAAAGGGAGGAAAAAGAGGAAAAAAGTGAAAAGGGTCAAAGCAAGGGAAAGGAGGAAATTGATAAAAAGGGGGAAATCAGCAACACAAGGGGAAAAGAGAAAAGAAAAAGGGGAAAAAGTGGGGAAAATTAAAATAATTTTAAAAGGGAAAAATATCAAAGAGGGAAAATAAAGAAGAAAAATAGTAACGAAGGGAATGGGGAAAATGAAGGCGAAAAAATAACGCTGGTATAAAAGAGGGAAATATTAAAAATATTTATTGAATGCAGGAAAATAATTTTAAAAGGAAAAATAATTAATACAAGGAGAAAATGTTAAAAAAGGAGAAAACTATTAAAATAGAGAATTTAGAAAGGAAAATAATGAAAAGGGAAAATAACTTTCCAAGGGGAAATACCTTAAAGAGTAGAAAATTCATAAAAAAGGGGAAATAGTCAAAATAAAGGAAAAATCACGACAAAAGAAAAAATAATAAAAGAAAAACTATCAGTAAAAAAGGAAAAATAATCTAAAAAAAGAAAAATAATGAAAAATCAAAAATAAAGGGAAATGCAAAAGAAAAAAGGGGGGGAAAAAAAGGAAAAAGTAAAGGAAAAGCGGCAAAATGGGAAAAAAGGGGGAAATGGGAATGAAAGAGAAATTAATTAAATAAGATAAACATAAAAAAAATCAGAATTAAAAAAAATAAAAAATTAACCAAAAAACCCAAAATGACCGAAAGGCCCGAGCGGCCCCGGGGAGGGGGAGGGGCCCCGGGTGGGGGAGGGGCCCCGTCACAACTTAAACCTCCTTTAACTTGTGACGGCATCGGGCGATGCCGGGGGGGTGAGGGGATGGGGGCGGGGACAAGCGCGGGGGGGCGGGGCCACGCGGGCAGCACCTCCCCTCCCCCCCCGCCGCCTTCCCGCGGGTTTTTCCCCTTTTTCCGAGGTTTTTCGGGGAAAAGCCGGGGGTGGGGGAGGGGATGAGACACGGGGGGGCGGGGCCGCCCCTGGCGCGGGGACCCTCCCCCACCCCGGGACCCTCGGCCGGAGGGGCTCGGGGGGGCCTCGTGCGGGGCACGTGGGGGGCAAGCCCCGCCCCTCGCACTGGCCACGCCCCTCGTATTGATCACGCCCCCTGCCCAGGCCCCGCCCCTTGGGGCTGAGCTTAGCCAATCCGGACCAGCCTCATCCCTCCCTCCTCTCATTGGCTACCGGCGATGCCTCATTTGCATAGCCCCGCGCTTCATTGGTCGGCGGTGCCCGCTTCATTTGCATGTCGCTATCTCATTAGGCCGCCCGGGGGGGTGACGTCATGGCCGGGAGCCGCGGGGGTGCACCGCTCGCGTGGCCCCGCCCCCCGCGTTAGCGTCACGGGAGCCACGTGCTTTGCACGAGCGCCAAGCCCCGCCCCTCGCGGGGGATTTGCGTAAACCGCGCCCCCTCCCGCGCAGGCCACGCCCACCGGGGCCTGCACAATTCCCCCCCCAATCTGGGACCCCCCGGCCCCGGGATTTGCACACCCGGACCTGTGCACGCCCCTTGCACAACACCTGATTCAGGTGTGACACGGGGCTTTGCACACCCACCCCTCCCCAAATCCCCCCACGCCCCCCGACCCTCACACGCCCCCCCACACACTCACCTTCCACCGCGGGTTCTTCCTCTGGGGGTCCCGGGGGGGGGCAGCAGGGGGGGAGGGGCAGAGGCGTTAGTGCCCGGGTCCCCCCATCTGTGTCCCCAATTCCCCCGCACCGTGTCCGTGTGACCCCACCCCGTGACCTCGGGTTGACCTTGGGGGCGGGGCGCAGTGGGGGAGGGGGATTTGCACACCCCAAGGGGGGCTTTGCACGTCCCAGGGGAGTGGGGGGAGAGGGTCGCACGCCCTGGTGTGATTGGCATTCCCTTCCCGGTGTCTCTGGGGGGTTTGCACACCCCACGGGGGAATTTGCACACCCTGTGCACACCTGTGAGGACCCCACATCTCCTACAGCACTGCATGAGCACCCCACAGGGACCCTGCACCCCACAGTGCACCCCACAGCACCCTGCCAGCACCCCACAGGGACTGAACACCCCATAGGGCACCCCATAGGGTACCCTACAAGGACCCCACACCCCACAGGGACTGGGCACCTCACAGGGCACCCTACAGGTACCCTGCACCCCACAGGGACCCTGCACCCCACAGCGCCCTGTCTGCACCCCACAGGCAGTGTGGCCCCCATAGGGCACCCTGCAGGGACCCTGCACCTCACAGTGCACCCCACAGTGCCTTCCCTGCACCCCACAGGGATTGGGCACCCCGCAGGGGCTGTGCCTCCCCATAGCACACCCCACAGGGACCCAGCACCCCATTGGGCACCCCACAGCACCCTAGAGGACCTGCACACCCCATGTCATACACTATAGGGCCCTTCCTGCACCCCACAGGCACCATGGACCCCACAGGGCACCCCATAGGGGACCCTATAGGGACCCCACACACCACAGGACACCCCCCGGCACCCCAGGACTCCGCAGTCCCTGGGGCTCCCTCCTTCCCCCCCATTCCCGTCCCCCCTCAAGGACGTGGCGGGAGCATCCGGCAGTGCCGTGACAACCGTCGCCAGGGAGACAGGCCCGGGCGTCTCCATGGCAACGGGTACCCAGCCCCGGCGGCGCCATGGCAACGGGCCCTGGCAACACGCCCGGAGGATGCTGTCGCCACGGTGACACCGGTGGTTGTCCCCGGGTCCCGGGAACGTGTGCGAGGGCGTGTTGGCACGAGGGCGTGTTGGCACGAGAGACCCCCCTGTATCCGGGGCACGCCCGGGGGTTTCCCAGGCCACGCCCGGCTGTCACCGTCACCCCAGGGTTACCCAGGACACACGAGGGTGTGCAATCGCACAAGGGCGTGCGAAAGTGTGGGGACAGGCAGGGACACGAGGGCGTGTGGGGACAGCAGGACGTGCAATTGCACGAGTAGACACGGGGGAAGGGGGGTGACATCGTGGGTGGGGCTGGGAGTCCCCAAAACACTGTGTGTCCCCCAGCTGGGGGACTCCAAGCCACCCACGCCCACCCGTGTCACATGAGGACACGCAAGGATGTGCAAAGATGGGGTGGGTGAGGACACCGAGGGTGTGAGGATAGGGGGGACACCAGGACATGGAGGGACGTGAGGACAGGGGGACACCAGGACATGGAGGGACAAGAGGACATGGAGGGACATGGCAGGAGGTCATGCATGGACACACAACACCCCAAGGGCAAGGAGAGACACCAGGACAAGAGGAATGGCAGGAAGACACAAGGACACAGGGTGACACAAGGACATGTGATGCCAGGAGGACACGAGGACCTGGACAAGCACATGCATGTGCAGCCATGGTGGTGGGAACGCCACGATGGTGTGAGGACACGGGGGGACACAAGGACAGAGGAACATGGGACACCAGGAGGACACGAGGACAGGGAAAATACGGGAACACCATGACATGAGGACACCGTGACAATGACCAACACCACAAGGACATTCAATGCCGTGTGCCCAGTGCCGCACATGAGGACATGAAGAGGGACACGTGTGCAGACAAGAGGACACACAACGCCACAAAGACACAAAGCCATGGAGGAAGTCAAGGACAAAATGACACGAGGACGTGCAATGCCAAGAGGACACGAGGACACAGAGAAGCACAAGGAGACACAAACCCAGGAAGACACCAAGGGATGGAGAAACACAAAAGCCACCCGATGCTGGGAAGGTGCCCAGTGCCACAGGGACATGGGGACATGGACAAACACAGCCATGATGAGGGGCAGCTCCGTGGAGACACGGAGAAACGCAAGGTGACAACAGGAGGATGTGCAATGCCACAAAGACGGGCAGGGACTCAAGGACACGATGACACCAGGACACCAAGACATGAAGGTGCCTAATGCCATAAAACCATGGAGAAACCCAAGGAGGTGAAGCTCCTGATCTGTGCCCACCCCAACCCTCCCACACCCCCTGACCTCCTGACCCCCCTGCGCCCTCACCTTCCTCGCAGAAGGGCCCGCGGTGGCCGGTGCCGGCGCAGTCGCAGCGGGGCTCCCCACGGCGCAGGGTGCAGCGGCCGCCGTGGGCGCAGGGCGGGTGGTGGGCGCAGCGCTCGTCCCCGTCACCCCGGACCCCCTGGGCGCCCAGCAGCGCCGCCGGCGCGTCGCCCACCCGCAGGTCGGCCACCCACCCGCGGAAGGGCGGCTCGTACTTGACGGTGCTGAGCGTCAGCGCCGAGAGCCGCACGTCGGGCGGGATGCCCCCGACGAACAGATCGCTGGCCACGGCCATGTCGGGGCGCTTGGAGCGCACGGCAGCTGCCCGAGCCTCGCCGTCCACGGCCAGCGCCGCGTGTCGCGCGTGCCGGGTCAGCAGCACCGCGTGCCAGCGGCCGTCGCTGACCGGCGCCGGTGGCTCCAGCGTGGCGGGCTCGGCGCAAGCGATGGCGAAGCGAAGCCGCAGCCGCCCTTCGGCCACCAGCAGCTCCAGGAAGTCACAGTTGCCACCGTCGTCCAGGTAGAGCAGCAGCGCCCGCGTCACGTTGGTCTTGAGGCGGAAGCTGAGCTGCCCCCCCGCGCCCGGCGCCCACCGCCCGTAGCGCGCCCACTGCCCCGGGGCGCCCCCGAACTCCAGCGCCGAGCCCTGGGCGCAGGGCAGCAGGAGGGACCCCAGCGTCATCAGCACCAAGCCCAGGCGGGCGCCCGAGGGGGCTCGGGCACAAGGGCGGGGGGCTGGGGTGGCCCAGGTGGGCAGGTGGGGTGGGTGGCACTCGGTCCCCAGGCGAGCGGTGCAGCCTCCCTTGGTCACGGTGTCCTGGGGGACCCTCGGGTCCAGAGGGCTCTGCTTGACCTTGGTCTCTGGGGGGTCCGCAGGGCTGTGCTTGGCCATGGAGGCTTGGTGGACCTTCCAGTCTGTCAGAGCCACAGGGGCTTGGTCAGCCGGGGTCTCCAGATGGTTCATGGGGTCTCGGTTGGCCTTGGGGTCTTGGGGGTCCTCGGGGGCTTGGTGGACCCTCAGGTCTAAACACACCACGGGCTCTTTGCTGACCTTGGCCTCTACAGGGGCTGTGGGGCTTTGGTTGACCTCGGTCTTTTGGCTGGCCAGGGGACCCTGGGTGACCTTGGGCTCTTGGGGGTCCTCGGAGGCCTGGGAGGGGGCAGGATCTTGATGGCCCTTGAGGTCTAAGTGAGCCATGGAGCCCTGGCTGACCTTGGAGTCCAAGAGGACCATGGAGCCGCCATTGATGTTGGGCACTGGGTGGTTCTGGTGGTCCTGAGTGCCCACAGAACCTCGGCTGGCCACAGATTCCTGATGGACCTTCATCTCCAGGTGGTCCTGGGTGGCCACAGACCCCAGGTGGGTCATGGGGACCTGGCTGACCGAAGCCTCCAGGTGCTCCTCAGACACTTGGCACATCTTGGAATCCAACAGCACCACAGAGCCGCCATCAGCACCAGGCTCAAGGTGGTCCTGGGGGTCCTTGTTGCCCACAAAGCTTTGGTTGACCACAGAGCCCAGGTGGCCATCAGCCTGCAGGTGGTCCTGGGAGCCCAGGTGAGCCTTAGTCTCTCGGTGGTCCCGGCTGACCATGGAGGTCCAGCTGGCCATGGATCCTGTGGTGGCCACGGAGCCTGGGTGGGCTTTAGTCTCTTGGTGGCCCTCAGAGCCTTGAGGGACCATGGAGCCGTGGTGGGCCTTGGGGCCCAGGTGGGTCACGGAGCCCAGGTGGGCTTTAGTCTCTTGGTGGCCCCCGGGCGCGGGGTGTCCCTCAGCGACCGGACAGGTCATGGTGCCTGGGCTGGCTGCGGAGCCTGGGCGGGTTGGGGGGGCCCTGGGGGGGGCCCTGGGGGGGCCCGGCCACCCCCGTCCTCTCACAGCCACATGGGTGGCCCCAGCGGGTGGCGACAGCCTGGCCGGGGGGTCCGGAGGCACCTGGGGGGGGACAGAGAGTCAGGGGCGCCCTGGAACTGGGGGGTGACAGTCTGGGGGGGTGGGGGGTTGGGCGACTGGGCCCCCCCACCTTCGTTATCATCACGTTAATTAACCCCGTGATGGGGGGGGAACGGGGGGGGTCGGTCACTGTGGCAACCCGGGCCCTGGCATTATGCAAATGAGCCCCCAGGTTATTTATAACCCCCCCTCATTGGCTAATGGGGCTCATTAACATGCAGCGCATAATTAGCCAATCACATTAACTGCTGCACCTGCAGGGGGGGAAGGGGGGATTGACAGCGACCCCCACCTTGGCACCCCGCACCTCCATCCCGCGGGGGGGCCCAGGGTGGGGAGGACCCCCCAGAGACCCTCAGAGACCCCCCCCAGACCCTCGTGGGGAGGGCCTCGGGCCTGGGTGCCCCCCCACCATCCCGGGGGTGTCCTCGGCGTGCCCTTACTCCCCCGGGGGTCATTAATTAATTAATTATCGATCGCTGATGGTTGATAAGGGGGAGGCGGGAGCGCGCGGACACCTGGGTCCACTCGGAGGGGTCTGGGGGGGGCTGTGGGGGGTGGAGGGACCCCCAGACACCGGGGACACCCCGGGAGGGGTCAGAGGGTTCTATGGGGGGGTCTATAGGGGGATCTCCCCCCTCAGCATCCTGAGCCCCCCCGAGGGACGCTGGAGGGGACTGTGGGTGGGGAAGGGGCACCGGCCACCCATGTCCCCCCCAGTGTCCCCCGCGGGCGCCTGAAGGTCACGGGGAGGAGACGGCCCTTGGGGGGGGCGGGGCGGGGGGAGAAGGGGGGCGGGAGGCGACCCCCAATGAGGGGACTCCCCACCCCCCGCGCCCCACCCCCCCCGGGAGGACCCCAGAGCTCCCCCCACGCCCCCCCCGCCATGGCCGCGGCCTCGCACAGGTGACACACACACAGACACGCCCTTGCACACGCGTGTGTCCCCCCAGGTGTGAGCGGCCCCACCTCGCACACGCGCTCACCTGAGCGCACACCCCCGGCCTCAGCCCCCTCCACGTGCACCCGCCTTGCACACGCGCCCCCCCTCAGCCACACCCCCCCAGTGCTGCAGGTGCACCCCCCGCACAGGTGTGCACCCCTTGCACGTTCACCTGCACCCCCCGCACAGGTGTGCACCCCTTGCACGTTCACCTGCACCCCCCGCACACCTTCACGCGCTCCGGAGCCCCCCAGGTTCGTGCACCCCCCAAACACCCACGTGTGCACCCAGCGTGGCCTGAACGCCCCTTGCACACGAGCGTGCACCCCAGGTTTGTACACACCCCCCAAAAACTCGTGTGCGCCCCACTGCAGCACACGCCCACCCTGCGCCCGCGTGTGCACCCCGCTTTGGGGGGCCTGCACCCCCCAGACCTGCAGGGATGCTTGTGCACCCCCTGCACACCCTCTGCACCCCCAAACGTGCTCACACTCGTGTGCACCCCAGTGCAGCTCCTTGCACGCTCATATGCACCCCAAATCTGCGCACCCCGCGGGTGCACGCTCACCCTCCTGACCCCCAACTCCGTGTGCACCCCCCGCACACTCACTCACCCGCACCCCACCTTTGCACGCCCGTGTGAGCCCCAGCCCGGGGCACACGCACCCCAAAAATACACTAACGTGCTCGTGCACCCACTGCGGGGCACCCCAAAACTGCTCACAGCCCCTCTGCACACCCGTGTGCAGCCCAAAACTGCACACACACACACACCCTGGACACTCGAGTGCACCCCAAAACGGCTCACACCCCCTCTGCACGCTCGTGTGAACCCCAAAACTGCACACACATACCCTGAACACTCGTGTGCCCCCAGTTTCACACCCCTCCCTACACTTGCACCCCAAAACTGGGGACACCTCCCTTGCACTCTCATTCGCCCCCCAAAAATGGCCACACACCTCCTGCACGCTCGTGTGCACCCCAAAACCGCACGCACACCCACGTGCGCCCCCCATTCACACCCACCCGCACCCCAACACCGCCAGCACCCCTTGCGCACCCCCGTGCCCCCCGATTTCCACCCTCACCCCTGTGCCCACCTCACACTCACCCCCTGCACGCGCGTGTGCCCCCCCCGCGCTCCCGTGCACCCCCAGACCTGCGCCCCCCCTTTGCACACTCAGCTCACACTCACCCCCCCCCCCCGTTCACACGCGTGTGCCCCGCGTGACACCGCCCGTGGGGCCGGGCCCGGCGCACACGCGTGTGCAGCACGCCCAGTGCAGGCCCCGCGGCCGGGGGGGCTCGGGGGGCTCCGGGGGGGTTTGGGGGGATCGGGATGAGCCCCCCGCAGTGGGGGAGGGGGCGGGATGAGTTCCCCAAATCCCCTGGGGGGCTCGGGGGACGCGCAGTGGGGGAGGAGGGGGTGATGCGGCCCCCAGACCCTGCAGTGGGGGAGGGGGCGATGCGGCCCCTCCCCGGGGTGGGGGAGCCCCGGTCCTTCCCCATCCCCCCCAGAGCCCCCCAGACCCCGCCTGGCCATGGGGGGAGGGGGGGATGAGACCCTCCGGTCCCCCCCAATCCCGCATCCTCCATCCCGCCCCCCCCTCCCCACATCCCCTCCTTGGGACCCCCAAAATCTCCCTCCCCATTCCTGCCCACCCCCCCTGCAGACCCCCATCATCCTCGCCCTCCCCCCCCTTCGTGTCCCCACCCCATACCCCCCACTGCCCCCCGCACCCTGCACCCCCCCACAGCAGCCCCCTCCCCACACGACCCCCCACATCCCTCCCCCCACCCTGAGCCCCCCGCGGGGCCCCCAAATCCCCCCCCGCTCCCCCCGCAGCCTCCCCACCCCGCACCCGCACCCCCATCTCGGCGCATCCCTCCCCTCCCCGCGCCCCCCATCGCCCCTCCCGGCCCCCCAACACCCCCAGATCCCCTCCGTGTCCTCCCCCCGCGCCCCCCGCATTGTCCCCCCCCCTCCGGTACCTGCCCCGGGCGGTCCCGGCCGCGGCCCCGCTCCCGCCGCTCCCGCCGCTCCCGCAGCCCCCGCCCGCCCCGGGCACGCGCACGACTCCGGAGCCGCGCGCGCCCGCAACCCCCCCCTCCTCACCCCCCCCATATCCTCCCCGCAACATCCCCCCCCCTCCCGCCCCGCATCGCCCCCCTCCCCCGTGAAAAATTCCCCCCCTCCCTCCCTCCGGGGTACCGGCTCCGCGCGCGCCCCAAACCCCCCCCCAGCATCGCCCCCCGAACCCCCCCGCTCCGGGCACCGCGACCCCCGGCTGCCCCATGGAGACTCCCGGGGGGCTCACGGCTGCCCCACAGAGACCCTCGAGGGGGTCCTGCCCCACAGAGACCCCACAAAGGCCCCACGGGAACCTCCCCGGGGGGGGGGTCTCAAGGCTGCCCCATAGGGACCCCCCCGGGGGTCTCCCAACTGCCCCACAGACACCCCATAGGACCCCCAACACTGACCCTACAGAAACCCCATGAAGCCCCCTCCCCTCCCCAGCCCCCGCAGTAGAACAGGCCCCCCCCAACTCTGCCCCATCGAGGGCTCATTAGGGCTCATTAGCGGTAGCTGCTGATGAGGGGCTCTAACAGCGCCCTCCCCCCACCCCACTGCTGACACCTAGGGGTGGGGGCAGGGCCAGGACACCCCCCCCCCTCAAATTCCACTGTCCCCCCCCCACACCCCCTCCAAGGAACCCCACAGACGGACACACGGACACGGAGTTTATTCCCACGGGACAAGCAGAGCCCCCCCTCCCAAAACCCCCCGAGGGGGATCGAGGTGTCTGAGCCCCCCCAAACCCACCCCAAATTCCATGGGGTGAGGGGGGGCCGGGGTCAGGCGGGGTCAGGGGGGGCTGGAGCCTCGGGGACCCTGTGGAAAATTTGGGGGAGAGGTGTCAATGTGAGACCCCAATGTCCAGGACCCCCAATTTGGGGGGACCCAGGTGTGTGAGCCCCCAAATTTGGGGGGACCACGACACCCAGGACCCCAATTTGGGGGTCCCAGGCCCCGTTACCTGTCACAGGTGGGTGTCAAAAACTCCATCCTCAAGATCCTGCACCTCCTCGGGGGGCTCTGGGGGGAGATGAGTGCGGGGGTGTCATTTTTGGGGTTCCGACTACCTTGGGGTCCCCTCAAATGGGGGTCCCGAGGGGGGGCGGTTTTGGGGTCCCACCTGCGGAGCGCAGCGAGGGCCGGCGGGGCCAGGGCAGGGAGAGGCTGAAGGAGCGGGGCCGAGTTTTGGGGGGCCCGGGGGGGTCCGGGGGGGCAGCGGCGACACTCTGGGCACGCCGGCGACACTCGGGGCGCAGCCGCTCGCGACACGCGATGTGACAGCGCAGGCCACAGCCTGGGGGGGCACGGGGACTCCCTCACACCCAGAGACCCCCTCGGAACACCCCGTAACCCCCCCACGGAACCCAAAGCCCCCCCAGAGCCTCCCGTCACACGCAGAGCCCCCCAAAAACCCCCATCACGCCCAGACCCCCCCCCAGCACCCAGGACCACCCCCAGACCCCCCCCCAAATGCCCCCCCCCACTCACCGCTGCACTCCAGCCCATCCTTGTGCAGACCCCAAATCTGGGGGGGGGAGAAGGGGTCAGGGGGTCCACAACAGACCCTCCCCCCCTCCCCGTGCAAGCCCCCCCAGTCCCCCCTGAGCCAGTTCACTCCCCCTCGGGGGGGTCCCGGGGGTCCGTATGTCCCCAGCCGTGCTCAGTGTGTTTGGGGGGGGTCTGGGGGGGTCGCGGGGGTCTCCCAGCACTCACCAGTTTCCCACAGGCCTCACAGGGGCCCGCGCGCAGCCCCCGCAGCCCCCGGAAGTTGTGGGGGGGTCCCGGGGGGGGTCCTTGGCTGCAGCGCAGGAAATAATCCAGAACCTCCCCCCGGCTGAGCCCCCCGTCCCTGCAGGGACACGGGGGGGTCAGGGGGTCACGGAAGGGTCACGGGACGGGGGGGCAGGGATTAGGGGTCACGGAGGGGTTGGGGGGGTCAGTGGGGTCCCAGTTTTGGGGGTCTCTGGGGGAGTCTCAGCTCTCAGTGTCCAGCTCCCCCAGGGGGGTGTCCAGGGGGGATTTGGGGGTCCTGGTGCGGTTTCGGTGTCCCAAGGGGGTTTTTGGGGGTCCCTGAGGAGTTTGGGGAGTCTCGGGGGGGTTGGGGGTGTCTCGGGGGGGTTCCGGCAGGGTTCGGGGGTCCCGGGGGTCTCACATGTCGGTGTCCAGCTCCCCCAGGGGGGGCAGGTGGGGGAAGTTTTCCCGCACGATCCCAAATTCCTCCACCGAGATCCGCCCGTCCCCGTCCACGTCGAAGTTCCGGAAAATGGACTGAGACCCCCCCCCCAAAATGTCACCCCGGATCCTTCCGAGACCCCCCCGGACCCCCAAAGTACCACCTCAGGCCCTCCCCAAACCCCTCTGGGATCTCCCAAACCCCTCGGGACCCTTGGAGCCCCCAAGCTCTCACCAGGAACACCCCCCCACCCCTCAATTCCTCCCAGTTCCCCTCTACAGGGACCCCCCAGCACTCCCCCCGCCCCCTCAAAGTCACCCCCGAGCCCCCCATGCCCCCCCCCACGACCCCCCCCCACCTCCACGAGCTGCTCGATGCGGGGTCGCAGCCCCGCGGGGTCGGGCCGGGGGGGCTCGGGCAGGACCCAGCGCTCGGCGGGGAGGGCGGGGGGCAGCTCCGGTGGGGGCCCCGCCTGGGGGGAGAAAGGGGAGTGGGCTTTAGGGGGGGTCAGATCCCTCCCAGTGCACGCTCAGCCCCAGAGTCGGACATCCCCCCCCCCCCGCAAGGGTTTTTTCCCCCCCTTGCACACTCACACCCCCCCATTGCACCCCCTCTTGCACACTCGCCCCCTCTTTTTCTCACTCGCCCCCCTCACTTTACCCTCGCCCCCCCTTTTCCACACTCGCCCCCCATCCCCTCTCGCACAGTCGCCCCCCCTTTCCATACCCGCCCCCCCCTTTCCATACCCGCCCCCCTTTTTCACACTCGCCCCCCCTTTTCCACACTCGCCCCCCCCTTTTTCTCACTCGCCCCCCCTTTGTCTCATTCGCCCCCCCCATTTCTCACTCACCCCCCCTTCCACACTCACCCCCCATTTCCCACCCGCCCCCCCGTTGCCCCCCCCCCCCGTTGCCCCCCGCCCTCACGGGGGCGCTCTCGCGGGGCTCGCGCTGCAGCGACATCTGGTGGAGCTGCTCCTCGCTGGGCCCGAGCGCCAGCGACACCTGGGGGACACCGGGGGAACTGTGGGGGGGGGTCCCTGGGGTGTCCCGAGGGGGCTTGGGGGAGTTTGGAAGGGATTGGGATGGAGGGGGGGCTCAGCGAAGTTCGGGGGTGCAGGGAGAGCGGGGGGTGGTTGGGGGGGGTTGGGGACATCTGGGGGTGCAGATGGGTCTGGGGGTGCAGGGGAGGTTTGGGGCGTGGGGGGCGGGGTTTGGAATTTGGTTTGGAATTCAGGTGGTTTGGGGGGGATCCGGGCTGTTTGAGGGAAGTTGGGGGGGTCAAATGGGGGTGTATCAGCAGGAGGAGCAGTCAGGGGGTCCTGGGGGGGTTTTGGGGGGGGTTGGGGGGGGTCGGGGTGATTTGGGGCCGTGTAGTGGGGTCTCACCTCCAGCAGGTAAAGCAGGTCGGGGTTGAGGGTCCCGGCAGGGGTTTTGGGTGGGTCAGGGGAGGGATTTGGGGTGGTTTTGGGGTCTCACCTCCAGCAGCCGGAGCAGGTCCGGGTGGGGGGTCCCGGGGGGTCCCTGTTCACGCCCCGCCAGCAGCGCCCCTTGCAGGGCGAAGCGTGCCCGCAGTTTATTGGGGTGGGGGCGTCCCGGGCCCCCCCAGTCCGGCAGCGCCGCCTCCAGCGACACCAGGTCCCGCAGGTGAATCCCGAGCGCCGGCACCCGGAACCCCCCCGCGCCCCCCGCGCCCCCCAGTAGCGCCCGGTACCCCCGGTAGTTCCCCCCCGAGCCCACGGCCTCGGCCAGCTGTGCCCACAGCTGGGGGGGGCACCGGGGGGGAGGCACGAGGGGGTCAGGGGACACGGGGACAGAGGGGGAGCACAAGGACGGGGAGAGACATGGGGAAGACATTTTAGAATTGAGCACAGCCGGGGCGTGACGGGACCCCCTGTGCCTCCCCCAAAACCCCACAAGGACCCTCCCGGACCTTCCTGTGTCCCCCGGAACCCTCCCAGGACCCCCATGTGCCTCCCAGGACCTCCCAGAACACCCCAAGATGCCCCTCAACTCCCCCATGTGCCCCCAAGAACACCCCCAGGACCCCTCCACGACAGCCCCAACACCTCCATGTGCCCTACCAGGATCCCGCAGAACCCACAGGTGTCCCCAGGACCCCTTTGTACCCTCCGTGTGCCCCTTCCGGACCCTCCCCCTGCCCCCAGGACCCCCACCTGGATGAGGGGAGGGGTCAGCAGCACCAGGGTCCGGCGCAGCCGCGCGATGGAGCCGTGGCCGAGCCCCCCGACCACGGCCAGGAGGGAGTTGAAGTTACGGAGCTCCAGGAGGCTCTGGAGGAGAGGGGGAGGATGTGGGGCGGCTGGGGGACAGCTGGGGGGCAGGGGGGCGTTACTGTAGGACAGGACAATGGGACAAGGTTATGGGGCACTGGATCAGGTCCGTGGGTCAGGTCTATGGATCATGGGGTCAGTTCTGTGGGTTTATGGGTCAGTTCAGTGGGTCAGGAGTCTCACCTGCGCCAGGTGCAGGCACTGCCCCAGGTCTATGGGTCAGGGGGTCAGTTCAGGTCTATGGGTCAGTTCTGTGGGTCAGAGGTCAGTTCCGTGGGCCAGGGGTCAGTCCTGTGGGTCAGGGTCCGTTCCATGGGTCAGTGTCGTGGGTCAGTTCTGTGGGCCAGGGGTCAGTCCCGTGGATCACCCCCGGGTCTCACCAGTGCCAGGTGCAGGCACTACCCCAGGTATATGGGTCAGGGCTATGGGCCAGTTCTATGGATCTGTGGGAGAGGTCTATGGGTCAGGGGTCAGTTCCGTGGGTCAGGGGTCAGTCCTGTGGGCCAGGGGTCAGTCCCCTTGGTCAGTCCTGTGGCTCTCACCTGTGCCAGGTGCAGGCACTGACCCAGGTCTATGGGTCAGGGGGTCAGTTCAGGTCTATGGGTCATTTCCGTGGGTCAGGGGTCAGTCCCGTGGGTCAGGGGTCACTCCCGTGGGTCACCCCTGGTCTCACCTGTGCCAGGTGCAGGCACTGCCCCAGATCTATGGGTAAGGTCAGTGGGTCAGGGCTACGGGTCAGGGTGTCAATTCAGGCCTATGGGTCAGGGGATCAGTCCCGTGGGTCAGTGCCGTGGGTCACCCCGGCTCTCACCTGTGCCAGGTGCAGGCACTGCCCCAGCGCCGCCGCGCGCTGCGGGGCCGCCAGGGGGCGCAGCACGCGCAGCTGCACCCAGCGCGAGAGGCCGTTGGACAGCGCCACCAAGCGGCGGAGAGCGGCAGAGCTCTCGGTGCCCCCGGAGCGCGCGAAGGCGCGGATGTCACGGAGCTGCGGGGACATTGGGGGGTCACAGGGGGCACAGCCATGTGTGGGAACGTCAGAGAGCTGCGGGGACACTGGGGGGTCATGGGGGTGACACAACCATGCGTGTGAATGTCCCAGAGCTCCAGGGGGACACAGGGGGACATGGGGAACATTGTGGGGGTCATGAGGGCCATGTCCGAGACCTGCGGGGACACGGGGGGACATTGTGGGGGGGGTCACACGAGGGTGGGGGAGACACTGGGGACACTGGGGGTCACTGGGGGACAAGGACAACGGGGGTCATGGGGAGTCACACCCGTGTGTGCGAATGTCGCAGAGCTGCAGGGACACGGGAGGACACGGAGGGGACAGGTGTGACATGGGGGGCATGGGGGGAGGGGCTGCCCTGGGGTGAGACAGGGCGGCGGGGGTGTCCCACAGGTGTCACACAGGTGACACACAAAGTGTCGCACCCAGGTGTCACTCACACACACAGATATCCCCCAGGTGTCATAGAGGTGACACACGAAGTGTCATACACAGGAATGTCACAGGTGTCACTCAGGTGTGCTTCACACAGGTGTGTCGCACACAGGTGACACATGAAGTGTCACACACAGGTGTCCCCAGTTGTTCCCCAGGTGTCCCAGAGGTGTCCCAGAGTTGTTCCCAGGTGTTCCCCAGGTCTCCCCAGGTGTCCCACAGCTGTCCCCACGTGTCCCCAGGTGTCCCACAGATGTCCCCAAGTGTCCTGCAGGTGTCCCCAGCTGTCCCCAGGTGTCCCCAGCTGTCCCAGAGGTGTCCCGGAGGTGTCCCCAGCTGTCCCCAGCTGTCCCCAGCTGTTCCAGAGGTGTCCCTCAGATGTCCCCAGGTGTCCCCAGCTGTCCCCAGCTGTTCCAGAGATGTCCCGCAGGTGTCCCCGGGTGTCGCGCAGGTGACTCACCCGCAGCCGGGCAAAGCCGCGGTGCTCCAGGTGCGTCAGCAGCAGCGCCAGCTCCGGCGGCTCCAGCGGCTCCAGCAGCATCGAGAACCGCGCGCGGGGGGGGGCCACGACCCCCCCGGGACCCCGCAGGGGACCCCCGCCGGGGGCACCGCCGACGTCACCGTCATTGTCACCTTCGGCATCGTCACCCTCCTCCTCCGGGCTGGGCAAGCGCGGGTGACACACGCGTGTGCAAAGGGACACGCCTTGTGCCCCCCACCGTGTCCCCCCATGTCCCCCCTGTGCCCCTCCATGTCTCCTCCATGTCCCCCCCATGTCCCCGTGCCGCCCCGCGTTCCTGTCCCCCCCGTGCCACGAATTTTCCTCCCTGTGCCCCCACAGCCCCCCCCAAACCCATGACCCCCCCATTCCGTCCCTTGGACCCCCCCCATGTCCCCGTGTCTCCCCAAATCCCTGAGCCCCCCACAACGCCCCGTGCCCCCCATTGTCCCCCCCCCACTCCACGTACAGGCTCTCGAGGCCGAGAGGGGTCTCGGGGTCCCCCCCCAGCGCCGCCCCCAATTCCCGCAGCCGCCCCAAAACCTGGGGGTCCCCGGAGAGCTCCCGCGGGAAAGCCCGAACCCAGTACCTGGGGGGGAGAGGGGAACGGGGGGGCTCAGGGGCGACCCCACACATCTGGGGGGTCCCCAGAGCGGAGCTGGGGGTCCCCAAGGGGTCCTCAGGAAGGGTTTGGAGGGTCCCAGGGCGATTGTGGGGTCCCCAAAGGGGGTCGGGTGGTCCCGGAGGGGAGGTTTAAATTTCCTGGAGGAGGTTGGAAGGTCCAGAGGAATTTGGGGTGCCTGGAGAGGGTCTGGGGGCCCCCAGGGGGATTTCAGGGGGGTTATGGAGCCCCCAAAGGGGGTCGGGGGGGTCCGAGGGGGGGTTACAGGATCCCCTGAGAGGTCTGGGGCATCCCGGGCGAGAGTTTTGGGGGTCCTTGGGAGGGTTGGCGAGTCCCAAATGGTTTGGGGGATCCCAAGGGTTTCTCGGAGGTTCCCAGAAGGAGTCCGGGGGTCCCGGGGGGCTCTGGGGGTCCAGGGGGGGGGTTTGGGGTCACTCACCGGACCAAGTGGCCGATCTTGAGGCGCAGGGAGGGACCCTCAGCCGAGCCCTCCGACTCCTGCACCGTGAGGGGGTCAAGGAGCCTGCACGGGGGTTTGGGGGGGGGTCCCTGGGGTTTGGGGGGGTCCCGGGGAATCCCCAGAAGCTCAGAGGGTTCCAACGGGTCCTTGAAAGGGATCTCGGGGGGGTCCCGGGGGGGTTCTCCAAGGTTAAAGGCTCAGCAGCCTCAGCCTGGGGCAGCTACCAGGGGTGGGGTTTTGGGGGAAATCCCAAGAGGTTTGGGGTTCCCGTTGGATTCAGGGGTCCTGGGGGGAAGCCGGGGGGTCCCAGGGGGTTTTGGGGGGTCCCGGGGGGGTCTCAAGGGGTTCTGGGGGTGTCCCCAAGGATGTACAGTCAGCAGCCTCCCGACCACCTTGGCCTGGGGCAGGTACCAGGGGTGGGGTTTTGGGGGAAATCACAGGAAGTCTGAGGTTCCCGTTGGATTTGGGGGTCCCAGAGTGTTTTAGGGGCTTTCGAAGGGGTCCCGGCAGGTTTTGGGGGGGTCGCGGGGGGTGTCCCCAAGGATATAAGTTCAGTAGCTTCTCGGCCACCTCGGCCTGGGGGAGGTACCAGGGATGCGTCGCCAGGAAGAGCCGGACGAGTTGGGGGTCCCGAACCTTCCCCTGCGCGTCTGGAGGGGCGGGGGGTCACCCCCAAAAATCCCACGGACCCCCAGCCCCCCCCGGGACCCCTAACACCTCAACTGCACCCCCCAAAACATCCACCCCTCCTCTCCAGAGCTCCCCAGACTGCAGGGACACCCCAGGGATCAGAACCGCCCCCCAAACCCCAGAGACCCCCCCCCCAAATCACCCCAAAGCCCCAAATCCCCCCAAGCCCTGGTCCTCCCCAAACCCAGGAACCCCCAAAATCTCAGGGGCTCCCAAATCGAGGGGGTCCCCAAACCCCGGAGTCCCCCCAAACCTCAAGGACCCCCCCGGCCCCCCCACACCGGAGCCCCCCACACCGAAAGCGTCGACACAGCCCCGCAGGAGCTCGTCCAGGGTGGGGGCTTCGTCCAGGTCCAGGGAGCAGCTCATGGTGGGACCCCAAAACTGGGGGGGTTAAAGGTGGGGTCAGCACCGGGGACCGGCCGGGACCCCCCCAAAACAGAGCTGGGGGGGCCTGAGGGGTCCCCACGTCCTGAGGGTCCCTTAAGAGGTGGTTTGGGAGGGTTGGAGGGCTCTGGGGGTCCCGGTTTGGGAGGGTCGGGGGATCCTTTAGGTCTCAGTTTGGGGGACTCCCTGTCCATTCTGAGGGTCCCGGCAGAGCTGGTTTGGGGGGGCTTGGAGGGATTTGGGGGGGTTCCAGTTTGGGGGGTCTGGGGGGGTTCTTCCTCTGAATTTGGGGGTACTCAGGGGGGTCCTGGGAGGGTCCCGATTTGGCGGTACCGGGAGATCTCTGCCTTTGGGGGTCTCGGTTTTGGACTCTCCCTCTGTGCGCCCCCCCCCCCGGACCGACTCTTGCCCAAGCGCTTGCATAATTTTGGGGGGTGCTGGGAGGGCGGGGCCCCAAACCCTCCCCCGACCCCCCCCGACCCCCCAAATTCCCCCCCCGGGGTTCTGCACACCCCGATAAGGCGGCGCTTCCTGACCCCAGTTCCGGAGCGTCCCAGTGCTGGGGGTGGACACGCGACTGGGGGGGACTGGGGGATACTGGGAGGGACTGGGGGGATACTGGGAGCAGTGGCACCGCGGTACCCCGGGAATGAGAGGAACTGGGAGCACTGGGATGCGGTGTGCTGGAGAAACTGGGAGCACTGGGAGCCCTGGAACGGGGTCATCCCGGCAAACTGGGAACACTGGGAGCACTGGGAAGGGGCTCTGGGGAGACACTCCGGGGGTCCCGCACTCCCCCAGCGCCTCGCTCCGACCCCCACTCCCGACCCCGAGACCCCCCGAGACCCTCCCGGGACCCCCGAGCCGCCCCCAGCCCAGCCCCACCTGCTCCGGCGGCCGCGGCGGTGGCGGGGAGGACACGGCGAGGGGCGGGCGGGGCGGAGCCGGAATTTGGGGAGGGTCCGGGGGGGTTTTGAGATGCCCCGGGGGAGGTGAGGGGCGGAGCCGGGATTTGGGGTGGGTTCGGGCGGTTTTGGGGGTTCCTGGGTGGGGCGGGGGGAGGGAAGTGGTTTGTGGTTCAACAGAAAGGCGGCAGCGGCAACGCCCTGGGGAGGGGGCGAGGCCCCAAAGCGGCACCCCAGACCCCCTGGAGACCCCCAATATCCACCCACAAGACCACCGAGACCCTCTAAATCCCTCCTCAACCCTCCAAATCCCTCCCGGGCACCCCAAATTCTCCCGGGACCCCAAATAATGCAACACAGTAAACGCGGGATTTCTGTCGTTTTTTTATTTTCCGTAATTTAATTTCTTGAATTTCTTTATTTTCTTTGTTTTTAGGGGGGGAACCCCCGGCCCCCCTCCCCCCCCGTGAGGCCGCAGAGTTCCCACCCAGTTCCCGCGGCGGGGGGGGGTCGGAAAGAGGAGACCCCCACCCCAAATAAAATTTAAAACAACCAAATCAGCACCAAAACTTCCCCAAATGTCGGGGATGCCCCTGACGCCCCCTCCCCAATTGCTCTGAGGAGGAATTTTGGGGGGCGCAGGTCAAGGCACGTTTTGGGGGGTCCCAGGTGTTTGGGAGAGTTGGGGACCCCCCCCAAAATTACTACAGTGGGATTTGGGAGGGATTTGGGGAGGCTGAAGGCACACGGTGGGATCCGGGGGTGTCCCTAGGAGGGGGGCGTGCGCTTTCGGAGGGTCCCGGGGGGCTTCGGTGGTTCCCGGGGGGTTTCGGGGGGTTCCAGGGGGTTTTGGTGGTTCCCGGGGGGTTTCGGGGGTTCCCGGGGGGGTGGTTTCTGAGGGTCCCCACTATTCCCGGGGGTCGTCGGGCGCAGGGATGCGCTGCCGCGGGGGCTCTGGGGGGAATTTGGGGGATTTTGGGTGCGAATTTCAGCGGTGCCCGGTTGGAAGGGATGCCGGGGGGGTTCGGGGGGTTCCACGGGGGGGTCCCCTTTATTTCCGGGGGGATCCCCATTATTCCCGGGGGTCGTCGGGCACGGGGATGTCCTGGCGGGTGGGCTCTGGGGGGATTTGGGTGCGAGTTTCAGGGGTGCCCGGTACAGAGGAGTTCCGGGGCGTCCCGGAGGGGTTCCGGGGGTGCCGGGGGGGGTTCCGGGGGATTCCCGGGGGTCCCCCTTATTCCCGGGCGTCGTCGGGCGCGGGGATGCGCTGCCGGCTGGGCTCGCAGCCCCAAATCTCCCGCGCGTACTGAGCGATCGTGCGGTCACTCGAGAACTTCCCCGCGGCCGCCACGTTCCGGATCACGGTCCGGGTCCACTCGCGAGGGTTCTGGGGGGTCGGGGACGGGGGGAGTCAGGGCGGGAGAACCCCCGAATTCACCCCCAGGACCCCCAAATGCACCCCCAGACCGCTGTGTCCCCTCCCCGTGTGGGGTTTGGGGTCCCCTGCCTGTTCCCAGACCCACTCCCGGACACTTGGGGACCCCCGGAGCCCCTCAGTGCCCCCCCAGTTCCTCCTCGTAGGGGTTTGGGGACCCCCCCAGCGCCTCCCTTGGGTTTAGCGACCCCAAAAATCCTCTGTGCCCCCTCCCCCGAGTTTTGGGGACCCCCCAAACCTCCCCTGGGAGGTTTTTGGGGGGGTCCCTTTGAGCGCATCACTTCGGGGGTCCCTTTTGTGGGGATGTCACTTTGGGGGGATCTCTTGAGGGGTCCCTTTTTGGGGGATGTCACTTTGCAGGGGTCCCTTTGTGGGGTCCCTCAGGGGTTCGTTTTTGGAGAGGGGTCTCTTTTGGGGAGGGGTCCCCACCTTGTAGAGAGCGCTGACTTTCTCCTGGCACTTCACATACGCCTCGTAATCCGCGAACACCTTAAACCTGCGGGGGAGGGCGGAAATCGTGAGGTTTTGGGGAGGGTCCAGGCCTCCGCGACCTCCCCCCTATCGCGATACGAACCCCGACATCCAACCCCCACCTCACATCAACCCCAACCCTCCATCACCCAGGACCCCCCACCCACCTCCCGGCTGCCCCCACCCCGCTGCGCCCCCTCTATCGCGACTCCCCCGCCCCACAGGGCGCCTGTCGCGACCTGTCGTGGTTCATGAGCATGTTGACGATGTCGCGGAACAAATCGGGCTGGCGGGGGCTGAAGAAGCCGGAGCTGAGCTGGTCCACGGCCTGGCGGAGCTCGGGCAGGCTGTCGTAATAATCCTGGGCCCGGTACCTGGAGAGGTTTGGGGGGGTTTAAGGTTTTTTGGGGGGGAGTTTGGGGCATTTTTAGGGGTTTTTGGGGGTGCTGGGCCGGTCCCTGCCCCGGCAGAGCTCGGGCAGGAGGGTGAAGAATTCCTGGACAGGTGGGCACGGGGAAGGAATTGGGGGGGGTCGTGGGGGTCCAGGGGGGCGCCCCAATCCTCTGGGGATCCCCCTCCTCCTGTCAAAGCGCCTCAAGTTTGTTCCTGTGGTGGTCCCTGGGGGTCCCGGGTCACCATGGGGGGATGGTCGGGGGCCCCGGGTCACCACTGGGGGGTGGTCAGTGTGTCCTGGGCCACCACGGGGGATGGTCAGTGGGTCCCAGATCACCACGGGGGGTGGTCAGTGGGTCCCAGATCACCACGGGGGGTGGTCAGTGGCTGCCGTGGGCACCCCGGGTCACCATGGGGGGTGGCCAGTGGTTGCCATGGGGACCCCAGGTCACTATGCGGGTGCTACGGGGGGGTCTCTGCCTGTCCTGGGGGTCCCCGGTCACCACCGGGGGGTTCAGTGGTTGCCATGGGGACCCCAGGTCACTATGCGGGTGCTACGGGGGGGTCTCTGCCTGTCCTGGGGGTCCCCGGTCACCACCGGGGGGTTCAGTGGTTGCACTGGGGTCCCGGGTCACCATGGGGGTGGTCAGTGGCTGTCGTGGGCACCCCAGGTCACCACGCAGGTGCCACGGAAGGGTCAGCGCCTGCCGGGGGCACAGCGGGGGGGTCCCCCCAGGACCCCCACCCCTTCCTGTCGAGCGCCTCGACGTCGGGCACCCTCATGCCGAAGATGAAGAGGTTCTCCTCGCCCGCCTCCTCCGCCATCTCCACGTTGGCGCCGTCCATGGTGCCGATGGTCAGCGCTCCGTTGAGCATGAACTTCATGTTGCCGGTGCCCGACGCCTCCGTGCCCGCCGTGGAGATCTGCTCCGACAGGTCCGCGGCCGGGATCACTGCGGGAGGCGCGGGGGGGGGGTTAGGGGGGCGATATCGGGGGGTATCGGGAGATATCGGGGTGATTTCGAGGGGCTAACGGGGGATATCGAGTGGTATCGGGTGATATCGGGGGCTATCGGGAGATACTGGAGCGATTTCGAGGAAATAACGGGGGATATCGAGGGATATCGGGGGATACCGAGAGGTATCGGGTGGTATTGGGGTGATCTCGAGGGGGTATTGGGTGATATCGGGGGATATTGGGGGGTATCGGGGTGATATCGGGGGATATTGGGGTGATACCGAGGTGGTATCGGGGGATATCGGGACATTATCAGGGTCTCTGGGGACATATCGGGGTGCCCAGGGCCACCCCAGGACTGGAGGTTCAGGGGGAAGGATTTCGCGGGGGGAGTTTGAGGATCAGGGAGGTTTTTGGGGTTCAGGGGGTGGTTTTGGGGTTCGGAGGTGTTTTTAGGGACCCCCACCCATCTCAGCCAGTGACACCCGGTAGTTCTCTAGGAACAACGCCACAGGAGGGATTTGGGGTTTCAGAGAGAAGTTATGGGGGTTTTGGGTTCAGGGATCTTTTTGGGGGCTCGGGGAGGTTTTTTGGGGTTCGGGGAGGGTTTCGGGGACCCCCACCCTTCTCAGCCAGCGACACCCGATAGTTCTCCAGGAACAGCACCCGCAGCCTGTCCCCCACGGCCGGGTCCTGGTTCACCACGTCCCCGATGGCTGTCACCAGCCGGATGATCATCTTGGCCATGTGGTACCCGGGGGCGGCCTGGGGGGCACCCCAAAACCCTCAGAGACCCCAAAAACCCTCGGAGAACCCAAAAATCCTCAGAGACACACACCCCCCCCCCAAAACCCCTCACACCCACCAGGAACCTCCCACCCCAAACCCAAATGGAGCCCCCTCAGGAGTCCCTCAAATTCCCGCCCTGGGCACCCCCCAGGAGCCCCCAAAACCTCCCTGAACCCCCCCCCCGAAAAACCCCAAAATACCCCCAAAAAACCCCCAAACCCCACCCCCCCCACTCACCTTGCCCCCGATCATGATGGTTCGGGGCACGAAGGGTTTCCCGGGGTCCTTCTTGATCCCTGAAGTGGGGGAGACCCCCGAAATGGGGGGGCCACGAATCAGGGGAGATGCTCCGAAATCATGGAGGGGCTCTGGGGGTCTTTGGGGGGCATTCCCCCATTTTTGGGGGGTGATGTTGGGAAGGCAGCTGGGGCAGGGGTGTCCAAGGTGTTCTGGAGGGTCCTGGGGCAGTTTGGGGGGATCCCAGGGGGATTTTGGGGAGTTTTGGGGGGTCCTAGGGGGATTTGGGGCTCTCTGGGGGTCCCCACTCGCGGTTGGAGAGGGTGATGATGTGGGGGTTCCTTTTTGGGGTGCCTTTGTGGGGTCAGGGTGTTGTCCCTGGGTGGGGGGTTCTGGCAGAATTTTGGGGTGACTTGGGGGGGTCTGGGGGATGTCCCCGAGTGGGGGAGGGGTCTCCGGGGGACTTTGGAACCCCCACTTAGTGTTGTAGAGGATGAGTGGGGGTCAGCAGTGGGGGGATCCCAGATGAGTCCCAGGGGCTGGGTTTAGTTTGTGCTTTTTCAGGGGCGTCCCGGGGGTTTTGGGGGGTCTCCCCACGTGGGCAGGGGTCTCGGGGAGGATTTTGGAGACCCCCGGGACCCCCACTCACGGTTGTAGAGGTTGATGACGTGCAGGCAGTGAGGGGGCCCCAGGGCGTCCCCGGGGCTGGGTTTAACGCGTATTTTTTCACGGGGCTTCCGGGGGTTTTGGGGGGGTCTCCCCAGGTGTGGGGGGGTCTCCGGGGGATTTTGGGGACCCCCACTCACGGTTGTAGAGGGTGATGATGTGCAGGCAGTTCAGCAGCTGCCGCTTGTACTCGTGGATCCTCTTCACCTGCACGTCGAAGAGCGAGGCCGGGTTCACCCGCACCCCCGACATCTTCTCCAGGTACGCCGCGAACTTCACCTTGTTCTCCTGGGGGGGGGACAGAGGGGCTGGGGGCGCGGCCGGGACCTCCACGGCTCCCTCTGGACCCCCAGAGCCCCCCCCCGAACCCCCCAAATGGGTTCGGCCGCGCCCCCCCACCTTGTCCAGGTGTGTTCTGAACATCGCCTCGTTCACCTGGGGCGGGGTGGGGGCTGCTGGGACACCGCCGGCGCCCCTCGGGACCCCCCCATGGACACCCGCAGCCCCCCTGGACCCCTCCGGACCTCCGCAGACCACCCCAGCCCCCCGTACCTGCTTGACCTTGGCCACGTCCCGGATGAAGCTCTCGTCGTTCACAAAGTCCCGGAGCCGCTGCAGCTGGTCCAGGTCGGACACGAAATCCTCCCCGATGCGCTGGGAGAGGGAGGGAGCCCCAGGTGAGCTCCAGGTGAGCTCCAGGTGAGCCCAGGTGAGCCCAGGTGAGCCCCAGGTGAGCTCCAGGTGAGCCCAGGTGAGCCCCAGGTGAGCTCCAGGTGAGCCCAGGTGAGCCCAGGTAAGCCCCAGGTGAGCTCCAGGTGAGCCCAGGTGAGCCCCAGGTGAGTTCCAGGTGAGCCCAGGTGAGCCCAGGTGAGCCCAGGTAAGCCCCAGGTGTGCTCCAGGTGAGCTCAGGTGAGCCCAGGTGAACCCCAGGGGAGCTCAAATGATGCCAGGTGAACCCCAGCTGAGCCCAGGTAAGCCCAGGTGAGCCACAGGTGATCCCAGGTGAGCCCAGGTGAATTCAGGAGATCCCAGGTGAGCCCAGATGAACCCCAAGTAAGCCCCAGGTAAATCCCAGGTGAGCCCAGGTGAGCCCAGGTGAGCCCAGGTGAATTCAGGAGATCCCAGGTGAGTTCAGGTGAATCCCAGGTGAGCTCACCTGCGCGATGACCTCGGCCAGGCCGGGGTTGCACATCACCAGCCACCGCCTCGGGGTGATCCCATTGGTTTTGTTCTGGAACTTGTGGGGCTCCAGGTCATAGAAATCCTTGAACCTGAGGGGGGGGACACAGAGGGGACATGGGGACACTGTGGGGACATGGGGACATAGTGGGGGCACGGGGACACCCAGGGATGGGGATATGGGGACACAGTGAGGACATGGGGACACCCAGGGATGGGGACAGGGATGTGGATGGGACAAAGGGGAAAGCCAAGAGGGACAGTGGGATGTGGGGATGGGAGGGTCCCGGGGGGCTGAGGGGGATTTGGGGTCTGGGGAAGCCATGGGGGATTTGGGAACCGTGGGGACCTTGAGGGGATTTGGGGCCAGAGAGGACCAGGGAGAATTTGGGGTCTGAGGTGACTTGGGGGGATTTGGGGTCTGGGGGGACCGGGGACAGTTTGAGGTTCTGGGGAAGCTGAGGAGGATTTGGGGACAGCGGGAAGCTGGGGGGGGGAATCTGTCAGTCTGGGGGTGGCCCTGCATGGGCTGTCCCCAAGGATACAGGGGACACTATTGATGGAGGCACAGCAGGATTCGGAGGGAACGCGGTGGGGATTTGGGGCTGGGGGTGATATAGGGGGCCGGGGGGGATTTGGGGCGCCGCGGGGGGTCGTACACGCTGTCCTTGAGGATCTGGGAGTGGATTTCGGCCACGCCGTTGACCGCGTGGGCGCCCACGATGCACAGGTGCGCCATGTTGATGCGCTTGACCGCGCCCTCCTCCACCAGCGACATCCGCCGCAGCCGCTCGTGGTCCCCGGGGAACATGGCGTACACGCGCTGGGGGGGGCACGGCGGGTTGGGGGGGACACCGGATTCCCGAGACCTGCAGGGACCCCCAGGGACACCCCCGGGGACACCGGACCCCTAGAGACCCCCGGGGACACACCCAGAGACACCCCCGGGGACACCCCTAGGGACACCCCCGGGGACACCAGACCCCCAGAGACCCCCAGGGACACTCCCAGAGACACTCCCGGGGACACCCCCGGGGACACCGAACCCCCAGAGACCCCCAAAAGTCACCCAGCCGAGGGATTTCCATGCGCTGGGGGGGCGCGGAGTGTTGGGGGGGGGACGTTTTGCCCCCCCACTGCCACCTCCATGGACCCGCTGCCCCCCACTGTCACCCAACTGTCCCTGAGGGACCTCCACATGCTGGGGGGGGTGGGGGGGCTGTGGGGGCCACCCCCGCCCCCCTCCACCCCAAACCACGCAGGAATTCGAGCCCCAGGTGTGTCCCCCAGGTGTTCCCAAGATGCCCCACAATGACCCCAGGGCCTCGCCCTGCCCCAAACTCCCCGGGGGTCCCTGCCCCTCGTGGCCCCCCCGGCCCCCCCCATTTTGCCCCCCCAGACTGACGTCGAGGAAGCGCTGGTTGATCTCGTAGATGAGCTGCAGGTGCCGCGGCAGCAGCGACTCGAGCAGGTGCACCGGCCACCGCTCCAGCGCCTCGGGCAGCACCGTGTGGTTCGTGTAGGCGCAGGTGCGCACCGTGATGTCCCAGGCCTGCGGGGGGACACGCGGGGACACCCCCAGAGTGACCCACGGTGACCCACGGCCATCCCAGAACCATCCCCGCGCCTCCACACCTGGGGATTACACCCCCGCCTCCCCAACACACGGCGACCCGCGGGTTTTGGGGACCCCCCCGCCGCGGGGGGAGGTCCAGATGTGCCCCCCCGAGACCTCCCCGCGCCCACCTCGTCCCATCCCAGCCGCTCCTCGTCCACCAGGATCCGCATCAGCTCCGGGATGGCCAGCGAGGGGTGGGTGTCGTTCAGCTGGATCGCGACCTGCGGCGGGGAGGGGGACACGGGGGGTGTCAGAGGGGTCAGGGGGTGGTTTGGAGGTCCCCCCGGGGGTGTAGGGTAGGGATTTCGGGGTTCACCTTGTCGGGGAAGCTTTCGAAGGACGTTCGCACGGGGTCGCGGCTGCCGAATTTGGCGGATTTGAAGCGCCGGATGATATCGTGGAGCGTGGCCGCGACCACGAAATATTCCTGCTTCAGCCGCAGCTCCTTGCCCTCGAAAAACTGGGGGTGACCCCCCGTGAGACCCCAAAACAGACCCCAAAACCTTCCTGCTTCCCTTCCCCTCGAAAAATTGGGGTATCCCCCCGTGAGACCCCCGCCAATAAGGACCCCCCACGTTATTTTTGGGGTGCAGCAGGCGAGAGATGTTCTCGGCCAGGTTTGGGGACGCCTTGACCCCCCCGGGGGTCCCTGCCGGCCCCCACCCAGCTCCCCCAGCACCCCCCAAGCCCCCCCAGTTCTCCCATTATCATCGGGAGATGTTCTCGGCCAGGTTTGGGGGTGTCCCAAACCCCCCAGACCCCCCCTGGACCCCCCAAGCCCCCCCAGTTCTTACGTTATCGTTGGGGTAGAGCACACGGGAGATGTTCTCAGCCAGGTTTCGGTCCAGCACGGCCTGGACGTAGCCCCCGACATTGACTGGGGGGGACAAGAGGGGCTCAGGGGGGGTCCGAGGGTGACCCCCGAGTGTGTGGGGGGCCTTAGGGGTGAGGGGGTTTGGTGGGGAGCAAGGTGGGTTTTGGGAGGGTGTTCCTTTGAGGGGGTCCGGGGGATGTTTGGGGGCGTGGGGGGGGGTGTCCCTGGGCGGAGTTGGGGGTCTCGGGGGGGTAGGGATGGGGACAAGGAGGGGTTGGGGGGGATCAAGGAGGAATTTGGGGTGCACCCCTGAGGGCTGGGGGGCAACCCCAGGAAGGGACTTGGGGAGGCCGGGGAGGGGATTTGGGGTCCCGGGGATGGATTTGGGGGGGTTTGGGGGGCACTCACAGTCCTTGAGGTTGAAGTCGTTGGGGGCCCGGGCGGACCAGAGGCGCAGCGTGTTCACGGTGTTGTTACGGTAACCGGGGACGGGCGTGTCATAGGGCACGGCCAGCACCACCTGCGTGTGACACGCGCGTGTGCAAGGGACCCCCGGAACACCCACAGCCCCCCCGGCACGGGACAGACCCCCCCCGGGCCCCAGCCCACCCCAGCTCAGGTGTGTCATAGGGTGTGGCCGATGTGTGTGTGAGACCTGCGTGTGTGACACGTGCGTGTGCGAGGGCTCCCGACACTCATGGCACCCCCACAGTGCCCTCACGCTCACCTGTGCCACACCTGTGTCACACCTGTGTTACACCTGTGTCACCCATGTGACACCTGTGTCACACCTGTGTCACACCTGTGTTACACCTTCTTGTTCAGCCACCTGCTGTGTGTTCCCCACCCTCTCACACACCTGAACTGTCACTTCTGTCACACCTGTGTCACACCTGCGCCCTCACCTGCGTGTCCAGCCAACTGCTGTGTGTTCCCCACCCTCTCACGCACCTGTAACTGTCACCTGTGCCACCCCTCTGTCACACATGTGTCACACCTGCGCCCTCATCTGCGCATTCAGCCACGTGGGCTATGTGCTCCCCCTCCTCTCTCACACCTATAACTGTCACCTGTGTCCCACCTGTGTCACACCTGTGCCCTCACCTGCGTGTCCAGCCACATGGGCTGTGCTCCCCCTCCTCTCACACACCTGCAACTGTCACCTGCGCAATCCCTGTGTCACACCTGCGCCCTCACCTGCGTGTCCAGCCACCTGCTGTGTGTTCCCCACCCTCTCACACACCTGTAACTGTCACCTGTGCCACCCCTCTGTCACACCTGTGTCACACCTGCGCCCTCATCTGCGCATTCAGCCACGTGGGCTGTGCTCCCCCTCCTCTCACACACCTGCAACTGTCACCTGCGCCACCCCTGTGTCACACCTGCGCCCTCACCTGCGTGTCCAGCCACCTGGCCCCGCCCGGCCCGTGCTCCACGCGGCCGTAGAAGTGCACGGGGATCGTGTACTCGGGTCTCGCCTTCTCCCAGGGGTTTCCATAGCGCAGCCAATCGTCGGCTTCTTCCACCTGGGGGGGCCCCGAAACACCTGAGACCCCCAAAACTTTCCGCGAGCCCCCCCCGGACCCCCAACCCCCCCCAGTCATTGCTCTCCTCCACAGGGAGAGCACCCCAAAACCGTCACCCACAGGGACCCACCGGGACTCGATGACCCTTGGGGTCACCCCACCCCCCCGGGCCCCCCCCGCCCCTGTCGCCCCCCCAGGACCCCCGGGACCCCCCCGCACCTGCCACCCTCCCGCGATTCGCTGGTTGAAGATCCCGAATTCGTAGCGGATCCCATAGCCGTAAGCGGCAAGTCCCAGGGTGGCCATGGAGTCCAGGAAACAGGCTGGGGACACAGGGGACATCGGGGGGTCAGGGACATTGTGGGGACACAAGGGACATTGGGGGATCAGGAACATTGGGGAGACACAGGGGACTTGGAGGGGTCAGAGACATTGTGGGGGGCACAGGGGACATCGGGGGGTCAGGGACATTGTGGGGACACGTGGAGGGTCACTGGGGTCCCAGCGTGGCCATGGAGTCATGGAGGGACGGGGGAGTCAGGGAGGGGACACTGGGGACATTGGGGGGATCGGGGGGACCATGTAGAACAGGAAAGAGGCTGGGGCGCAGGGAGATGTCACCAGGGACATTGGGGACAGCATGGGGACATGCGGAGCATCGCGGGGAGATCCCAATGACTGGGACCGTCCTGGGGACGGGACTGTCACCGAGGGAGGGGCACTGGGGACAGCCCGGGGACAATCAGGGACATCCCAGAGATCGGGGTATCACTGAGAGGGGAGGACGATGAGGACATTGTGGGGACCGTGGACAGCACGGGGCCCCCTCCAGCCCCTTGGGGACCCCTAGGGACCCCCCGGCCTCCCCTGCGGGGACCCCCCCGCACCTGCCAGCCTCCCCAGGCCGCCGTTCCCCAGCCCCGCGTCCTCCTCGATCTCCTGCAGCTCCTCCATGTCCAGCCCGAGCTGGGGGGGACAACAGACGAGGGGTCAGGGGAGACCCCAAAACGTCCCTTTCCGTGTCCCCCCCCCATCCCCCCATCCCCCTCGTTGCGCCTGCTCGTTCCCTCTGTGTCCTCCCCGTGTCACCCCCATCCCCTCCATGTCCCTCCCATTCCCGCCCCCCACCCAAATCCCACTGGGCAGCCCGTCACCTCAGCCCCTTCCCAGCCCCCCCAGACACCCCCAGACCCTCCCCCAGACCCTTCCCAGACCCTCCCAGACCCCCGTGCCCCCCCCCCCCACCTGATAAAGCGCCTCGTCACAGCCGCTCTGGAGCCCCAAATTCACCATCGTGTTGGTCAAGGTGCGCCCCATGTAGAACTCCAGGGACAGGTAATAGATGCGCTGAAAAGGGGGGCACGGGGTCAGGCGGGGTCACCCGGGGGGGTCTCCGGGGGGGTCACGGCCACCCCCGCAGCCCCGGGACACCCCCCCGCCGCCCCGCCGCCCCCCCGCTATCCGGTGTCGGGATTAAATGGCAGCGGCTGGGTCAGCGGGAAAGGTCAGGATAAATTTAACTGGGTGAGGGGGGGGGAAGGACCCCCCCAGTCCTGATCACCCCCCCCGAAATGTACCCCTAAACTTGCAGTCCAAAATCCCCCCAGAGACCTGAGGCCCCCCCACAAACCTGCAACCCCAGACCCGCAGCCCCCCGACCCACAGCCCCCCCCCGACTCCTGTGACCTCCCCGACTTGGGGTCATTCTCACGGTGGCACAGTTGGGCACGGCGACCCCCAGGACCCTCCCCAGATCCCTGCAGGAGCCCCCCAGGACCCTCTTCTCCCCACCCGGGAGTCGTTCAGTTACAGCACTGCTGGTCTGCAGCCCCCAGACCCCTCTAGGACCACCCAGACCCCCCCAGGGCCACTCTTTTTACCAGCTTGAGGTCCTTCCCATAGCGGCACTGGTGGGTGTGAAGCCCCCAGACCCTCTCACGACCCCTCAGACACCTTCAGGACCCCTCGGGACCCCCCTTTCCCCCACCCTGGGATCCATCTCATAGTGACACTGCTGCACTCCCAGCCCTCAGGACCCCCAGGCTCCCCCACGACCCCCAAGTCCCTCACCCTGGGGACCTTTCCACAGTGGCATTGCTATGTGTGCAGCCCCCATACCCTCTCACGACCCCTCAGACTCCCCCAGGACTCCCAAAACCCCCCACTTCGGGGTCCCTCTCGAAGTCACTGCTGCGTACCCGCCCCCCACATGACCCCCAGGACTCCTAAGACCCCCACTTTGGGGTCCCTCTCGTAGTACCACTGCTGCGTGCCCGGTCTCCAAGCCCCCCTAGCCCCCCAGGACCCCCAAGCCCCTCACCTTGGGGTCTTTCTCATAGTAGTACTGCTGTGTCCGCAGCCAGCGCCCCACCAGGTGGTCGCGCACGGTGTGAGCCAGCGCGAAGTAGTAATCGCGCGCTGTCGCGACATTGCGATCCTTGACGAGGGTGAAGTGCAGGTGCCTATTGAAGTTGCGCTTCAGGTCCGCCACATTCTCGGCCCCCGCCAGCCCCCGCACGCTGATCTGCCGCCGCCGGTCCTCGTCGCTCAGCGGTCGCGACATGGCGACAGAAATAGGGGGGCTCGCCGCGCAGTCGGAGGGGTTTAGGGGTCCTTGGGTGTCAGGGGCTGGGGAGCTCCCAGGGGTCCGGAGCTTGGGGGGCTCCGGAGATGCTGCACCCGGCTGGGAAGTCCTGGGGAGTCCTGGGGGGCTCCGAGATCGGGGGTCCGGCTTTGGGGGAGTTCCGCAGGGATCCGGGCTCGGGGGACTCCGGGTTTAGTGGGGGGGGTCCGGAGGGCTCCGGGTTTTGGGGGCTCAGGACTTGGGGGGCTCCGGGCCGGGGGCGGTGGCAGCGGCGCCCCGGCCGCTATGAGCGCGCGGGTACATTATTATTCATGAGGGGGGCGGAGCTAGAAGGGAACCACGCCCCATCGCCGTGCAGCGCCCTTGTTTTGTTTATTATTCATGAAGGGGCGGAGCTCTAAGGGGACCACGCCTCAACTCCAACGTGCAGCGTTCCTTTAGTATTAATTATTCATGAGGGGGCGGAGCTTAACGCGCACCACGCCCCAACACCCTCGCGCCGCGATCCTTCTCATTGATTATTCATGAGGGCGGGGCTTGATTCGCGCCACGCCCCCCGCGTGCAGCGCGCCCCCCCTTCCCCGGTCCGACAGCGCCCCCTGTTGGCCTGACGGAATGTTCACATCCCCCCAAAAAAGGGGGAGGAGGAGGGAGGGGGTCCCTGTGTGTGTCCCCCACCCCCCCCATGTCCTGTCCCCAAATCCCCCCGCTGGGGCATCCCACGTGGCCGGAGGGTCCCCGCTGGGGGGTCGTCCTGGGGGTCTCCCGGGGCGGGGGGTCAATGTTTGTTATCGTCCCACTCCCCCCTCCCCCGCGGTAACCGGATCGCCCCTGAAGGTCGCGACATTCGCGGCGACATTCGAGGTGACCTCGGCGGGTGACTGACGGCCGCAGGGGGTGGGGGGGCCGCGACCCCCGCGCCACCGGCTCCGGTTTCAGGGGCGGGGGAGGGACTCGGTGAAACCCGACCCCGGTGAGGTGGGGGCGCGGGGGGGGGGGACGACGCGAGACACGAAATGAGGGGGGGCCCAACGGGGGTCCCGCTCCTTTATTCATACACAAAAAAAGCGCGGGGGAGGGGGGGAGTGTGGGGGGGCTCTACAAGGGGGCGATTGGAGGGGGGGGGCCCAGAACGAAGAGGGAGTTAACACAGGAGAGGGGACCCCAAAATTGAGGGGGGGCTCAGGTTTGTGTCGCTGCACCCCCCCCCTCGCAGACCCCCCCCCCAACCGAGTAAGCCCCCCACCACTGCCCCCCGCCCCCCCTCAATTCAGGGCTGACCCCGATTTGGGGATTTTGGGGTGGGGGGGGATAAAACAGTTCACAAGGTGGTCCCGGGGGGGTTTGGGGGGGCCCATGGGCCGGGGGGGCACCCCAAAATCAATCAGTTCATGGAGGGGGGAGCGCCCCATCAGGGAACAGCCCATGGGGGGAAGACGGGGGAGGGGCTCCCTATGATGGTACAGTCCATTGGGGGGGAGGCTCCCCACAATGGATCACTCTGGGGGGGCTCCCTGTGGTCTTTTGGGGAGGGGGGGTCCCCACAACTCATCAGTCCTTCAGGGGGGCTCCATGTGGTGTTTTGGGAGGGGCTCCCCACAATGGATCAGTCCTAGAAGGGGGGGGATCCCCCTGATGGTTGTGTTTTGGGGGGGGATCCCCACAATGAATCAGTCCTTGGAGGGGGAGTTTTCCCCCCGATGGTGTTTTTTTTTTTTTTTTGAGGGGGGGTCCCCGCAGCGGCAGTGTCCGAGGCTCAGTTCTGGGGGGGCGGCGGGGGGGGCGCGGGGGGCATGCCGAAGGGGGGCAGGGCGGGCACCCCCATGCCCATCATGGTGACGAAGTTAGAAGGGTCCATGGGGGGGGGCGGCGGGGGGGGGGGGGGGCGCGTACATCAGGCCCCCGGAGCCAGGCGGCGGCGGGGGGGGCGGGGGGGCCCCGGGGGGCAGCGGAGGCTGCACCCCGGGGGGCAAAGGCACCATGGAGGGGCTGCCGGGGAGCGGGGGGGCCCCCGAAGAAGCCGCCCCCCCCCCCGCCGCACCCCCCCCCGCCTGCTGCTGCCAGGGCGGGAGGGAGGCGCTGCCAGCGCTCGTGGTGGTCGTCGTATCTGGGGGGGGGGAAAAGGGATTAATTAGCACTGGTGGTAATTGGGGGGGCAATCCAGCCTGAGGGACCCTGAGAAGGGGCAAGACCAGCCCACCCCACCTATGGCATAAGGTAATTAAAGGTGGGGGTAATTAAGGGTAAAAGGTTAATGGGGAGGGTCAGTAAAGGGGCACAGAGAAACCCCCACCTTGTGCAGGAGAATCCCCAAAGTGAACCCCCAAGACGCCCCACCCACCACAGCCCAGCCCCAGAGGTGTTAATTTGGCATGTGGATTAATTACAGGTGTGTTAGAGAAATCTTCATTTGGGGGGCACAACCCCAGCCCCCCAAGGGAATGAACAAATCCCCCCTCCCCCAGGATAACAGGAAAAGGACCCAAACCCAGGGGAAAAAAAACCCAAAATCCCTCTTGCCGCCATCCCTTCCCCACCCCAAAACTGCCCCCCCGGGGGCTCCCCCAGACTCACTTTGCTGCCAGGGCAAGGGGGTGCTGCTGCTGCTGGGGGGCGGCGGCGGCTGCTGCTGCCAGGGAGGGAGGGGGCCGGAGGGGGGGGGCGGCTGCCCACCGGGCGGCGGGGGTGGTGGGGGCAGCATACCCAGCGGCGGCGGCATCATACCTGGGGGGGCAGAAATTCGGGGGTCAGGGGGTGCCAGGACACACAGGGGTAGGGGTATCGTATTGGGGAGGGGGCAATTGGGGGGTTTGGGGGTGCCAGGACACCCAGGGAGAGGGGTATCATATTGGGGAGGGGGAATTTGGGGGCTTCAGGGGGTGTCAGGACACCCAGGGAGAAATGTTTCATATTGGGGAGGGGAAATTTGGGGAGATCAGAGGGGTTTGGGGGTGTCAGGACTCCCAGGGGTAGGGGGGGTCATATTGGGGAGGGGGCAATTGGGGGGTGCCAGGACACCCAGTGACAGCAGCATTACACCAGGGGCAGCAGGGAACTGGGGTGTCAGGAGGAATTTGGGGGCTGGGGAGGTGTGGGGAGGGGGTTCAGGGGTTGTTTTTGGGGAGGGTTGCTCTCACCTTTTCCCTGGTGCAGGCGATAGACCCCAGAGCCCACCGGCGCATTTCCCAGGTACTGATCTTGAGGGAATGAGAGACCGTGGCCTTAGGGATGGGGGGGACCCCCCCCACCCCCAAAAACCCACCCTCACCTCAAAAACCCACCCCCAAAAACCCCTCTTCCCTCCCCAAAAACCTCCTGAGGTTCACTACAAAACCATTGGGAAAATGGTGTTAAATCACATTTTTTTACCACCAAAATTTTAACCTCCACACCCCCAAATCCACATTTATCCCCCTCAATTCCCAATCCTCACCCCAAAATTCTCCCCCCACCCCAAAACCTTCCAGGCTGACGGTAAAGATGAACAAATACGGCCAACCCCCCCTTTTCACCCCCAAAATCCCCCCCAAGTCTTTCACCAAACCTTCCCAGCCCTGGGGGAGGTGGGAGTACTCAACCCTCCATAAAAGCCCTTCCCCCCCCTTTTTAACCCCAAAAAACCCCAAATCCCACCCCAGCCAGGATCGTCCGTACCCATGTGGTGGGGGCCAGGGTGCCCCGGGGGGTGCGGCCCCCCCCCCATGGGGGGGTGGTGGGGCTGCATCCATGGGGGGGGCCCATTTGGGGTGTGCTGCAGGGGGTGCCCCCCGTGGCCCCCTCCCATGCCGGCCATGGGGTGGGGGAAGCTGTGGGGACCCCCAGGCCCCCCCGGCCCCCCGTGCAGCCCGTGGTAGGGGCGGTTCTCCGAGGGCGCCGAGCTCATCCAGGGGGGGCGGCTCTGGGGGGACAAAAATGGGGGTCAGGGGGGTCACAGGGGTCAGGCGGGGTCACAGGGGTCAGGGTCTTTGTGGGGTTCTGAGGGCATAGAGATCATCCAAGGGAGTCAGAGGGGTCTGTGGATTCGGGGGGTGCTCCAAGGAGCTCATCCGGGGGGGCACAGGAGGTTTTGGGGTCTTAGAGGAGGGGTCACTGCCCCCATACATGACTGACTGCTGGAAAAGTGGCTGTTTTGGGGGGGATTTAGAGGTAGGTGAGTGGGTTCCAGGGGGGTCCCAGAGGGTTTTTGGGGGGTCAGTCACTGGCCGGGGTTTAGGGGTAGGTGAGGGGATTCCAGGGTAGTCCTGGAAGGTTTTTTGGGAGTCACTCACTGGGGGAGGCTGTTTTTGAAGGGGGGATTCAGGGTCAGGTGAGGGGTTTCCAGGGGGGGTCACTCACTGAGGGAGGCTGTTTTTGAGGAGGGCGTTCAGGGGTAGGTGAGGGGGTGCCAGGGGGGGTCTCGGAGGGTTTTTCGGGGGTCACTTACCGGAGGGGGCTGCCCCCCAGCCTGGCTGGCGGCGCGGTGGCTGCTGGACAAAGGGCTGTTGTTGTGGGCGGCGTTGGAGCTCACTGACACCGGGGCCTCGCCCAGCTCAGCCATGAGGGACAGGTACTCCTTGTCCATCCGGGCCTTGTCCTGCGCCGACTGCGGGTCCCCGGGCCTGAGAATGCGGGGGTGGTGAGGCTGGGGGGCTGCACCCCCAAATCCCCCCAGCCCACTTCTGGGGGTCCCTGTGTGATCCCCAGGAAGAGCACGGAGAGGACTCGGGGGATTTCAGAGGAACTTGAGAGGATTTAAGGGTGTTTGGGCAAATCTCAGGGGGGATCCCAGAGAGTTTTAATGATCTCAGGGGCGTTCCAAGGATTTGGTGGAAACTCAGAGTGTTTAGGGTCGATCTCCACAAGTTTGGGGGCAGGTACCTCAGAGGGTCTGGGGAAATGTCAAGGAATTTGGTGAATTTTGAGGTATGAGAAGAGTTGAGGTGGTTTCAGGGGTTTAAGGAGCATTCAGAAGGAATTCATGGAGGATCTCAGGAGGATCTGGTGGGGTTTTGGGGTGAATCCTGGGGGTTTAGTTTGGGGATCACCTGGCAAACTTGCAGTCGGAGGCGATGTGCCCGGCGCCACCGCACTTGGTGCACACCGTGGTGTTGGTGATGCTGCGGGTCTCGGTGCTCTGCCACGGCCTCAGGATCCTGGGAGGGGACAGGGGGGTCACTTAGGAACTCCGGGGGGTTATTTTTAAATAATTAGGGGGACTGGGGACCCCTCTGACCGGTTGTCATCCTCCCGCAGGGTCCCGTTGAGCCGTGCCAGTTCCCGCAGCTGCATCTTGCGCAGATCGTTCTGGTCCTCGGGGGTCTCAATGCCCTGCTTCAGGATGTTCCTGATCTGGGGGGCACACGGAGCATGAGACAGGTTGGCACAACTCCAGGGACCCCCCCCCATAGCCCCCCAGGGACACCCCCAAACCTGCTCCACGGCCTTCTTGACGTTCTCCATGGTGTTGGCGGTGACGAGGGCGTGCAGGGGTTCATCCTCGCCCGGCAGCATCTGCCCATCCTTGCGGCCCACTTTGCCCTCCTTCACTGAGCCCTTGCCCCTGATCATGATCTTGGCATTGCACTCCTTCTCGATGTTCTTCAGCGTGTTCCCCCTGGCGATGGGGCACACAGGGATTGTTGGGGGACACTCTGAGCCCACAGAGACCCCACAGATCCTCATCCTCCTTCACCCAAACCTTGCCCTGGACTGTGATCCTGGCATTGCACGGATTTTTCAGTGTTCTGCTTGGGTTAATAGGGTCACACACCCAAATTTGGGGGGATGGACCCCACAGATCCATGGGGTGCCCACACGGTGGGGACTTGGCAGCACCCGGCTCATCAGGAGACAATTATGGACACAGATGTATGATTAAACACCTCCGTGTTAATTAGGGGGGACTCAGGGTGGGGTGACAACCCTGGCAGTGGGAAGGGAAGGGGTCACCCCAAGGGAACACAACCCAGATGGGGAACGGGGCCACCTAATGGATTGGGGGGGGACACCCACAACGGGACCCAACAGCACCTCGACGTCTCCAGGAGCTCCCCACATTAGTGGGGTGAGGGGATCCCCCCCAGTCCCACAGCCCTCCCACCTCCCCAGGATTTCGGGGTGCCCACCTGGGCCCGATGAGGAGCCCCACGAAGTTGATCTCCGGGTACTCATCCTGCGGGATCATCACCTTGTCGCTCACCCGTGTCGCCGGTGGCCTGGGGAAGAGACAAAAGGAAGGGGTCAAACCCCAAACTGGGCGGAATCGGCCCCAAATCGGGCTTGGGGGGTCCCCTCCTCACTTGTAGTCAGCTGGGGGCTTGAAGTCGGGGTTCAGGGCCACCATCTCAGTGATAAGGTTGTGCCTCTCCTCCTCCAACTTCTTGCGCGTGCGGAACTCCCGCGTGTTCAGGCGCTTCCCCTCGCTGTTGTAGATGGGCTCCGGGGAGGGGGACCTGCTCCGGGGGGCAGAGGGGTCACTGGGGAGCCCCCAGACCCCTCAGGGGGGGCTGTGCCCCCAGAACCCCCTCCCCAACCCTCCCAGCCCCCGGGTGTGGGGGGTCTTCCCTCCCCTCGCTGTTGGCGATGGGGAGGGGGATGTGGAGGGGTGGGGAGGGGTCACCTGGGATCAAGACCCCTTTGGGGGGGGGTTACACCCCCCAAATGCCCCCTCCCCAAACCACCACAACCCTCCCCCCATCTCCACCCTCTGCCACTGCCCCCACCCACCCCCAGGAGGGGATAATGGGGGGGAGCATTAATTAGTGCCCAATTCAGGCCAGCAGAGCGTAGCCCTCCCCCTCCCCAGACCCTCTTTGCCCATTTCTCTGCGGTTTGGCCTTTGCTGGGTGAGGGTTTGGCCCCTTTGTCCCCGGTTTTGTTGTTTCTCCCTGGCTTTGCCCCGATCCTGCTCCTTTTTTCCCTGCTCGTGCCCAGTTCTCCCCCGGTTTTGCCCAATTTCCCGGTTTCTAGGAGGAGGAAAAGGTCCCTGTCTGGGGGGGCCGCGCGGCTTTGGCAGCCCCGGAGGGAAGAGTCAAGGTCGCTTGAGCTGAGCCGTGTCGGGGTGAGAAAATCAGATTATGATTAAAAATCAGAATTATCAGCGAGGAAGGAAAAAAAAAAAAAAAAGAGTCAGAATCGCTCGGGTTTGGTTAAATCGGCCCTTGGCTCCCCTCCCCCCCAAAATAGCGAATTTTGGCAGCGGCTGCAAGAAGGGAAGAGATTAAGGCGGATCCTCCAAAAACAGCCGGCGCGGGCGACAGTCGAACCTGCCCCCGGTTTGGGGGGAAAAAGCGACTTTTCGGGGTTGGCAGCAGCCGGGTCCTCGGTGGAACTGCGACGTCACTGTCCCCGCTCGTGATTAATCGTTAATTCATTAATTAATTCCCCCCCCCAACCAGCGCTAACGACGCCGCAGCGGGGGAGCGGCCTCGGCCCGGGGCGCTGCAGGAGCAAGGCTGGGTTAGCGCGGGGGGCCTGCGCCCCCCCCAAACCTGGGAGACCCCCAAAACCTGGGGCTGGGGGTTGACCCCCAAAACCTGGGGGGCCGGAGGGTGTCCCCCTCCCCCGGGACTCCGGAGGGCCCCCCCGGCCACCACGGGGTGAGGGACCCCCACATAAGGTGAGGGACCCCCGGAAGGTGAGGGATCCCTGAGGACACAGGGACCCCCCCGGGGTTGGGGACCCCTGTAAGGTCAGGGACCCCCACAGAGCTGGGGACCCCATGGGGTAGAGGGACCCCAATGATGTGAGGGATGCCCCCAGAGTGGGGGTCCCTGATGGGTGAGGGCCCCCCCATGGGTTGGAGGGACCCTGTCCTGCCCTGCCACAGAAAAATGGGGCCAAAACAGGTGGAAAAGGTGAAAGGAAGGAGGTCGGGGGGGGGGAATTTGGCCCTTTGCAGGGGCAATGGCAGCTCTGCCCCCCCAGAGCCGAATTGGGGTGAAAAGGGGGTGAAAAGAGGGGAGAAAAGGGGGTGCAGTGGGGCCGGGGCCTCGTTAAGGTGCTGCCGTGGGTCATTAACATGCAGCTAATGAGGCCCAGGCTGGGCTCAGTGGGGTGCAGAGCAGCACCCCCAAACTCAGGGGAAACACCCCAAAATGGGGGGGGGGGTCTGGATCAGTGCGGGGTCCAGAGCAGCACCCCCCAAATTTGGGGTCGGGGGGGGGGTCCCGACCTGTCCTCGTGGGTGGGAGGAGAACGAGGGGGGGGCACACCCGGGGGTCTCCCGTGCGCTGCTTGCAGCTCACGGGGGGGCCCAGGGGGGGGTCACTGGGGGGTGCCCAGGTCTCGGGGGGCCCGGGGGGGTGCCCGGGGGGGCAGGGGGGGGAGGTCCCGACCTGTCCTCGGGGTTAGGGGGGATGCCCAGGTCTCCCGTGCGCAGTTTGCGGGTCAGGTCTTCGATCTGCAGTTGCACTGGAAGGAACCCGGTCCCGGAGAGGTGAGAGAGACACAGTTACAAAACACCCACATTTTGCCCCCAAAAATTCAAAAACATTCCTCCCCCAAATCCTTCTTCCCCACTCTTTTTCTTTTTTTTTTTTTTTCTACCTACACCGGTTCCATGGCACCAAAAAGAGGCATTACTGCCCTAAAACCAAATGGTTACGGTGAGAAAAACCAGGTGTTGTTACCTAAAATTGACATTATTAGCAGAAAAACACACCTTCTTAGCAATAACAGCAGGTTATTACCCCAAAAAACACATTGTTAGCCCCAAAAAACATGTTATTACCAAAAAAAGCAGGTTATCACAAAAGAAAAAAAATCACATTATCATCAAAAAAATCACACGATTACCCAAAAAAAGCACATTATTATCAAACCTCCTGGTACTATTATGGAAAAACTAAAGATTGTTATCATAAAACCAGACATTATTACCTAAAATAGAAAATTATCAGTCAAAAAAAAGACATTATTTCCTAAAATATCACATTGTTACCTAAAATGTGAGATTATTACTACAAAACGTAAACGTTATTACCTAAAACAACCACACTTTTATCTAAAAGAATCACAATTTTACCTAAAACAAGTGATCATTCCTAACAAAATAGACGTTGCCTAAAATAACCACATTATTACTCAAAACGCATGACTATTACTAAAAAAAGCAACTGTTATTACCTAAAACAGGACATATAATTAAACACAATCATTATTACCTAAAACACCTGATTATTACCAAAAATAAAGGTTATCAGAAGAACATTGTTACCTTAAAACAGACAGTAACACCTAAAAATATATTATTACCAAAAACCAACATTGTTAACCAAGAGACTACACCATTAAAATGATACATTTTCACCTAAACCTGTAATTTATTGCCCAAAATTGCAAGTTTTGGCTTAATTAATTCCCCCCAAGTCCCGGGTGGGTGCTGACCCAAACTCTGGGGGGGTCTGACCCTAAACCTCAGAGGCTTCTGAGCCCAAACTCCCCTAATTTAGTCCAAAATTTGGGTGTGTTACTCATGTGAACATGGGAGTTTTAATCCCAAATCCTGGAGGTTTAGCCCCAGAATCCCGGGGTGGTTCTGACCCCAAATCCCAGGGGGGTTTTAACCCCAAATCCTAGGGGGTCTGACCCCGATCCCAGGGGTGGGTTCTGACCACGATCCCGAGGTGGGGGGGAGTTCTGACTCAAATCCCATGGGGGAAGTGTAACCCCAAATCCAAGGGGTTTGACCCCAGTCCTGGGAGAATTTTAACCCCAAAACCTGCATGTTCTGACCCCCAACCTCGGGGGGAGTTTTAACACCAAAACCTGCGGGTTCTCACCCCCAAACCGTTACCGATGTGGGCGTGCTCCTGCTCGCACCTCAGCCCCAGGGTGGTGGGGAGAGAAATCTGGCCCCAAACCCTGGGTTCTGACCCCAAAACCCGGGTTCTGACCTCAACCCCGGGGCCGGTGACCCCCAAACCCGCTGTTTTTCCCCCCAAAACCGTTACCGATGTAGGCGCGTTCCTGTTCGCGAGTCAGCCCGGGCGGGATCACCGTGGGCATCCCGGGGATCACCGTCTTCTGCTCCAGCGAGTCTTGGTTCCAGCGGCTGCGCTTCCGCTTCCGCGGGAAGTCTGGGGGGAAAACGCAGGGATTTGGGCAAATCTAGCAGCACAGACTCCCCTGAAGGGGATCGGGGACAGGAGGAGGACAGGGGAAAGCGTTTGGAGGGTCCTCATGTCCTTTTTTGGGGGAGTTGATGGAGCCGGGAGTTGTCTTGGGGGGTGCCAAGGAAGCCCCGTCCCCACAGTGGGGACATCAGGGGGTCGCTGTCCCTGAGAAAGGATCTGGGGGGTGTTTTGGGGGGGTACGAAGGGAAGCCCTGTCCCCCGGGGTGGTTTGGGGGTCCCGTTCCGAGGGCTTCCCCCGCCTCCCTAGGCTCCATCTTGGCCTCGCGTGTCCTGACACGTGTCCCGGCCGGCGGGGGGGGAGCGAGGGGGGTGGAGGCGGCGGGACCCCCCCCACGCAGGGGGGATCAGAGTCCGGGGACCCCCAAATCGAGGGGTTATAAACCGGGGACCCCACAAAGTAAGGGGGTTACAGTGCGGAGAGCGCCAAACTGGAGGGGTTAAAGTCCAGAGACGCCCCCCAGACCGTCCCCGCAAGCCCCCCCGGGCTGCGCTTCTTCCCGGGGGTCCCGGAGAAGGCCCCCAACCCCCGATCCTCGTCCCCCACCCCCCTGCCCCCCGATCTCCCCCTGCCCCGGGCCGTACCTGCCCTCCGGGGCTTGTGCGCGGCGCCCGCCCGTCCCGCCGCATCTCCCGGCCCAGTGCCCGCGCCCCCCGCGCCCTCCTCGGGCCGCGGCTGCTGCGGAGCCCCCGCGGGCTGGGGGGGGGCGGCGGGGGCGGCCGGCGGAGCCCCCGCGGGGGCCGCGGGCGGGTCATGGCCGGGCGGCGGCGACGGGAAGCGAAACTGCCCGTAGGGAGCGGCGGGCGGCGGCTGAGGGGCCGCGGGGCCGCCCGGGGGCTGCGGGGCCGCGGGGCCGCCCGGAGCCTGCGCAGGCGGAGGTGGCGGCGGCGGCGGCTGCGCCGGCGGCTGCGGCTGCGGAGGTGGCGGAGGCGGCGGCGGAGGAGGCGGCGGAGGCGGCAGTGCCGCGAAAGGGAAGGCGGCGGCGGCCATGGGAGCGCGGGGGGCGGCGGGACCGGGAGCGGGGCCGGGCTGGGCCGCGCTCGCCCCGGTCGCCATAGAACGGCCCCCGCGCGGCCTTCGCGAACCTTCCACGCCGCCGCGCCGCGCGCGCCGCGCTGATTGGTCGCGCTGCGCGTCACTCAACAGCAGCACCCATCGCGATTAGCTCAACGAGTTGCCCGTCAGAGCGACAGACGCGGGGATTGGCCAGCGGGAGGGAGCGGGGGCGGGGGCGAGCGCTGAGGCGCTGGCGGCGGCGATTGGCCGGCGGGGGCGTCGTTCAGGCGGAACGCGGGGGAGGGGGGCGCTCCGGCGGCGAGCGGCGATTGGGTGGCGCGGCGGAGGGCGGGAGCCGCCGCGGGGGCTCTGCCGCCATTGGCAGCACCGCGCCCCGCCCCGCGCCCCCGGTCGGGGACGGCGGGAGACCCCGTGCCGGGCGAGACTGACGTCTACACCTGACTTTGGCTGGGCAGAGCCGATTGGCTGCTGCTGCTGTCGCTCAGGGAGAGCACACGCCGATTGATGGAGGAGGGAGTGGGGGGCGGGCGGGAGCGCGGCCCGCCAAAACCTCGCGCGAAGCATCGCGGGAGTTCGGCCGGGCCATTCACCCCCCCGCCCGCGCAAAGGATCATGGGAGTCACCCCCTCATCCGCCCCCCCCAACCGGGTCCGTCCCCCCCCCGCAAAAAAGAACGAGACGTTCGGTAAAACCAACAACATTTTATTATTAATTATTTAATCGCTTCCCCCTCCCTCCAGAGTGTTGGACCACCCCCGGGTCCTTCCGTGTCCCCTCCTCCCCGGATCCCCCAAATCCGGGACCCTCCCAAAGTCCGTACGAGGGGTCCCAAAGGCCTCGTTTTGGGTACCCCAATCCCCGCAATCCCAAATCCCGCAATTGTCCCCGCAATCCCAAATCCTCTGCCTGAGCCCCACCCCCGCCCTCTAAAGTCCCTGAGCCCCCCACCCGGTACCCCAAAATCCCCCTTTCAATAAACGCCCTCAGCCCACCTCGGGGTCCCACTGTACCCCCCCCCAGTCTCTTGTTGCACCCCAAACAACCCTATTTGGGGGGCTCAGAGCCCCTCAGGGGGGTCTTAAAAGGGGCAGTCTTTCCCACCCAACCCCAAATCCTCCACCCCAATTCCACCCCAAAAACCCCCCTAAGCCCCCCTGCTGCACCCCAAATTCCCCCTCTTGCACCAGAAGGTGACTTTGGGGGTGTCCCCCTAGCATTTAGGGGAGTTCTCAGCCCTTTTTGGGGTCTCTTCAGGCAGGGCAGGGGGTGGATTTGTGGAGGGACCACCCCAGAGTTTACTGAGGACCCCAAGGAGGACATGGGAGACCCCAGGGCCCACTCAGGATCCCCCACATCCTCTGGATTGCCCCCAAATTTTGGGTTTCTCTTTGACCCTTTCCAGGGTCTCTTTAGGAAGGAAAGGGGAGGGGCACTGACGTGAGTTTCAGGTATTTTTGGGGTTCCTAAGTGGTTTGGGGTGGCCCCAGATGAATCATCCTGGCGTGTGTTAAGAAAAGGGAAGGTGCGGCTGCACCTGGGGCAGGTCCAGGGTGGGATTTTGGGGTTTTTGGGGATCCCTATGACCCTTCCTGAGGTCTCTTGACCCCCCTCATGGGGGATACTGAGTCTCCCAGCTATTTTTGGGGTCCCTAAATGGTTTTGGGGGGGGTCCCCAGAAGAATCTTCCGGGCATCTATTAAAGGCGAGGGTACAGCTGCACCTGGGGCTGGCCTGGGCTGGGGGTCCCAGGTGGGGCTGGGATTTTGGGGGTCCCTATGAGCCTTTCCGGGGTCTCTTGAGGAAGGGCAGGGGATAGGCACCGGGAGGGGCACGGGGGCGGCGCGGCTGCACCTGGGACTGCGCCGTGAGCTGCAGTTTGATGGCGCTCGAGTTGACCTTGGCCGCCCGCAGCAGCTCCTTCATCCCCCGCATCTTCTGCGAGCGGAACCGCAGCACCGGCCCCGGGGGGGGCGCGGGCGGGGCCGGCCCGGGGGTCCCGGGGGCTGGGGGGGCGGCAGGAGGGGGTGGCGGGGTCTCCTCGGGGCGGGGGGCGCGGGGAGGGGGGCGGCGCTCGCCGGGTTTTTTGGGGGTGGGCGGCTCCTCGGGTTTGGATTCGCGGCGGGGACCGCGGCGGCGACCATCGCGGGGGTCCTCGGGGCCCCCCAGATCCGCCTCGGGGGGGGCAGGGTCCTCGGAGAGCAGTGTCACCTGCTGGCGCACCTGGAGGGACACAGAGGGACATTGGGGGGACATTGCAGGGCACAGAGGGAGGGTCATGAGGGGAGGCAGGAGGGACCGTGGAGACCCCCCAGAGGTTTTTGGGGATGCCAGGGAGGATGTGGGGGAACCCACTCAGGACCCCCCAGGGAAGACATGGGGGACCCCAGAACCGACTCAGGACCCCCCTAATCCCCAGCGATGCACCAAGAAGGAGAACGGGGACATCCAAAACCCACTCAGGTTCCCCCAAATTCCCAGGGATGCCCCAAAAAAGGAGAAGGGGCAACCCAGGGCTCACTTAGGACACCCCAAGGAAGATGTGGGGGGCCCCAAAACCCATTTAGGACACTTCAAACCCTTCATGTGGACATCAAAGTGACCAAGGAACTGGACAAGGAAGGTGGCCCAGCCCCACGCAGCGCATGGAGGGGCTCCCCACCCCCAGGGCCCCCCCAAACCCCCAGAGGACCCCCCAAAGGCCTCACCTGGCCATCGAAGCGGCCGAGGGACTGGACGAGGAAGGTGGCCCAGCCCACGTGCAGCACTGGGGTGGGGCTCCCCTCCTCCCACCTGCAGATGCCGTCGTAGAACCGCAGCAGGTGAGCGAAGCACTCGGGGTCCTGCAGGGCTGGGAGACCCCCGGGGGCCCCCTGCGGACCCCCGAGTCAGAGGGGGGACCCCAAAGCTGGGGGGGAACCCCATAAATGGGGACAGGAGCACCTCCACCCCATCACGTGGGGAGCTGGGGGGTGTCTGCCAGTGGGGACCCCCAAATTCAGAGCCTTCCAGATGTGGGGGAACCCCTGGCTCCCACAAGGGCACATTCCCAAATGTAGGGCACCCCAAAATACCTCCCCCCACGGGCAGAACCCACCCCCCTATATCCCCCCCGCTGCAAACACAGCAGGAAATCCCACCCCGAGCAGGGCTCCCCCACCCCCACCCAGGGCTCCTCCACCCAAATTTGGGGTCCCCAAGTCCCGGTCCCACCTCAGCCCCTGGGGGGGGCTCGGCCGCTGCCTCCTTGAGCAGGTTGGGGATGACATCGTTGGCCACATCAAAGAATTCCTTGTAGATCTCCTCGTCCTCCCGGCAGTAATTGTAGCTGGGGGGGGACAAGGGGGGCTTGGGGGGCTACCCCACATGGTTGGGGGGCACACGGTGCTTGGGGGCTTCCCACAAAGGAGGGGGACCCCAAGAACCCGACCCTGGGTGTGGGGCACAGGCTACTCACAGCCACAGGGAGGATGTAGCCCCCCCAAAGGGGGGCTGCTTACCCCCAAGGGCCCCCCACAGTCCTGAACACCCCCTCAACCCCCACCAGCCCTGCCCCAGGGGGAGGAGTAGGGCCCCCAGGTAACCCCAAAACCTGCAGGTCCCCCCCAGGACCCCCCAGAGCCCCCCACTCACTCTTGGATGACGGTGGCAGTGTCAGCCCAGGCCTCCAGGGCCTCCTTGACGTTCTTGTTGCGGCAGTGGTACCCGGCCAGGTACAGGTAGGGGTAGATGTGCTCGTTGTTGTAGTAGGTGCGGGCAGAGTGGATGCCCTGGGGGCGGCGGGGAGGGGTCAGGGCACACCTGAGCCCACCTGGGCACACCCCTGTGTCCCCAAAACACCCCCCCATCGTCACCTGGTGGTACAGGGTGAGGGGGTCGGGTCTGCCGGGGGTGGGCTCCAGCTCCTCCAGGTCGGCCAGGTTCCCCAGCGCCATGGGGTACCTGTGGGGCAGGTGGGGGGCGGCCCCATGGCGGGTTGGGGGGGCCCCAGGACAGCTTGGGGGGCAGCCCCATGGCGGGTCGGGGGTGCCTCTCACCTGTCCAGGTGCCCCATGTCGTAGAGCAGCCACAGCAGGCGCTGCGGGGGAGAGGAAGGAGAGATGTGGGAGTGCCCCTCACCTGCCCCACACCCGGCCCGGCCCTGCCCCACACCTGCTGCAGCTGCAGCAGCTCCAGGCTGTCGGTGTGGCCGTCGATGGACGGGTTGATGGCACACACCATGAACGCCACCTCCATGTGCCGCGTGCAGCGCAGGTACGACCCCTTCAGGTACAGCCAGCTCTGGGGGACAGGGACACAGGTGACACAGGGACATGGTGACACTTCCACCTGTGCCCCCTGCCCCGGTATGAGCCCTTCAGGTACAGCCAGCTCTGGGAGACAGGGGGACAGGTGACACAGGGGACATGGGGACATTTCCACCTGCCCAGGATCTCCTAGAACGCCCCTGTCCCTGCCATTCTTGTCTCCCTGGGGACCCCCTATCCTCATACCCCTTTCCCCCCATCCTCTCAGCCCCCCTGTGTGTCCACCCCATCCCTCTGACACCCCAGCCCCCATGTCCCCCCAGCCCCCCCATCCACCCCATCCCACTGACCCCCACAGACCCATGTCCCCTCCATACCCTCTCGGCCACTCCGGCCTGCACAGGCTGTCCCCTCCTGTCCTCGTTGCCCTTCCCGTGCCAGGTGACCTCGGCGGTCTGGGCTCCCCCAGCCCCAAAGGCCACCCAGGCATGGTCCTCGCTCAGGGCCAGGTGCACATCCGGCAGCCCCAGCACCTGGCAGGCCCCGACCACGGCAAAGGCCACCCCTGAGCTGTCCAGCTTCGTACCTGGGGGGACACAGGGGGGTTCAGGGACACACAAAGCCCCCCAAAGCCTCCCCACCACCCTGGAGCTGTCCCTGACAGGGGGGACATGGGAGTGAGGGACCTCCCATCAGTGACAAAGCTGAAGAGGGACATGGCATCCACCTGGCCCTTGAAGCAGGAGCAACTGAGGCTGCTCCAGGTGGGACCCCAGCCCCACCAACCCACTCCAGCCACCCCCCAGGACCCCTCCTCACCCGTGATGAAGCTGAAGAGGGACTGGATGTGAGCCCGGTCCTTGAAGTAGGAGCGGCTGAGGCTGTTCCAGATGACATCGGACACTTTCCGCACCAGGTCCCGGGAAGAGCAGCCATCGGGCCGGGGGTACAGGGACAGGTCCACAGCCCCCCGGATCTGTGCCGTGAAGCGGGCGTAGAGCGCGGCCACGATGGACAGCTCGGCCACCGGGAAGTACAGCCGGGTCTGGGGGTCCGGCCCGGGCCGCGACTCGAAGGAGACCCCAGGGACGTTGGTGGGCAGGACGCGGTTGACGGCCAGGAAATGCTCCACGAAGCCCAGGACCAGCGAGAGCAGCACCAGGTCGGGCTCAGGCTGGCGCAGCTCAGCCTCGAAGAGCCGCACTACGGCGGCCACGGAGCGGAGAGGGAACAGCGCCTTCTGCCAGGGCTTCAGCCCCATGGTGGGGCCTGGCGGGGGGAACGAGGGGTCACGGGGGGGAAATGGGGGCTTTGAGGGGAGTTATGGGGGTCCCAGGGGTTGGGGGGACTCAAGGGCTGGAAGAGCTGCCCCAGAGGGGAGCAGGAGCAGCGTTTTCGGCCAGGGCTTCAGCCCTATGGTGGGGAAATGGCAGAGAGAAATAGTGGTGGGGGTCCCAGGGAAAAATGGGGGGTAATGGGGGGAGTCCAGGGCACCAGAGCTGGGACAGGACGGGAGAGGAACAGCAGCGGCCGGCGGGGCCCGAGCCCATGGGAGGGACTGGGGGGGAAATGAGGGGTTGGGGGTCCTGGAGGGGCACAGAGGGGTTATGGGGACGCCTGGAGGGACACAGGGGCAGGGGCGGCTGTGGGGTCGGGGGGATTACAGGGGCAGGGAGAGTGCGAAGGGCCTGAGGGGTTTGTGAGGGGGATTGAGAGAACCCTCGGCGCTGAGGCGGCCGGCACGGACCCGCCTCTTCCCGGAACCCCCAAAGCCGCGGAAACGCTCGGGGGACCACCCGAGACCCTCCCCCCACGTCCCCGCCGTCCCGGTGCCCACCCAGAACCCCTCAGAGCCCCCGAGGCCCTGTCCTGACCCGCCCAAAACCCTCCCCGGCTCCGGGACTCTCCCTCGGCCCTCACCGCGGCCGCCGCCGGCGCGGGCAGCGCGGGGCACGACGGGAGTGGGCGGTGCCTGCGCGCGGCGCCGACCGCGATTGGACGAGCGCCGAGGGCGTGGTCTTGTGGGCGGGGCACTTGTGGGCGTGTTCCAGCGTGGGCGTGGTTTGTGTTGTGGGCGTGGCCCCTCTTTCCTCCCCAATGGCCGCAATTTCACCCCCAAATTCCCCGCATTTTACCCCCAAATCCTCCCGATTTCACCCCCAGATCCCTCCGATGTCACTCCGAATTGCCCCCAACTCCTCCCTGAATCCTGTCCCAAGTGCCCCGAATTGCCCCAATTCCCCCCCAAACCCCCCCTCTGATCCCCCAAGTTCCCCAATCTCCCCTCTCCCGTTCCCCCCCAAACCTCCTCTCTATCCCGCTCAAATTCTCCCAAGTGAGAAAAGACCCCCCCAAAATCCCCTCCAGCCCCCACCACGCAGGCAGCGCCGCTGGGGCTGTTCCCCCACGTCCTTTATTGGGGTCCGGGGGGTCCCGGAGGGTCCCCGGGGGGGTGGCAGCGGCGTCGGGGCCGGACCCGGGGAGTCCCGGGGGTCCCGAGAGGGTTCCGAGGGGGTTTCAGCGGCGCTGGGGCAGGCAGAGCCCCCCCGGCCGAGCCCGGGTGGTCCCGGCTTTGCAGGCGCAGCGAAAGGAGCCGCTCGTGTTGATGCAGCGCTCGCGGGGGCAGCGGGGACCCCCCCGGGGGTCCCGACACTCGTCGATATCTGGGAGGGGGACACACACAGGTCAAGGACCCCCAAAATAACCCTCTGGGATTCCCCACATTCCCCCCGTGGAACCCCCGAACTTCCCCCCACCCGGGGATCTCGACACTCATTAAAGTCTGGGGGAACAGGGTGATTAGGGAGCTCAAAAATACCCGCTGGGACCCCCAACCCCCCCCGACAAAGCCCCAGCTCCCCGTGATGTCTGTGAACATCGGGGACCCCCGGGGGTTCCCAATATTTAGGGGTCCTGACCCCTTCCCCACCTCCCACCCCGCAGGACCCTGGCATTTTGGGTCGCTCGAGGGGTCCCAGGGCGGTTTGGGGGTCCCCATTTTCTGGGGGGGGGGTCTCACCGAGGCAGCGGGTGCGGGTGGGGTCCGGTTGAAAGCCGGGGGGGCACTCGCAGCCCCCCCGGGGGGAGCGAAGGCAGCGGCCAGGGACCCCCCCGGGACAGGGACACTCGGCTGAGTCTTCCTCGGAGCTGTCGTCACCTGGGGGGGACACGGAGGGGCTGGGGGGACCCGCGCGGGGGGCACGGGGGGCTGGGGGATCCCGGCTCAAAGGGGTGCAGGGGATTTGGGGCTGGGGGGAGCTGGCTGGGGGGGTTTAGGGCCAGGGTTTGGGGTCCCAAAGTGGGGGGGGATCGCGGGTTGAAGGGGCACAAGGCCAAGGTTTGGGGTCCCCAAGATGAGGGTCTCAGTTCTGAATTTGGGGTCCTGGCGGTTGGGGGGTCCCGGGGTGGGATCCCGGGGGGTTTGGGGGTCCTGGGGAGGGGTTGGGGGTGCAGGTTTTGGGGTCCCACCTCTGCGGGGCCCCCCCAGGCCGAGGGGGCTGACGTCCCAGAAGGAGTTGCTCTCGCTCTGCAAGGGGGGGCACGGCAGGCCTGGGGGGACCCCCATGTCACCCCCTGTCCCCAAGACCCTCAGCAGCTCCTCCAGATCCCATAGAGCCCCCCCCCTCAGAGCCCATGGGGACCCCCCAGCCCCCACAGACCCCCAGATTCCATCGGGACATATCCAACGCAAATCCCCCTATGCCACCCGGGACACCCCCGACCCCCCCAGAGCTCCTCCCAATCCCACTGGACCTCCCAGAGACCCCTCCCCGTCCTACCCAGGACCCCCCCAGCCCTACCCCAGAGACCCCAAATCCCCCCTAGGACCCTACAACCCCCCAGAATCTCCCCAAATCCCCCCCATAACACCCCCCCAGACTCCCCGCAGTCACCTGGGGGCCGGGGGGCGCAGGGCCGGCAGTGGGGGCCCCATCCGGCCCCCCCCCGGCAGCAGCACTCGTCCAGCGTGAGGGGTCCCCCCCCGAGGGGCGCCCCGCAGACCCCCTCGTCCCCCCGCCGCTGCCAGCACACGTCCCGCCGCTCCGGAGGGGGGGGGCGCTCGGGCGGGGGGGGGCGTTCTGCGGGCATGGGGGAGGGGGGGGTGGTCAGGAACCTTCAAACCTCCCCCCATAGAACCCCCAAATTTACACCCCAGCCCCCCCCCCCCCAGAGACCTGGGAACCATCGGTGTCTTGGGGGGATCTCGCGGGGGGGCACGGGGGTCGTAGGAGCAGCACGGGGGGGCTCCCCTGGACGTGCCCTTTGCACACCCACCATCCCCCCTCGCTCATCCCCGGCCCCGCCGGGGGTCTCATCACAGCCGGGAGGGGGGTCTCATTATGCCCGGGGGGGTCTCACCACACCCGGGAGGTCTCCCCGTGCCCGAGGGGGGGAATTGCACCTCCGCAGCCGCGGGTGGTCCCTGACACCCCCACTACCCCCATAACCCCTCCCGGTCCCCCAGAGGGTCTCATCGTGCCCGGGGGGGTCTCATCGTGCCCGGGGGGTCTCTCACCGTGCTCGGGGGCGGGGAGGCAGCGCCGCAGCCCCGGGTGGTACCGCGCCCCCGGCCCGCAGGTGCAGCGGAAGGAGCCGCGCGTGTTCTCGCACGCTCCGTCCACGCAGTTCGACTCGTCCAGACACTCGTCCACGTCTGGGGAGGGGGCGTGGAGGGGGTTCTGGGGTCTCCACGGCAGTGCGGAGACCCCCAGGGGAATCCCAAAACCCCCGGGACCCGCAGCAGCTCGGGGACCCACAGGGAGCCCCTGGGACCCCCAAAACCCTAAAGAGTTTTAGCACCCTGCGGGACCCCCCAACACGCCCGGGACACGCGGGGACTTCCAGGGATCCCCTTGGCGTTGCAGGGACCCCCAAATGCACACAAGGACCCCCTCAGCACTCTCAGGGACCCCCAAACACCCCCGGGACCTCCAGGAAACTCCAAATACCCCAGGGAACCCCAAACACCCTGGGGACCCCCCCAAACACCACCATACACATCCCAGCACTCCCAGGGACCCCCAAACACCCCCCCGAAGCCCCCAAATACCCCCATGGACCCTCCCCCAGCACCACCAGGGACCTTCTGGAAGCCACTGCTTGCTCCCCATGGCCCCCAGGCGCCCCCTGCCCCCTCCGGGGACCCCCTGGGGACCCCCCCTCACCCAGGCACTGCCGCAGGGCGCTGTCGTAGTCGAAGCCTGCCTTGCAGTAGCACTCGTAGCCCGGCTGGGTGTTCACACACTTCCCCCCCTTGCAGATCTCGTCCCCGAAGAGCCCGCACTCATCGATGTCTGCGGGGGGGGGGGGACAGGGTCAGGGACATCGCCCCGGGCACCCCCAGGGGACAGGGACACCTCTCGGAGACGCGGGGACCCTCGGGACAAAAGGGGACAAGGACTCCTCCCCCTTGGGAAAACGGGGACCCTCGGGACGGGGGGGGGGGGACCGCAGGGGACAGGGGACCCCCCCAGGGGATGGGGGGACATGAGGGGACCCGGCGGGAGGGTCTCACCCCGGTGTGCGGGGACCCCGTAGTCGAGGCCGTTGTCGTCCTGGATGAAGCCCCTCCCGTCGGGACAGAGCGCCACGAACTCAGCTGGGGGGGGCGGAAAAGGAGGTCAAGGGGGGGGTCCTGAACCCCCAGACCACCCTCAGAACTCCGCAGCTGTCCCCCCACCCACCCCTGGTGTCCCCAAACCGCTCCCGGGGACCCCCCCTTTAATCAGGACAGAGCACAGCAACTCTGCCGGGGGGATCGAGCCCCCCTTGACCTGCCCGAGCCCCCCCAAAGAGGGGGAGGCAATGCGGTCCCACTCGGCTTGGGACCCCCAAACCCCCCCCGCCGTACCCGAGGAGGGGAGGGGGCAGGGGTACACCTCGCACAGGTCCCCCCAGCCTGCCCCCACGGAGCAGCAGCACTCCCCCCGCGTCACGTTCGTCCCCAAAACGGCGTCGCAGAACACGGGCAGCTCCAGGCTCAGGTAGCACTCCTTTCGGGGGGCGGGGGGCTCCCGAGCTGCGGGGGGGGGTCAGAGGGGACCTCAGGGACTCCCCGAAATCTCAGGGATCTCCCAAAGACCCCTCAGAGCCCCCCCAGAGCCTTTAGATCTTCGGAGACGCCTCTCCCACCCCGAGCCGCACGGACACCACAAAGAGCCCCCCAGAGTCTCAGGGACACCCCGAGCCCCAAGAACTCCCCAGATACCCACCGCAAGCCCCAGGGACCCCCCCAAAGACCCCCCCCAGAGTCTCAGGGACACCCCCGAGCCCCAGAGACCCCTCAGACCACCCTGGGAAACACCCCCCGCCCACATCCCCAGGGACACCCCGGCGCCCGTAAAAACTCTTGTGCACTCCCAGGGACCCCCTAAGGATGCCCCCCGCGACCTCCCTGGGTCCCCCCAGATGCTCAGGAACCCCCCCAGACCCTCAGGTACCCCACAAAGCCCCAGGGATGCCCCAGAAACGTCCCCCCCCAGACCCTCAGGAACCTCCCAAAACCCCAGGGGTGCCTCAGAAACCCCTCCCAAGACCCTTAGGACTACACCCCATTCCTTCCAGGGACCCCCCAAGAGGAACCCCCAGATTCCCAAGGACCCCCCCGCGCCCCCGGACCCTCCCCCCTCACGGAAGCAGCGGCGGCCGTCGGGGCTGGGGGCGAATCCCGGGGGGCAGCGGCAGCTGAAGGAGCCCTCGAGGTTGGTGCAGGTGCCGGGGGGGGGGCAGAGCCCCGGGTCCAGCGCGCACTCGTCGATGTCTGGGGGGGGGATTGAGGGGGGATGGAGTCGTGAGACCCCCAAGGACCCCCCCAGAGACCCCCCCGGGCAGTCACTCGCACGATGAGGGGGGGTCTCCACATACCCACCCGGGCAGCGGCGGCTGCGCATAGCCGGGGGGGGATTATGGGGGTGTAGGCGGTGTTTTGGGGTTTATTTTGGGGAGGGGTCTCCACTCTAACCGTGGCAGCGCATACGCGAGGGGGGCTGCTTTGGGGGATATTTTGGGGGGTGTTTTGGGGTTTATTTTGGGGAGGGGTCTCCACACTAACCCCGGCAGCGCCGCCCGTGCACCAGCGCGTACCCGGGGGGGTTATGGAGTGGGGGGGGCTGTTTTGGGGTTTATTTTGGGGAGGGGTCTCCACACAAACTCTGGCAGCCCGTACCCGAGGGGGGCTGTTTTGGGGGATATTTTGGGGGGTGTTTTGGGGTTTATTTTGGGGGGGCTTTCCACACTAACTCCGGCAGTGCATACCCGAGGGGGGCTGCTTTGGGGGGTGTTTTGGGGTTTATTTTGGGGAGGGGTCTCCCCACTCACCCTGGCAGCGCCGCCCGTGTACCAGCGCGTACCCGGGGGGGCACAGGCACCGGTAGGACCCCGCCGTGTTCACGCAGTCCCCCCCCACGCAGGCGGCCGCGAACTCGCACTCGTCGATATCTGGGGAGGGGGCGAAAGACGAGACCCCCGTGTGCGGGACCCCCATGTGCGGGACCCCCCCAGACCGGGGGACCCCCCCAAATCCACTCCCAAACCCACAGAGCTCCCCCCGACCCTATTGATCCCCCCTGTGGAGAAACCCCCAAATCAAAGACTACCCCCCGAAACCCCCGACCCCCCGTAGCCCCCCCAGATTTGGGGGTACCTTGGCAGCGGGGGGGGTCCCGCGCCGGCTGCAGCCCGGGGGGGCACTGGCACTTGTAGGATCCGGGGGTGTTGACGCAGCTCCCCCCGGGGCAAAGCCCCCCAGCCTCGCACTCGTTCACATCTGAGCGACCCCCGTCAGCCCCCAACCCTGGGTGGGGGTCCCAGGGGGGGTTTTGGGGTGGGGGGGTGCCCTGGCTGGGGTCCGGGGGGATCCGGGGCGGGGGGGAAGGAATGGAGTTCCTGGGGGGGATTTAGTCGGGGACCCAGGGTGGGGGGCGTTTGGATATTGGGGAGGGGGTCCCCGACAAGGGGTTCCAGATAAAGGGGTCTCCAGGAAAAGGGATCTTAAGGGATCCCAGGGATCCCAAGAGGGTTTGGGAGGGTCCCGAGGGGCTCCTGTGTGGTCCAGGGGAGTTTAGGAGGGGTTTTGGGGGGATCCTGGGAGGTTTGGGGAGAGTCCCAGGAGTTTCAGGGGATCCCGGAGGGGGGCTGGGAGGGTCCCAGCGGTTTTGGGGTGTCCCGGGGGATTTTGGGAGGGTCCCAGGGGGTTTAGAGGATCCCAGGGGTTTTGGGAGGATCCCAGGGAGTTTGGGGGGTCCCGGGGGGGGTCCCGGGGGTGCTGACCGAGGCAGGCGCCGTTGAGGCCGCGGTAGCCGGGGGGGCACGGGGTGCACACGAAGCCCCCCGGTTGGTTCTCGCACTTGGAATCGGGGCACGTCCCCACATCCAGGCACTCGTTGATGTCTGGGGAGGTGACAGGGGGACATTGGGGACATCCGGGGACATCAGGGGACACAGGGGAACATGAGGGGACACGGGGGGAGACCCCACAGCATCCCGGACTGCGGGCTCACCCCTCCGGGGTGCCCTGTGCCCGTCCCTAGTGTCTCTATGTCTCCATTCCTCTGTCCCCACCCGCCTCCCGATGTCCCCGCCCCGTGTCACCTTCGCAGAGCGGTGGCCGCGAGCCCTTGCGCCGGTAGCCCGGGTGGCACTCGCACTTGTAGTGCCCTGGCACGTTGGAGCAGGTGCCACCATCCCCGCACACGTCACCCTTGGCACACTCATCGATGTCTGCGGGGACACGCGGGGTCACTGGCCCTGTCCCCAACCCCGGACAGTGTCCCCAACCCTGCCCTCTGTCCCCAACCCCAGACAATGTCCCCAACCCTGTCCTGTATCCCCAAACCCAGACCGTGTTCCCAACCCCGTCCCCAATCCCGTCCCCAACCCCGGACAATGTCACCCAACTCTGTCCTGCATCCCCGGACAATGTCCCCAGCCCTGTCCCCAACCCCATCCACTGCCCCCCCACTTATTCCGTGCCCCCATCCCTGCCGCGTACCTTGTCCCCACCCCGTCCCCACGCTCTGTGTGTCACCACGTCCCCTGTGCCCCCCCCCATCCCCGCCGTGTCCCCAGGTCCCCGTGCCCCCCCGTACCTGCGCAGGTGCGCAGCCCCTTGTGCAGGCGCAGCTGGAACCCGCGGTGACAGTGACACGTGTAGGACCCGCCCGTGTTCATGCAGACACCGCGCCCGGCCCCGCACGGCTCCGTCTCGCACTCGTTCACATCTGTACAGGTATGTCACACGTGTGTCACAGGTGTGTCACTGTGTGTGTGACCCTCCCCCAGCCCCGCACGGTTCGTTCACATCTGTACAGGTATGTCACATGTGTGTCACCGTGTGTGTCATCCCCCCAGCCCCGCACGGCTCAGTCTCGCACTCGTTCACATCTGTACAGGTATGTCACACGTGTGTCACAGGTGTGTCACTGTGTCTGTGACCCCCCCCGGCCCCGCACGGTTCGTTCACATCTGTACAGGTATGTCACACGTGTGTCACAGGTGTGTCACTGTGTTTGTGACCCCCCCCAGCCCCGCACGGTTCGTTCACATCTGTACAGGTATGTCACACGTGTGTCACAGTGTCTGTCACCTCCCCCAGCCAAGCACTGGGGGAGGCACAGGGACTCCGGTGCCAGGACGTGTCACCACATGTGTGACACTCCCCGTGCCACCGCACACCTGCGGGGTGGGGGTGTCCCTGACCAGATGTGTCCCTACATCCCCCCGTGTCCCTCTGTCCTTCCCGTATCCCCCCGTCCCCTGTTCCCCCTGTCCGCCGAGCCCCCCCATGCCCCTCATGTCCCCCACCTCCCCGTGTCCCCTGTCCCACCTGTTGCTCCCGTGCCCCCAATATCCCCCTGTCCCCTCCATCCTCCCCGTGTCCCCCATGTCCCCTCTACCCCCAGTATCCCCCTGCCCCCTCCGTGTCCCCCGCCCCCCCCGCGCCCCCGTGCCCGGTACCGGTGCAGTAGCGGCGCTGGGGGTGCCAGCGGTACCCCGGGAAGCAGAGGCAGCTGTACCCCCCCGGGCCCATCACGCACTCCCCGGGGCCGCAGATGTTCCGGTTCAGTTTGCACTCGTCCGTCTCTGGGGGGCACAGAGGGGTCCCCAGGGGTCCCAGCAGGGTCCCAGAGGGATTTTGGGGTGATCCCAAGAGCACTGAGTGGTCCCAAGGGGATCTTGGGGGTTTAAGGGGGCTCTGGGTGTATTGTGGGGGGAGTCCCGAGGGATCCTTTGGGGTCCTGAGGAGTCCCAGGGAGATTGGGGGGATCCCAAGGGCTCCCAGCAGGTTCTGAGGGGGTCCCAGAGGGTCTCAAGGGTCCCAGAGGGGTCGGTCCCAGGGTCTGGGGGGGTTTCAGGAGGCTCTCGGGGAATGCTGGGGATCCCAGGGGTCCCAGGGAGTTTTGGGGGTCCCAGGGTGGTTCCGGGGGGTTTTGGGGGTCCCAGGGTGGTCCCGGGGGTGGCGGGGGTCCCTCACCGGTGACCTGGGTGGGCGCGATCTCGGCGGCGCTGCGCGTGAGCTGCTCCGGGGGCAGGCGCCACAGCGGGGCCGGCGTGGGCCGGGCCACCAGCGCTGGGGACAAGGGACACGGTGTGGGACGAGGTCCCTGGCATGGGGACACAGCCCCGTCCCCGCGCTCGCCCCTGACCTCATCCGGTCCTGTCCCATCTGTGCCCTCACTCATGTCCCCAAACTGTCCCCAGCCCCTTCTGGCCCCCATGTCCCCCTCTTCATCCTGGTGCATGTTCCCAAAGTGGCCCTGTCCCCTCTCTGTCCCACTCCTCCTCCCTGTCCCCAAAGTGTCCCCACCGCCATCCCCCGCCCGAGCCCCGCCATTGTCCTCCGCTTGTCGCCACCCTCCGCCCCCTCCCCTGTCCCCTCCCTTACCGGGGAACCGGGGGGGGTCGCTGCTCCCCGGGGGCTGCTCCAGGCCCTGCTCCTCCGAGGGGCTCCAGAACGCCGGCAGCTGGGGGGGACAGCGATGTCCCCTCTGTCCCCTCCGCGCCCCGGCCCCCCCTCCCAACCCCCCCGGCCCCCCCGTGACACCTCCCGACCTCCCCAACCCCACCACGGCCCTCCCCAGCCCCCCTGAGACCCCCGGTCCCTCCCCATCATGCTTGTCCCTCCCATGTCCCCCCCTACACTCACCATGGCCGGGGGGGTCACAGCTGCGGGGGGAGGGGGCGCTGAAACCCCAAACTGACCCCCCCACCGTGGGGCGGGGGGGGGACACACAAAACAGGGGGTCATGGGGGGGTCCGGGGTGATGGGAGGGGGGAATGGGACATTGGGGGGGGCACAGGGGACATGGGAGGGGGATGAGGGACATGGGGGGCACAAGAGGGACAGGGGACATGGGGGGGGCACGGGGATGGGGGGCACGAAGGGGAAATGGGGGGGCACAGAGGATTTTTGGGGACCGGGGGGGGTCACAGGGACATGGAGAGGGGACACAGGGACATGGGGGGGTCACAGGGACATGTGGGGGGGACATGGGGGGGGTCACAGGGACATGGGGGACTCCGGGGGATATGGGAGGGGCACAGGGAGGGGCCATGGGGACACAAAAACCCCCAGGGGACATGGGCGGGGGGCACAGGGACATGGCAAGAGGGGACATGGATTTGTTGGGGACACAGGGACTGGAGGGGACATTATGGGGCACGGGGCGGGGGTCGCGGGGGGTGCCCGACCTGGCGGCGGGGGTGCGTCCGGCGGCGCCGGGCTGGGGGCTGGCGGGGGGGGCCGGGGGGGCCGCTCGGGGGTCCCGTCGGGGTGGATGTGCAGGGTGAAGTCGCTCTCGCCCTGGATGGTCAGGGTCTGGTGGGACGTGAGGACGTGGTAGCCTTTCCCCGCCGGGCAGATGGCCTTGAACGCGGCTGGGGGGTCACGGGGGGGGGGTCAGCGTGGCGGGGGGGACACCCCCAAAGCGCGCTGGGAGCCCCCCAGCTACCCCCAAACCCGGCCGCGGCTCTCCGTGGATGGGGAAGGTCCGGCGACCTCTTCCCCGCCGGGCAGATTTGGGGCGGGGGGTGCCTACACTGGGCTGGGGTCCCCACGCTGCCCAAGCCCCCCCCCAAAACGGTGCTGTCAGGGCGGCAGTGGCCCCCCCCAAACCCCCCCAGACCCCCATACCGGTGCCCTCAGGGGGCAGCGCTGGGAGCAGCCCCCCAAAACCGCCCCAAACCCTCCTGTCCCGGTGTTGCCGAGGGGGCGGCGGCCCCCAAAAAGGCCCCCCCAGCCCCCCGTACCGGTGCCGTCGGGGGGGCAGCGCTGGCAGCGGCCCCCCCAGGCCTTGCCCACGCTGCAGCAGCAGGTCCGGCGGGTCAGGCGGGTGGGCAGGGGGTGCTGGCACTGCTGCGACCCCGACACCAGCCGGAAGCACAGACCCCGCTCCTCGCCCGGCTCCGCTGTGGGACGGGAGGGCGGCAGGGTTAGAGATCCCCCGGGGTCCCCCAAAATCCCAGAGACCCCCAAAACACCAGAGGAGCTCCTCAGACCTCCCCAGGGACCCCCAAAATCCCAGAGAACTCTCCAGATCCTCCCCAAACCCCACAGAGCCCCCAAACCCCATAGATCCGCTCGCTTGGCTCTGCCGGGGGGGGGGAGGGCAGCACCCTCAGAGACCCCCCCAGGACACCCAAAACCCCAAAGATCCCCCCCCCCCCAAATTCAGACACTGGTTCCAGGAGGGTCGCACGACCCCCCCGAACCCCCAGGATCCCCAAGACCCCCAGAATTCCCAGAACCCCCAGGAGCCCCAAAACCCCTAGGACCCCCCCAATTGTGCTCCCCCCGAATCCCCAAAATTCCCAGGACCTCCCCAGAATCCCCAGGATTTCCAGGACCCCCAGGACCCCCCTAGGACCCCTCCGCGCCCCCCGCCCCTACGCAGGCACTGGCTCCGGGAGGGTCCCAGGACGTGGCCGGCCGAGCAGGAGCAGCGGAAGCTGCCCTGGGTGTTGCGGCACTCGCCAGGCTGGCACACACCGGGCAGGGCACACTCGTTAATGTCTGTGACAGGTAGAACACACCTGAGCCAGGTATGGCACACCTGGGCTAGGTGTGAGCACACTTTGGCCTGTCACACACACACCCCTCACTCCACAACTCCCCCCACCCCCCCAAAAAATTGTCAGGCAGAGAGTGCTCGGTGTCTGTGACAGGTGTGGCACAGGTAGAACACACCTGGCACAGGTCTAGTGTGATAGAGGTAGAACACACCTGGCACGGGTGTGGCACAGGTGTGGCACAGGTGTGGTACAGGTAGAACACACCTGGCACAGGTGTGGCACAGGTGTGATACAGGTGTGGTACAGGTAGAATACACCTGGCACGGGTGTGGCACAGGTGTGATACAGGTGTGGCACAGGTAGAACACACCTGGCACGGGTGTGGCACAGGTGTGATACAGGTGTGGTACAGGTAAAATACACCTGGCACGGGTGTGGCACAGGTGTAATACAGGTGTGGCACAGGTAGAATGCACCTGGCACAGGTGTGGCACAGCTACGATACAGGTGTGACACAGGTAGAATACACCTGGCACGGGTGTGATACAGTGTGATACAGATAGAACAGACCTCGCACAGGTAGAACACACCTGGCACAGGTGTGGCACAGGTGTGACCCCACCCCCGAACTCCCCCGTGCCCTCTGTGTCCCACATGCCCCCCATCCCCCCCATCCTCCCGTGCCCCCCGTGCCCTCCCGTGTCCCCACGCCCCCCCGTGCCCCCTACCCTGGCAGTGGGAGCTGTTGAGACGTTTGTAGCCTTGGGGACAGTCCCCCCCGCGCTCCCCCCGCGCCGCCTTCGGGGACCCCGACCCTGCAACAGCCCCCGCATCCCCCGTCACCCCCAGAGCCGGGGGGGGCACGGGGGGGGCCCGAGGGGCGGGTCCGGACCCTGGTGGGGGGGTGGGGCAGATGCCAGGGGGTCCCTGAGGTGAGAGGACCATCGGGGAGGGGGTCCCAGTCTCAGACTGGGGGGGGGGAAGGAGGTCCTTGAATCCTGGGGGGGGTCTTTGGGGGGGTTCCTGGGGGTCTGGGTGCCCCCCGGGGTGAGGGGAGGGAGGGTCTTTCGGGTTGGGGGTTCTGACCAGCTGGGTTTTGCTGGGGGGGGTGGTCCCAGGAGGGCGGGGGGTGTCTGGGTCCGTGGGGTGGGGGTGGTTCTGGGTAGCGGGAAGGTCGGAGGGGGGGTTTCTGGGTGGTGGGGGAGGGTCCTGGGGGGTTTCTGGGTGTCGGGGGGGTCGGGGGGCTCCCCTCTCACCCTGCAGGTGGGGACACTTGTGGCACTTGCTCTGTCCCCAGGCGCTGCCGATGCTGCCGCAGCAATCCTCGAGCTTGGTGAGCCCGGGCAGGGGGTTACTGCCGCACTGGGGGGGGCACGGGGGGGTCAGCACCCCAAAATACCCCCCGAGACCCCAAATTCCACCCGCAACCCCCTCTGACCCCCAGGGACCCCCGGCAGCAGTTCCAGAGCTCAATGAGCATGGGGAGGGAGTGTTGCAGCATTGGGGGGGGTCAACACCCCAAAACACCCCCTGAACCCCTAAAACACCCCCAAACCTCCCAGCCCCCTGCACCCCAAAGCTGCCTGGACCCCCAAATCCCTCCGGGCCCCCCCGCCCCCCCCTCACCGAGTGCTTGGGCAGGGTCTCCTGGAAGCAGCGGCCCAGCGGTTTGTGGGTGTGGGGCCGGGGGGGCGCGGGGGGCTTGCTGCCCGCCGGGGGCTGCGCGGGGTGCGCCAGGAGCCCCCCCCCGCCCCGGGGAGCCCCCTCGGGGGGCCGCGGTTCAATGCGATGGACCTGGACCGAGGCCTCGGGGGGGTGATGGACCCGCACGTTCACCAGGGGCGGGGGCACCTGCGCTGGGGGCAGCGACACCTGGGACCCCCAAACCCCAAAACCCCGCACCGGCACCCTGGAACCTCCCCGAACCCCCCCACACGGCATCCTGAGACCCCCAAAGCCCAAACCCGGCACCCCGGGAACCCCCGAACCCCCAAACCCGCCACCCTGGGACCCCCCAAACCCAGCACTGGCACCTGGGAACCCCAAACCCAGGTGGGAGCCCCCCGGCCCCAAGTGAGACCCCCTGGGCCCCCCCTTTTAGGCACTCTCTGCCCCCCGCGCCCCCCACGTCCCCGAGCCCGCCCAACAGCCCCGAGTCCCCCCAAGCCCCCCAAACCCCCGAGGTCCCCCCGGTACCTTCAGCCGAGTGGTGCCCCGGCCCCAGGGGCACGACGAAGGTGGCGTGGCTGACGTGTCCCCCCCCGTGTCCCCCCCCGTGCCCCCCGCCGTGCCCCCCGCCATGGGCTGCCCCGGGGGGGGGCTCGGCGGGGGCCGCCGCCCCCCCGGGGCCATCGGCGATGACCTGGACGGCGTAAACGGCGACCTTGGAGCCCGGGGCGGGGTCCGGGGGGGCGTCGGGGGGCGCGGGGGGGGGCGGAGGTGGGGGTCCCCCGGCGCGTCCCCCCCCCGCGGGGACCTGGCAGAAGCGGCCGGTGAAGTTGGGGGGGCACAGGCAGTGGGAGCGGGAGCTGCACTGGCCCCCGTTCATGCAGGGCAGGGGACACACCACTGTGGGGAGAAAGACCCCCTGAGACCCCCGGAGCAACCCCAAATAGCCCCTGAGACCCCCCTGAGAGCCCCGAGACCCCCGGAGCAACCCCAAATACCCTGAGACCCCCCTGAGAGCCCCGAGACCCCCAGAGCAACCCGAAATACCCCTTGAGACCTTCCTGAGACCCCCCGAAGCCCCCCAAACTCACTGAGACCTCCTGAACCTCCCGAGACCTCCCTGGACCCCCCACCCACACCCACTGAGACCCCCCGGAACCCCCCCCCAGACCCCTCTGTCCCCTGCAGGGACCCTCTTTGTCCCACCCTAGCCCAGGTGCCACCCTGTCCCACCCCGGTGCCATCACAGTCCCATCCCTGGTGTCCCCATTGCCATCCCCATCTTGTCCCATCCTGTCCCTGTCCCTATCCTGGTCCCCATCTCATCCCCACCTTGGCACTGTCCCCAGATCTGTCCCCAGCCCTGTCCCTATCCTCATCACGGTCCCGGTGCTGTCCCAGCACTGTCCCCACACGTGAGCCATCCTGTCCCCGTCCTGTCCCTGTGCCCGCTCCATCCAAGTCCCCAAGGTCCTGTCATGCCCTGTCCCCAAGTCTGTCCCATCCTTGTATCCATGTCCCCATCCCAATGTCCCCGTGTCACTCACACACCGTGAAGCAGGACCTGGGCAGGGTGTCGGCCACATACCTGTCCCTGTCCCAGTGTCCCCATCCTCATCCCTGCTCCCATGTCCCTGTCCCCGTGTTCCTGTCTCCATGTCCCTGTCCCCATGTCCCCATCCTTGTCACGGTGCCACTCACCCACTCGGAAGCTGGAGCTGGTCAGGGTGTCCGTGTCTCCATGTCCCCATCCCTGTCCCCATGTCCCCATCCCTGTCCCGGTGTCCCCACGTCGCTCCCCCACTCGGAAGCCGGAGCCAGTCAGGGTGTTCCTGTCCCGGTGTCCCCATGTCCCTGTCCCTGTCTCGGTGTCCCCGTGCCACTCACCCACTCGGAAGCCGGAGCCGGTCAGGCTGTCCCTGTCCCGGTGTCCCCATGTCCCTGTCCCTGTCCCGGTGTCCCCGTGCCACTCACCCACTCGGAAGCCAGAGCCGGTCAGGGTGTCCCTGTCCCCGTGTCCCCATCCCTGTCCCGGTGTCCCCGTGCCACTCACCCACTCGGAAGCCAGAGCCGGTCAGGGTGTCCCTGTCCCCATGTCCCTGTCCCTGTCCCGGTGTCCCCGTGCCACTCACCCACTCGGAAGCAGGAGCCGGTCAGGCTGTCCCTGTCCCCATGTCCCTGTCCCTGTCCCGGTGTCCCCGTGCCACTCACCCACTCGGAAGCCGGAGCCGGTCAGGGTGTCGGCCGCGTGCCCGTTCTCGCCGATCAGGGTCATGTTGGAGCCGGGCTGGCACGAGTCGCGGCACAGCCCCTTCAGACACGTCCTCCGGCAGATCAGGGGGGCGAAGACCACCTTGAAGCGCTCCCGGGCCACGGCCGCGCCCCCCCCGTGCCCCCCCAGCGCCGCCAGCGCCGCCAGCACCGCCCACAGCCCCCCCCAGCGCCACATGGTGCCCCCGTACCCCCGGGACCCCCGGCCCCGACCCCGCGGCGGGCGAGGGCTCAGGGCCTGACGCTGGGGACCCCTCGGGGGGGGGTCCCGGACACTGGGGGCCCTCGGGGGGGCTCTCAGTGGCCTGGGACCCTTGGAAGGGTCCCGGATGCCTGGGCTCCCTCTTGGGGGGGGTCCCAGATGTCTGTCCCTTCTCGAGACGCTCCCCCCCAAAGAGTGACGCCCAGCCCAGAGGCCGAGGGTCCCCTTTTGGGGGTCTCCGGGCTCCGGGGTCCCCTCGCCGGACGCGGGGTCCCCTCGGGGGGGTGTCCCAGAGGCCGGAGCCCCCCCTGCCGGATGCTGGGGTCCCCCCCAGGGGTGTCCCGGGCTCCGGGGTCCCCTCGCCGGACACGGGCTCCCCTCGGGGGGATGTCCTGGCCGCGGGGGTGGGGGGATCCCGCCGGACTCCCGAGTTCCCGCGGCCGCCTGGGATGGCGCTGGAATGGGGGGGGAGGGAAGGGGGGGCCCGGGCGGAGAGGGGGGCGGGGGCCGAGCCCTGGGTCCGCTCCAGGAATTGGGGGGGGGGGGGGCGGGGGGTGGGGGAAGGGAGGAGCCCGGATGGCCGGGCCGGTTCCAGCGTCGGGCACAGCGGAGGGACGAGGGGCGGGACGGGAGGGACGGACCCCCGAAACTTTTGGGATTCCTCCGGTGGCGGGGATGGGAACTCGGCGCGTGCCTGGAGCCCCCCAGGATGGGGTACGGGGGTGGTGGGGACCCCCCAAACTCCTGGGATCACCCGAGGGAGGCTGCGGCCCGCTGGAACCCCTGAGACCCCTCCCCACGGGGAAATGGGCCCCCCAAACTCCTGGGACCACTCCATGGGGAGATGGAGCCCCTTCCCCTCCCTGGGTCCCCCTACGGAGGGATGGGGACCCCTCTCCAAGGGCTGGGTGCCCCCATGATGGGGCAATGGGGGCCAATGGGGACCCCTCCCCAAACTGCTGGGACCGCACCACGGGGAGATGGAGCCTCCCCCAAGCCCCGGGTTGCCCCCCAAACGCCCCAGACCCCACAGAGGGTGATGGGGGACATGAGACCCCCCCAAACGCTGGGACCCCCCAAGGTGGAAAGGACCCCCCAAAGCGCTGGGACCCCCCCATGATGGGGTCTGGGGGCAAATGGGGGCCCCCCAAACCCAAATTTCCACTCCAAGAGGAGGTGGGACCCCCAAACACGCGGGCCCCCCCACCGTCGCCCCCCCAGGCAGGACGAGGCTGCTCAGGCACTTTTGGGGTCTCGGGAGTTTTATTTGGTCACAGTCGCCCCCCAGGGCTCCCGGGACCCCCGTCCAGTGTCGGGACCGCCCGGGGGGCGGGGCTTCCGCTGAGGGGGCGGGCCTCCGCGCTCCCACCAATCCGGGCGGAGCTTCCTGGTTTGCCCCAGGAGGGGGGCGTGGTTTCCTGCCGTGGGGCCCCGCCCAGGAGGGGGCGGGGCTTCTGTAATGCCCTTTGCTTTGACCAACGACGCGCGCGCGCGGCGGAGTTTCCGCCGCCTCAGCTGTCAATCACAGACCGGAGGGGCGTGGCCCGATGGAGGGGCGTGGCCTGCTGCTGTCCGTCCGTTGGTCGCGGCCGCTCATTGGTCCCGGAGAGTGGCGGGGGCGGGTCCAACGCGCCGCGGGCGCTCTCATTGGTCGGTGAAGGGGTCTTGGGGGCGCGGCTCGGCGGGGGGCGGGGCCCGGCGCGGCCCCGCGGACACGAAGCTCCAGGGGTCGATGCGGGGGCGGAGCGGGGAGGGGCGGGGCCGGCGGGGCCTGCGGGGGCAGGGCGGGGCTGGGGAGTGGTGTGACCCTCCCCAGCCCCAAAACTGCCCCACGACCCCCTCAGAACTGCCCCCTCAACCGCCCCCTCCTGCCCCACAGAGCGCAGAGCTGCCCCGCCGCCCCCCGTGGGTGTCCCAACCTCCCCAAACTCTCCCCCAGACCCCCAAGCCACCCCTTGCCCCCAGTCCCACTTACCCCACTCGGGGTCCCAGCTGGGCTCAGCTCTCGGGGTCTCCTGGCTCCCCGGGCGATGGCTGCAGCCCCAGTTCGGGGGTCTTGGGGTCCGGGCACGGCCCAGCTCGGGGTCCCGGGGGTTCCGGGGGTCCCAGGGGTCTGGGCACGACGCGGCTCAGGGGTCCCGGGGCTCCGGAGCTGAATCAGCTCGGGGGTCCCGGGTGTCCGGGCACGGCCCTGCTCGGGGGTCCCGGGGGTCCCAGGGGTCCTGGCTCCCCCTTGTTCGGGGGTCCAGGACCAATTCAGCTCCAGGGTCCTGGGGGTCCGGGCTCGCCCCTGCTCGGGGGTTCCAGGGATCCTGGGGGTCCCCGGGGTCCGGACTCCACTGGGATCTGGGGACCCGGGGGTCCGGGCTCGCCCTTGCTCGGGGGTCCCGGGGGTCTTGGGGGTCCCAGGGGTCCGGACTCCACTGGGATCTGGAGACCCGGGGGCCCGGGCTCGGCTTGGCTCAGGGGTCCTGGGGGTCCCGGGGGTCCGGACTCCACTCGGATCTGGAGACCCGGGGGTCTGGGCTCGGCTTGGCTCAGGGGTCCCGGGGGTCCACGCACGACCCATCTCAGGTGTCCCCGGGTGAGCTGAGCTCCGGGGAGCCCAAATTCCGCTCCCAGCGGCGTGGGGAGAGGCGCAGGAGGCCGGGGGAGGGCGGGGGGGCTGCGGGGGGACTCAGGGGGGCCAGGTCACGGCCCAGCCCAGGGATGCCAGCAGGGCTGAGCCCCTCAGCAGCGCCCGCCGCAGCAGCCGGGGGGTCCCTCCCCGAGACCCCCGGCCCTCCTCAGCCTCGGGGGGCCCGGCCTCGCCTGCGGGACACAAGGGGGGTCAGTGTGGGGAGGGGGACAGGGGGATGGGACCCCCCAGAGCCCTGAGACCACCCGGACCCACCGTTGGGAGAGGCATCCCCCGGGCTGAGCTCGTCTGTGTCCAGGTACCAGGTGGTCTCGTCCGGCCGCAGCCGCCGCCTGGGGGGACAGCCGAGTGTCCAGGGGGGTTCCAGTGTCCGGGGAGGGAGGGCTGGGGACCCCCTGACGCCCCCAGACCCCCACAGGGGGGTGGGTAGGACACACCTGCCATTGGGGGCGCTGCCCCGGCCTCCGCGGCCCCGCGGTGGCTCCTCCTCCTCCTCGGGCTCCACTGGGGACAGACAGGGGGGACACTCGTGACGTCACCGGCAGGCGTGATGTCACCGCCCCCGGGATGACGTCACTCACGCTGGATGGCGCGCAGGCGGGGGAAGGGGGGGGATTCCCCCGGCCCATCCTCGGGGTCGTGGCTCCGGGGATCCCCCCCGGGCGAGGCCTGGACCGTCAGGCGGTGCTTGAAATCTGGGGGGCGTCATGGGGTCAGCAGAACCCCTGAACCCCCCCAAAATCCCCTAGACACCCTCCAGCCCCCAAAGTCCCCAGGGCCTCAAGACCCCAGACCCACCAAAGCCCCTCCAGCCCCCTGGGTCCCCCAAGACCCCCAAAGCCCCTGGCCCCTCCCAGAACCCCTCAGCCCCCCAAAGCCCAAAACAGCCCCTGCTCCCCCAAAATCCCCTGGATCCCAAAAAGCCCCACATCCCCATCTCCCCCAATCCCCCAGCCCCATTCCCTACCCTGGGGCATCCAATGAGGTCCGCAGGTCTCCGTGGCCTCCGGAAGGGGGGTCTGCGTCGCTTTGGGGCCGGGGGGGGCCGGGGGGGCCCCCTGAGCATCAGGCTCAGCTCCCGCTCCAGCACCTCGAGCTCCCTGCGGGCCACGGCAGCCTCGCGCTGCCGCAGCGCCTCGGCCTGGGAGCGCTGGGCCCGCGAGGCCCTGGCCACGGCCTCCTCCCGACTGCGCAGCTCCTGGGGGGCCATGGGGGATGGGGGGGACATGGGGGGTTTGGGGTCAGTGGGGTCAGTGGGGTCAGTGGGGTGACAGGGACAAAAGGGTCACAGGGACAAGGAGCCACCATGAGCGATAGCAGGGCAGGGTGGGGCCACTGGGGCAGAGTTTTGGGGGTCCCGGGGGCTTCTGGGGGGTCTTGGGTGTCCTAGGATGGTTCCCCTGCTTGTTCAGGGGGTTCTAATGGGGTCTGGGGGTGTCCCGGGGGGGGGCTGGGGTGGTCCCAGGTGTTTGTGGGGGGATGTCCCAGGTGTTCAGGGGGTTCCAGATTTTTAGGGGGTATCCCAGCTTTTTAGGAGGTGTCCCAGTTTCTTAGGGGGTGTCCCAGGTGTTCATGGGGGTGGTCTCAGCTTTTTAGGGGTGACCCAGGAGTTTAGAGAGGTCCCAGGAGTCTGGGGTGTCCCAGGCATTTTGGGGATCTCCCAAGCGTTTAGGGCGTGTCCCAGGTATTTGGAGGGGGTCCCACCTTCTCCCGCGCCCTCAGCTCATCGAAGAGCCCCTGGATCTCGCGGCGCCAGGACTCCTGCAGGGTGTGGAAGGACTCGGGGGGCCCCAGCCCCCCGGCTCCAGCCCCCCCAGGCGCCGCAGGATGGTCCCGAAGCCTGGCCGCCGGTGGGGGTCCTGCTCCCAGCAGGCTGCAGGGCAACCGAGGGTCTGGGGGGGGTTCCTGGGGGACCCTGACATCCCCCAGATACCCCCAACCCCCTCCTCAGCAACCCAGAGGTCCAGGCACCCCCAGACTCCTGAGGATCCCAATATCCAGGACCCTCTGACCCCTCCCGAGCCCCCCCAGCCCCCCCGTACCTGCCATGAGCTGGGCGAAGGGCGGGGGGCAGGTGGACGGGATGGGCAGGGTCAGTTTGTTCACGGCCACACCGTAGGCCACGGCCAGGCCGTCGATGCCCCGGTACGGCACCTCCCCGGTCAGCAGCTCCCACAGCAGCACCCCGTAACTTTGGGGGGCAGCAAGGGGGAGTCAGACACACGGGGACCCCCTTAGATCCCCTCAACTTCCCCCACAGGTGTCCAGGGACCCCAAACCCCCCACCCAGACATCTCCCAAACCTGCAGCTCCATGACCCCACAAAGCCCAGGTACACCCAAACCCCACACCCAGGTGTTCAGGCACCCCAAACCCCAGCCCAGCCCAGAGTGCCCTCTCTGCCAGGACCCCCCGGACCCCTCCCCACCTCCAGACATCGCTGCCCTTGGAGAAGGTGGATGCCCGGATGACCTCGGGGGCCATCCAGGCGTAGGTCCCGGCCGCGCTCATCTTGGTCGTGCGCTGCCACTCCCGGGCCAGGCCAAAGTCGGTGATTTTCAGCGTTTTCCCGCTCACGTCGTCCCCCACAACGGGCTGGGCCAGCAGCACTGCGGGGACAGGGGGTCAGGGACCCCCCAGCCAGGGACCCCCAAGGTCTGGGATCTCCTCCACCCTGGAAACCTTGGTCGTGTCCCCCTGCCCCACCGGGGACAGCCAGGTCCTTCACCGTGGTGACACCAGTGACCGGTGGCCTCCCAGTCTGGGGACCCCAACCCAGGACACTCCTCCCGGGTCCCTCAGCCTCCACATCCCTGACCCTGGGGACCCCAATGTCTGGGACCCCCCACCCTGGGGACCTTGGGGACTGAGACCGCACTCTGGGGACCCCAATATCTGGGATCCCCTATCCTGTGGACCCCAATGTCTGCGGTTCCCCACCCTTGGGGACCTTGGGGACTGAGACCCCACCCTGGGGACCCCAACCTCTGCAACCCCCCGCCTCGAGGACTTCCCTGTTTAGGACCCCCCACCCTTGCGACCCTCTCCCACCTCCCCATCTCACCATTGCTGGACTTGAGGTCGCGGTGGATGAGGGGCACGGGGGTCCCGGAGTGCAGGTACCGCATCCCCCGCGCCACCTGGCGCGCCCAGTCCAGCAGGACAGCGGGGGGCACCCTGCGGCCGGCCAGCGCCCTGGACAGCGGCCCCCCCGCCGCGAACTCCATCACCAGGCACAGGTGGGGGGGCTCCAGGCACACGGCTCGCAGAGCCACCACGTTGGGGTGCCGCAGGCGGGCGTAGAGCCGCGCCTCCCGCCGCAGGCTGGCGGCCCCCGCCGCCCCCGCGTCCCCCCGCGCCGCCTTCACCGCCACCACCTGGCCCCTCCAGGTGCCCGGAACACGCGGCCGAAGCCCCCGGCCCCGATCACCTCCTCCAGCCGCAGCTCCCCGAACGCTGCCCGCGCCGGCTCCCAGCCCCCGGCGGGGATGGGGAGCGGGAGCCCCCCGGGGATGGGGGAGAGGGAGAGCGGGAGCCCCCCGGGGATGGGGAGCGAGATCCTGCTGGAGATGGAGAAGGGGAGCGGGACCCCCCGCGGGGAGGGGGGGAAAGGGGAGCGGGACCCCTCTGGGAAGAGGGGGGAAAGGGGAGGTGATGGGGAAAGGGGGGGTGAGGGAGAGTGCGACCCCCCCGGGGGGGATGGGGAGGGGGATGCCCGGCCCCACTCCATGGGATGCTCCCCCCCCAGCCCCAGCCCTCAGCGATGGCGCTGGGGGCGCTTGGGGGTCCTATGGGGGCCTGGGGGGTCCTATAGGTGTTGGGGGGACCCTACGGGTTCCTTGGTGCTTAGGGGGGCCCTATGGCTGCCCGGGGGGTCTATGGGTGCCCGGGGGACTCCATGGGGTCCCTTTATGTCCTGGGTGCCACTGGGGTCACCTGGGCCCTACAGGTGCTGCCCGTAAGGTCTGACAGCTCTGGGGGTCCCACCGGCGCACCGGGGGGGCTATGGGGGTCTGGGGGGTGGCTATGGATCCCTGGGGTCCCTTTGGCTCGTGGAGGATCCGGGAGGTCCCCACACCTTAATTCTGTCCCTATGGTCCCTTATAGCTTCTTATGTTTCCCTTATAGGTCCCCGGGGGTCCCTTTAGCTGCCAGGGGTCCCTGTGGGTTCTTATAGCACCTGAAGAGTCCTGGGGGTCCCTACGGGTTCCTGGGGGTTCCAGTGGCTCCTGGGGGTCCCTATGGGTCCCTGGGGGTCCCTATGGTCCCTGTTGCTCCTGTGGCTCGTTAAAGTCTCTATAGGTCCCGGGATCGCGACGATCCCTGTGGCTCCAATGGGTCCCTACAGGTCCCCGGGGGTCCCTACGCCCCCTCCCCACCCGCCACAACCCTCTGCGGGCCCCAGAGTCCCTCCACCCCCGCCCCGGTCCCCTCCCTCCCCGTCCCCGATCCCCTCCGCCCCGTCCCGTCCCCCGGGGCCCCCCGCGCCCCGTCCCGTCCCCGCCTGGTCCCGCCGGAGCCCCCGCGGCCCGGAGGGGGGAGGAAGCGGCGTCCGGCGGTGTCCCCGGCGGGGGGCAGGGGGCGGCCCGGCCGCTCTGGGCTCGCGGGGGTCCGGCGGTTCCCCGCGCTGGCTGAGGCGGCCCCGGGAAGGCGGAGCCGGGACATTGTCACCGGGACAAAGGAAAAGGAACCAGCGCCGGACGGGGCGGGCCGGGGGCACCGGACGCCGTGGGTGGGAGTGGGACCGGACGAGAGGCCGGCGCGGGGAGGGGGGGCGGCCCTGAGCCCGGGACCCTCCGGGACCCCCGCACCGGGCTGAGGGGAAGCGCTGCTGCCCCGGGGGCTCGCGGGACACCCTGAGCCGAGCCCGGAGGGTCGGCGGGGCCGGCGTGGGGTGGGTCAGACCCGGATAACGGGGGGGAGGGTCCCGTATGTGTGTCCCCCTCCTCCCCCGTTCTGGCGCGGGGTGCCCCCAGGCCCGGGTGCGGTGGCGCCCGGCTCCGCTGGGGGGCGCCCTCGGCTCGCGGGGGCACAGCGGCGTCTTGACCACGCCCACACCCGGAAATGGGCGGGGCCAATAGTGGGATGGGGCGGGGCGATGAGGGGTGTGTCAGACGGGGCGTTCTGTGACTGCAGTGCGCATGCGCCGCGCTCGTAGGTTCTTTTCCTTCCCCGTCTCTTGTGACGTAATTCACGCGCGCTCGGAAGCGGCGCCGGTCCCGGGGGTTCCCCGTGGGGTCCCGGGGGGTCTTGGGGATCCCCGGGGGGCTCCCGGCGCCGCCATGGCGGGGGCGGCGGCGCTGCAGGTGCTCCGCCAGGGCGTTTGGGCCTCGCTGACGGGCGGCTGCTTCCTGGACCCGCAGCTCGGCGCCTTCGCTAACTGTGTCCGGCTCTACGTGTGGCTCTTCCTGCTCGGGCTCCCGCTGGGCCTCTACTCGGTGCGCGGGGGCCCGGACGGGGCCGGGGGCGGGACCGGACAGAGCTCGGAGAGTGCTAGGAAGAGACTTTGGGTGTCTTCGGACTCCTCTGAGGGGTCGGAGGGGCCTGGGGAGAAGATGGAGGGGTCCTGGGGGTCTTTAAGGGGTGCTGGGGGTGCTGATCCCCCCCATTTTCAGGCGCTGCCCCCCACCCCCACCGTGGCCGCTGTGTACTGCGGGGTCGTGGCCGCGTTTTTCGGGGCCGTGAAGGCTGTGACGTTCCGGCTGCACGCGCGCCTCGACCGGGGGGACCCCGACGGGGACCCCGAGGGGGGGGCGGCCGCCCTGCTGCCCCCCCGCAGCGCTGAGGAGCGGGACGCTCCCCCCGGGTGAGTTTGGGGGGCTGGGAGGGGCTGTGACCCCTTTTCGGGGGGGATCCGTGGGGTAGTGATGGGTTTAACGGGGAGGTGGGAGGGGCGTGGAGGGTCCCGAAGGGCTTGGGGGAGGTCTGGGGGTCACCCCGGGGGTATTTTTAGGGACTGGGACGGGCACCCTGTGGGTCTGTGGTAGCCCCAGGGGGTTGGAGGGGTTTGGATCACCTCGTGTGTCCCCCCCTCACCTCTTATCCCACCCAGGCCCCCCGGCGGGGGTCTAGAGCTCTCGGTGCTCCGGTGGCCGAGTGCGACCCCCCCTCAACTCTGCGGATTCAACCAACTCTCGGTAGGTGCGGGGGGAGGAACGGCCCCCCCCCGGCACAGAGACTCCCCCCGTGTCCCCCATAACCCACCTGAGTGTCACCTGTCCCCAGGAGCTGATGCCACACCTGGACACCACCACCGGGGCCGGGGGTGAGCAGCACCGGGACCCCCCCGAGCCTTGGGACCCCCCCGGGCCTTGGGAGCCCCCCGGGCTTTGGGGTCCCCCCCGGTTTGTGTCCCCCCCCTCTAAATCCCCGCTCGTGTCCCCCCCCAGAGCTCCGGGGCAGCACCACCGGCATCGTCACCGCGGCTGACCGGGACTGGCTGCGCTGGGGGGGCGGGGGGGGCACGGGAGGGGCCTGGGGGGGGGACACGGCGTGGCGGGGGAGCCCCGATGGGGCCGGGGGCGATGCCAGGACCCCCCTGACCCTCTGCCCCCCCGCAGCCCCGGGGAGCTGCCCTGCAGGGCTGGGGGTCCCGGCTGGCAGTCCCCCCCCAACACCCCCCCAGGGTGGGGGTCCCAACAGCCCGTGCTCGACCCCCACCCCCCCGCGGTCGCCCAGGACCCCCCCAGCCACCGACACCCCTCCCTTGCAAGCTGGGGAGGGGGGCGGCTCTGAGTGTGACCAGCCAGGTGAGACCCCCGGTGGGACGTGAGTGGAGGGGGGGTGACCCCATAACAGGGGGGTCTGTGGGGGGGTCCAGCCCCATAACTGGAAGGTCCAGTGTTGTAACTGGGATATTTTGGGGGGCATTGGGGATTCCAGCCCAATAATGGGATCCTTCCCCATAACTGAGGGGTCCCTGGGGCTGGGGGGGTCCTGCCCCATACCTCAGGGGTCCCTGGGGGGGTGATCCTGCCCCATACCCGGGGGGTGCAGCCCCACGGTGACATTTGTTGGGACCTGATTTCTAATCGGACTCTTTCCCTTGGTTTTGCGCATTTTCGAAGGAGTCGTGTCAGGTTTAGGGTTGATAAAGAGAAATTAATAAATAAAGCCCATAACGGTTTCAAAAGTCGTTTTTTGTGGTTTTCCCGCCACGCTGGGGGGGGGGGGGTGAGGGGGAAACATCGCCGGGGGGTGGCACGCGGACACTTGAGCCCCTCAAATGGGGAGGGGGTGCAAAGAGGGGGTGCAGGGAGGTGGAGGGGGGGTCAGAAGGGGCCGTTTGAGCCCCCCCGCCCCCTCCCGCGGTGGGAGGAAGCGGCAGAAGGGAAGGGCGGGGGCGGGGGGGGAGCGCAGCCGCCTTGAGCCGCTGCAGCCACTCGGAACGGGGGTCCGGCACTGCTGGGACCCCCCCGGACACCTGGGACCCCCGGCAGGGGGTGACTCCCCCCCCCAGGACGGTGACAGTGACACGAGGGGCCATAGGTAGGATTGGGGGGGGCAGGAGGGAGGGATTTGTATGGGGCGGGGGGTTGTCCATGAGGATCGTGCCCAGGGGAGGGGTCTTGCCCCCGGATTGGGGGGGCTTTACGCGAGGGGCTCTTGTTACGGGGTGTCCCCAACCGCGTGGGAGCCCTAAATTCGAGGGCCAGCTCATCCCCCCCCCATGTGACACCCCCCGACCCCCCCCCCACTGCCCCTCGTGCAAGGCCTTTCCCCAGGGCTGCGACTTCTGATGGGGGGCGGGTGGTCCCAAGAGATTTGGGGACCTCCAGGTGCCCCCCCGGCCCCGAGTCCCTGCCCGCCCTGAGCCACCTGTACCTGGGGGAGGGGGGCATCACCCATCCTGTCCCCCCCAGATTAGCGTGGTTTAAACAGATGGGGGGGGGGGTCGAGGAGGGGCCAGGACCCCCGGGGGGTTTCGTGGGGGGGGCCGGACGCCGCTTCCTTCGGTGGGGGGCGGGGGGGGGCCGGACGCCGAGTCCTGCAGCTGGAGAAGGGAAGTTGGGGGGGGCCGGACGCCCGAGTTCACGCCGGGGGCAAGGTCAGGAGCGGGGGTTCGGCGTGGCGGGGGGAGTCGCTGGAGATGAGGGGGACCCCCGGGGGCTGGGGGTCAGTGCCGGGGGGTGGGGGGAGCTCTTGGGGGGCAGCATTTTGGGGGCCGTCGGCCGCCGACACTTCCTGGATGGCAGGAAACCGCTGGCGGCGGCACGTCCGGGCCCCCCCCCCAACTTCCCCCGGTGCCACAACTTCCCCCCAGACCCCCCAGACACCCCCAGACCCCCCGGAGTCGAGGGGCTGCCGGGGAGAGCTGGGGGCACAGGGGGTCCAGGCTAGGACCCAGGCGGAGGAAGGACCCGAATGTCCGGGGGGGGGTCCCAGGTGCCTCCCTCACCCCCCCCAGCCCCGTTTTGGGGTCCCTGCAGTAAGGTGGGGGGGCCAAGGTGGGGGAAAAGGGGGTCTGTGGGTTGTGTGGGGATGGAGGGACAGCCATGGAGCGACAGAAGGACACAGAGAAGGGGGGAGAGGGATGAGGAGCCCCCCGACCCCCCGCTGACCCCCCTGTCCCTCCCCAGGTGTCACCGTCGCCCCCCACCCCAGCGAAGGTCACGGCCGGAGCTCCCCCCGGGTCCCCCCCACTGACGCGACCCGGAGAGGGGCGCGTGGGAAAAGGGGCGGGGCCTCGGCACGCGGGAATTCCCGGGCAGCCAATCGGGACGCGGGGTCCGTTCCCACGTTTTCATTGACAAATCGCTGGGTGCGGGATCCTCGCTACAACCGGGGGGGCGGGCGGGGCGGGGGGGTCCCGGAGACCCCCGGGGGGATCCTGAGGATTCTCTGAGGGTTCGCGGGGGTCCCGGGGGGGAACAAAGGAGTCCCAGGGGTCTGGGGGGGTCCTCGGGAGTCCCTGGGGGTCCCGAGGGGGCTCAGAGGGGCCCTTGGGAGTCCCGGGGGTCTCGGGGAGGTCGGTAATTGAGGGGTCCTAGGGAGTCTCGAGGTGGTTCCGGGGGGGCCATGCAATCCGACGACCTCTTCCTCCGCAAAATGCGGGGTCCCTTGGCCCGGCCGCCCCTCTCCCCCGCCCCCCCCAGCGCGGCCGGGGGTGTCCCCTCGCCGCCCCCCTCCCCGGGGGGAGCTGCCCCTCGGGGGCGCAGCAGCAGCGAGGGAAGGTCCCCGGCGGACGGGGGTTCCTCGGCGGGGGTGTCCCCCCGCAGCCGCACCCAAAGCCACGAGGAGGCGGCGGGGGGGGCCAGCCCCACGTGCCCCCGGTTCCGGGACCCTCTGCTGCTGCTGGGGCTGGCGGCCGGCGGGGGGGACCCCGATTTCTTCCCCCGCCCCCCCTGGAGCCCCCTCCTCGCCCATTACGACGTGCAAAGCATCCTCTTCGACCCTACCGAGCCCCCTCCGGGCCCCCCCGGCCTCACCTCGGGGGCTTCTGCCGCTCACCTGGAGCCCGAGGAGCCCCCCGGGTCCCCCCGGGCCGCCCCCGACCACGAGGCGCTGGTGCTGAGCTGCCCCCGCTTCTGCTGCGAGACCGGGGGGGAGCAGGAGCCGGGGCTGGGGTCCTCCCAGGGTCCCCCCGGGCCCGGGCAGCTGCCGAACGCGGCCGTGGCGGTGCTGGAGGAGCCCCCGGCGGGTGCGCGACCCCCACACCCCATCGAGCACAGCGATGAGGGCGCCGAGTATTATCGCAAGTACTTCTATGGGAAAGGTGAGTGGGGGGGGGGGAATGTGGGTCGGGGGGGCACGGGAGGGGGGGGATACGACTTGTACCACAATGGAAAGGTGGGGAAGGGGCGGGGAAGAGGTCTATGGGGGGCTGTGAGGGTCTCGCCCCCCGCATGTCCCCACCTGACCCCCAGGGCACCAGAACGGGCTGGGTGAGAACTCCCAGACCCCCGGCGGGGACCATGGGGGGCTGTAGGGGAACTGGGGGAGTTGTGGCGATCCCGATCCTCTCCGACCCCCCCCCCCAGAGCACCATAACCTGCTGGGCGAGGACCCCCGGCTGGGGCCCGTGGCCGTGTCCCTGCGGCGGGAGGAGAAGGAGGGACCCCGGCCCCAGGTGCTGCACAGGATCATCGTGCGCACCTGCCAGGTGAGCCGGGGGGCTGGGGGGACAGCGGAATCAGGGGCTTGGGGGTCCCAAAAGGGCGGGGGAAGGTAGAGGGGTCCTGGGGGGTGGGAGGGTCAGGAGCGGCCGGGGCCGCGGGGGTCCGGGAGGATGGGTGAAATCTGAGGGTGGGGGTCTCAAAAGCCCTGTCAGGGTCTCTGAGGGTATCGAGGGCAGTGTGGGGGTACCATGAGGGTCCCCCACCAGCCTGACCCCTTGACCCCTCCCGTGCCCCCCCCAGCTGCGGACGCTGCGGGCGTCGGTGCTGGAGGAGGCGCTGCCCCCCGGCTGCCGCCCCCCCGGGGCACGGGGGGTCCCCCCGCGGAAGCTTCTGGAGCTGCTGCTGCCGGGGCTGGCGGTGGGGGGGCTGCGCCTCGCCCCCTCCCCCGCCGTGCAGGAGACCCTCCTCAAGCTGGACGAGCAGGGGGTGAGAGAGGGGGTCTTGCACCATGGGGGGGTCACACAAGGGCAGGGAGTGCGAGGGGTTGGGGGCGTTGCGTGGGGAGGGTGCTAGCGCCGGGGTGGGATTTGAGGGGTCCGGGGTTTGCTCGAGGAGGGGTTTGGACCAGCGCAGACCCCCGAGGGGTCTTCGGGGGTCTCCGCGTGTCGCCCAGGGACACCCCCATGGGACGGAGACACCCGGCGGGTGGGAGGGGGATGAAATGGGAAAAACCCCCAGAGGACACTTCTAGGGACAGGGGACACCCTGAGGGGATGAGGGGATGCGCACAGGGGATGGGGACACCGTCAGGTGAAGGGGGACCTGGGCTGGGGACACCCCAAGGTGCTGGGGGGGGCCCTAGGCAGGGGTCAGCCCCGTAGGACGTGGGACATGGGACAGGATGGGGGACTCCCCTCATGGGACTGGGGACGTGGGGACACAGGAGGGGACAATGGGATGGGATGGGATGGGATGGGATGGGATGGGATGGGATGGGATGGGATGGGATGGGATGGGATGGGATGGGATGGGATGGGATGGGATGGGATGGGATGGGATGGGGACCCCCGTGCGAGGTCCCTGTCCCCCGTGTCCCCCCCCGGCCCCCCCAGGTGAGCCGGCAGCGCAAGGTGGGGGTGCTGTACTGCCGGGCAGGGCAGGGCTCGGAGGAGGAGATGTACAACAACGAGGAGCCCGGGCCTGCCCTCGAGCAGTTCCTGGCCCTGCTGGGCACCCGCGTGAGGCTGCGTGGCTTCGGGGGGTACCGGGCACAGCTGGACACCCGCAGTGAGCCCGGGGACACGGGGGGACACGGGGGGGGGGGTTATGGAGGCACAGGGACATACAGACTTGGGGGGACATGGGGATGTGGGGAATTGGGGGGACATGGGGACATGAGGGGACATAAGGACTTGGGAGGATGTGGGGGACAAGGAGAGACATGGGAACATGGGGAAACAAGGGCGCATTAGGATATGGGGACATGGGGGGACATGGGGATGGTGAGACATGAGGGGACATAGGAACGTGGGGGGAGATGGGGATGTGGGGACAACATGGGGGAACATCGGGACATGGGGATGGGGGGCAAGGGCAGGGGGGACATGGACAATGTGGGAATAGGGGGACAGGGGGACACAGCGACCTGGGAGGGCCACAGGGCAGTGGGGTGGGGGCTCCCTGGCCGTGGGGAGGGGGCTCAGACTGTGTCCCCCCAGCCGACTCCACGGGGACGCACTCGCTGTACACCACATACCACGGCTACGAAGTGATGTTCCACGTCAGCACCATGCTGCCCTTCACCCCCCGCAACCCCCAGCAGGTACGGGGGGCGTCTGGGGGGTCCTGGGGGGGTCACGGGGGCCTCGGGGGCGTCATAGAGGGGACACAAAGTCATAGGGGGTCCCAGGGTCATGGGAAGGTCATGGGGGTTCATAGGGTCTGGGGTCCCCCCCCATGCTACCCTTCTCCTCCAGCAGATACAGGGGGTCTTGGGGGCGTCATGGTGGGGGGTCCGTGGGGTCTGGGGTCGCCCGAATGCTGCCCTTCACCCCCAGCAGGTACAGGGGGCTCCCAGGAAGTCCCAGGGGTCCCTGGGATTTTGAGGCTGGGGTCCCCCATGATCCCTCTCACCCCATTAAGTGGCAGCTGGTCCAGGACCCCCAGATTCTTTTTTTTTTTTTGGGGGGGGGGATTCCTGGAAAGAAGCTAGGGTGGGGAGGGGTCCCAAAGGGAGTTCTAGGAGAGCTTGGAGCAGTCTGAGCATCCCTGAGGTTTTTGGGGTGATTCTGGATATTCCCAGCAGTCTGTGGGGGCTCTCATTCCCTACCGCCCCCCAGACCACTTTTGGGGCTCTGAGCCCTCTCTGGAGCCCCCCGTGGCAATTTTGGGGGCTCTGATCCCCTTCTCCTTGCCCGCAGCTGCTGCGGAAGCGCCATATCGGGAACGATATCGTGACAATCGTGTTCCAGGAGCCGGGGGCGCTCCCCTTCTCCCCCCGCGCCCTGCGCAGCCACTTCCAGCACGTCTTCCTCGTGGTGCGCGTGCACGAGCCCTGCACGCCCCACACCACCTACAGGTGGGGCCGGGGGTCCCCAAGGGTCTCAAACAGGGGTTGGGAGGGCTCATACGAGGGGTTCCGGGGGTCCTTGGGGGATCTGAAGGTCCCCAAGGGTCTCAAACAGGGGTTGGGGGGCCTCATGTGAGGGGTTCCGAGAGTCCTCGGAGGGTCTGGATCCCGAAACCCCTCCTTTCCTCCCCCGAGGTCTCTCCTGCTTCCTGGGGGTCTCCCACAGGCTTTGGGGGTCCCTAAACCCCCCCTTTCCCCCCAGGGGGTCTCCCTCAATCTCTGGGGGTCTCCCACAGATTTTGGGGGTCTCTAACCCCCCGCCTTTTCCTCCCCCGGGCGGTGTCTCCCAATCCCTGCGGGTCTCCCATGGGTTTTGGGGTCCCTAAACCCCCCCTTTCATCCCCCCGGGGGTCCCCCTCAATCCCTGTGGTTCTCCCACGGGGTTTGGGGTCCCTAAACTCCCCTATCCCCCCCTCCCCCGGAGTCTCCCATGGGTTCTGGGGGTCCCTAAACCCTCCCCTTTCCCCCTCCCCTCGCAGCGTGGCCGTGGTGCGGCCGGAGGAGACCCCCCCGTTCGGGCCGGCGCTGGCGGCGGGGCAGCGATTTTTGGGGGGCGCGGGGCTGCGCCCCTTCCTGCTGGCCAAGGCCATCAACGGCGAGAACGCGGCGGCGCGGGGGGGGCGCCTGGGGGCCATGGCCGCGCGCACCCGCCGCCAGTACCTGCAGGAGCTGCTGCGCGCCCACGGCGGGGGGACCCCACTGCCCGCGGCCCCCCGGGGGCTCCCCGCGCTCGGGGGGCGCCGCCGCGGGGGCTCCTCCTCGGGGGGCGCGGGGGGCGCGGCGGGGGCGGTGGTGGCGGGGGCGTTGGTGTGGGGGGCCCGCGCCGAGGGGGGGCCCGGGGGGGCCGAGGTACCGTGTCTGCTCGGGGTGGCCGCGGAGAGGGTCGTGGTGGTCGCCGCGCCCCCCGGCTCGGTGGCCAACCGCTGCGGGGGGGTCGCCGGCAACGCGGGGAAGCCCCCCCAGAATCAGCCGCTCCCCGGGGAGTTCCCCCCAAATTCGGGGGTGCTCCCTGCGCACCCCGGGGTGCACCCCCGGAGCCCGGGCGCGGCCGCCGCCTCCCCGGGGGAGGTTGCCCCCCAGGCGGGGACGGTCGCCACCCCTCCCGGGACGCTGTTCAGCTGCGCCTGCCGGGACGTGCTGGGCTGGGGCTTCTCCGAGGGGCGCCTCGAGATCTTCCATGGGGCGGGAGAGTGGCTGGGGCTGCGGCTGCCCCACGGCGCGGCCCCACAGGTGGTGGCCAGGCTGCAGGTGAGGGGGGGCACGGGGGAGAAACTGGGCAGACTGGGAGGAAATGGGGAGGGGGGCTTTGGGGGGCGCTGTGGGGCTCGGACACGGCAGCGGCTCATGGGGTGCCCTGTGGGGTCAGTGGTGGGGTTCCCATGCGGCCGTGAAGGGTCACGACCTGTCGAGGGTCCCTGTCGGGGTTCATGAGGATCCCCATGCCCCACCTGGCCTGGTGACACGGGGAGCGGGAGGCTCTGTGGGGGTCCCTATGTCCCCTGACCCCTGTCCCTCCCCGCAGGCGGTGACACTGGGGGCTCTGTGGGGTCTCCATCGGGGTCTCCGTGTCTCCTGACCCGTGTCCCCCCCGCAGGCGGTGACGCGGGGGTGCGGGGGGCTCTGTGGGGTCTCCATCGGGGTCTCCGTGTCCCCTCCCGCAGGCGGTGACACGGGGAGCTCTGTGGGGTCTCCATCGGGGTCCCTATGTCCCCTGACCCATGTCCCCCCCGCAGGCGGTGACGCGGGGGTGCGAAGCTCAGGAACTGGCGCTGCCGCGGGGGGCCGGGGGTCGCCGCGGCTTCCGCGTGGACCCCTCGGGGGTCGTGACGGCCGTGACTCGCTTCTCGTTCGCCGAGACCGCGGGGCTGCGGCCCGGGGCGCGGCTGCTACGGGTGGGGCGCTGCCCCCTCCCCCGCGGGGACCCCCGGCGGCTGCGGGCGCTGCTCCGGCGCCCCTCGGGACCCCTGACCCTGCTGCCCCCCGACCGCGACGGGCGGCCCCGGCGGTGAGGGCGGGGGGCGTGGGGGGGTTGGGGTGGGCCGGGGGTGTTGGGGGGGTTGGAGTCGGGGGAGACATGGGGGGGTGGGAGGGGTTGGGGGAAATAGGGGATGTGGGGGAATGAGGGGGCAGGGGGAGCATTGGGGGGTGGGGGGTTTGGGGGGTCTGGGGGCATTGCGGGACAAAGGGAGGGTTGAATTTGGGGGGAAATGGGAGGGGCGGAATTGGGGATCTTGGGCGGGGACAGAGACACGGGGCCAGGCGGGACGGGGACGGGGCCACCCCGGAGTGTCCTCAGCGTGTCCCCCCTGTCCCCAATGTCCCCCCCAGGAGTTTCTCGGAACTCTACGCCCGCTCGCTGGAGCAGGGCCGGGGCTCGGGGGGAGACCCCGGCCCTGGGGACCTCGGCGGCGACATCGGGGACACGAGCAGCGACTCGGGGGGAGACAGCGACGCAGCGGAGGCCGGGGGGGGCCCGGGGGGGCTGTCCCCCGACTCCCTGCGGCTCCTGCAGGCGCTGGCTCTGGATGAAGAGAGCACCCCCTTCCCCCCCGGCCCCCCCAGCCCGGGGACCCCCAAGAACCCGACCGGAACCCCCCCCAGCCCGTGAGTGACCCCGGACACGGGAAACGCCCCCCAAATCCCCCGGGAACCTCCAAATCCCCCCGGGACCACCCCCGTAATTGTCACCCCCTGACGCCCCAGGCCCCCCCTGGCTGACCCCACGCCGGACCTGCTGCTGCCGCACCACAGCCCCCCCCCGGCTGGCGACCCGGTGAGTCCCCGTGCCCCCCCGTGTCCCCCCCGTCCCCATGACCCCGCTGACTCCCCTGTGTGTCCCCCCCAGTGTCCCCCCGCAATGTCCCCGTGCCCGTGCTGACCTTCCCGTGTCCCCAGGGCCCCCCCTCGGATGCCGATGGTCCTGCGGCCCCCCCCGAGCCCAGCCCCCCCTCGGGCCCCTCGCTGCGACATTCTCTGGGCAGGCGTGAGTGGCTCGGACCCCCTGTGTCCCCCCCGTGTCCCCCCAGTCCCATCCCATATCCCCCCTTGTCCCTTCTTGTGTCCCTCCCTCCATCCCCCATCCCCTGGGGGTGTCCCTGTCCCCCAGTCCCCCCACCCCAGCGCCTTGGGATGCCCCAGCCCAGGTTGCCATCCCCTGGGGGTGTCCCCATCCCCTGGGGGTGTCCCCTCATCCCCTCAGGGTGTCCCCTGTCCCTATAAGTGTCCCTTAGGGGGTTTTCCCATCCCATCCCACCCCCAGGGTGTCCCCATCCCCTGGGGGTGTCCCCTCATCCCCTGGGGGTGTCCCCTGTCCCTATAAATGTCCCCTGGGGGGTTTTCCCAGCCCATCCCACCCCCCCGGGTGTCCCCCTCCTCTGGGGGTGTCCCTGTCCCGTGCCCTATGGGGGTGTCCCCCACCCTCTGCAGGGGTCCCCTCGAGTTCCCTGAGGGTCCCCCACTGTTGCCCCACCCCCTCCCCAGTGCTGTCGGGGTCTGGGGACCCCCAGGAGGATGAGTGGGATGTCATCGCCTGCCTGGCCACAGCCTGCAGCGGGGTCCTGGAGGCCATCGCCCGGGGGGGTGAGGTGGCTTCGGGGGGTTTTGGGGGGGTTTTGGGGGGCTGGGAGGTCCTGGAGGCCATTGCTGGGAGAGTGAAGGGGTTTGGGGAAATTTTGGGGGTCCTGGAGGCCATTGCTGGGGGGAGATTGAGGGATTTTGGGGTGAGGAGTTAAATCTGAGGGAACTTGGGGGTAGGGGGGCTGAGGGGGCTGCGAGGGTGGGAGGAGTCTGGGGGGGCTTGGGGGGCTGGGGGGATTGAGGGCTCTCTGGGGGGTCAGGGCCCAAAGGGAATGAAGGGATTTTGGGGGGGCTGAGGGGAATTCGGGGATTTGGAGGTTGTGAGAATGGACAGGGTTGGGATGGGGGACCCCAATTAGGGGGTCTCAACCCCCCACCCTCATTTTCCACTCCCCCAGGGCATCAACTCCGAGAGCTCCCCAACATTGGGGTCCAGCAGAGCCTGAGCCCGGCAGCCCCCGAGGATGAGTATGGAGGGGTGGGGGGGATTGGGGGGGGATTTTTGGGGACAGGAGGGGGGTCCCCGTGAATGTCCCCACTCCTCCTGTCCCCCTCCCGCAGGTCCCAGAGCCTCGCGGAGAAGGTGGCGCAGCTGGAGGCGGCGCTGAAGCGGCTGCAGGACGATCTGCAGGAGGTGGGGGCACTGGGAGGAACTGGGAGGGCACTGGGAGGAACTGGGAGGGCACTGGGAGGAACTGGGAGGGCACTGGGAGGAATTGGGAGGGCACTGGGGGGCGCTGGAGGGGCACTGAAGGGGCACGAGGGGTGACTGGGGGGCACCAAAAGGACACGACTGAGGAACTGGAGGGCCCTGGGGGGGCGCTGGGAGGAACTGGGAGCACTGGGAAACTGGGAGACACCGAAGGGACGCAACTGAGGAACTGGGGGAGAACTGGGGGGCACTGAGGGCTGGCAGAGTGGGATGCTGGAGGAGAAATGGGGAGTACTGGGAGTCACTGGGAGGCTACTGGGAGAGAAGTGGGGGAGCACCGAGGGGGCTGATCCGTGGGGTCTCTGTGGGGGAGGGGCCGATCTGTGGGATCTCTGTGGAGCTGACCCATGGGGTCTCTATGGGGCTGACCCAGGGGTCTCTGTGGGGCTGACCCCTGGGGTCTCTATGGGGCTGACCCGTGGGGTCTCTGTGGGGCAGGGGCCAATCTCTGGGCTCTCCATGGGGCAGGGGCTGACCCGAGGGGTCTCTGTGGGGCAGGGGCCGATCTCTGGGCTCTCCATGGGGCAGGGGCTGACCCGGGGGGGTCTCTGTGGGGCTGACCCGGGGGTCTCTGTGGGGCAGGAGCCGATCTCTGGGGTCTCCATGGGGCAGGGGCTGACCCGAGGGGTCTCTGTGGGGCAGGGACCGATCTCTGGGGTCTCTATGGGGCAGGGGCTGACCCGGGGGGTCTCTGTGGGGCTGACCCGGGGGGTCTCTGTGGGGCAGGGGCCGATCTCTGGGGTCTCTGTGGGGCAGGGGCCGATCTCTGGGCTCTCTGTGGGGCTGACTCCTGGGGTCTCTGTGGGGCAGGGGCCGATCTCTGGGCTCTCTATGGGGCAGGGGCCGATCTCTGGGGTCTCTGTGGGGCTGACCCGGGGGTCTCTGTGGGGCAGGGGCCGATCTCTGGGCTCTCTATGGGGCAGGGGCCGATCTCTGGGCTCTCTATGGGGCAGGGGCCGATCTCTGGGCTCTCTATGGGGCAGGGGCCGATCTCTGGGCTCTCTATGGGGCAGGGCCACGAGGCGCAGCAGCGGCTCCGGGCAGAGCTGCGGGGGCTCCGCCGCTCCACGCGGCGCCTGCGGCAGGGCCAGGACGACGCCAATGAGCGACTCAGCCGCGTCACGAGGCTGCTGCGACCCCCGGGGACCCCCGACAGCCCCTGACCCCCCCCCCGAGACCCCTCCCCAAACCCCCTGAGAGCCGCGGGACCCCGCAGGACTCGGGGACAGCGGCAGCCCCCCCCAGCACGGGGGCACCTGCGGGTGGCACGGCCAGGTGGGCATGGTGGCCTTGGGGACACGCTGGGCACGGTCACCTCGCGCACTCACCCTGTGCTCACACTCACCCCCTGCTCACACCCTGTGTCCCCCCGCACACGCTCCGCCCCCTTTGCCCACCCCCTCTTTGCACACCCCCTCTTTGCACACCCCCCCTTTGTCCCCCCATTTCACATCCCTCCTTTGCTCATCTCGTGCCCGCGGTGCCCCCCCCTTTGCACACTCGTCCTGTGCACACCCGCAGCCCCCCGCCCCCCCCTGTGTGCCCCCACTAACTGTGAAACTGAAGCTGTGACACCCCCAATGTGCCCTCCCCCATGTGACACTGGATCCCCCCATGTCCCCCTCCTGGTGACACTGGAACACCCCATGTCCCCCCTCTCGTGTGACACTGGAGCACCCCAGTTTTCCTTTCCTGTGTGACACTGGAATTCCCCCGTGTGTCCCCCCCCACCATGTGGCAATGGAACACTCCACGTCCCCCCTCTCGTGTGACATGGACCCCCCCCATGTCCCCCTTGCCATGTTACAATGGACCCCCCCAATGTCCCCTCCTCTGTGACACTGGAATCCCCTCGTGTGTCCCCCCCGTGTGACAATGGAACACTCCATGTCCCCCCCCGCATGTGACAGTGGACGCCCCTCCAATGTCCCCCCCGTGTGACACTGGAATATCCCTGTGTGTCCCCCCTCATGTGACAATGGACTTCCCCAATAATTCCCCCGTGTGACACTGGAATCCCCCTGTGTGTCCCCCCCGTGTGACACTGGACCCTTCGCGTGTGTCCCCCCGTGTTGTCCCCCCCCAAGTGACACTGGACCCCCCAGGTGACACTGGACCCCCCCGCGGGGGACGCGCCGGGGCCCCCCCGCCCCCTCCCAGCAATAAAAACCCTTCGGCCTCGGCAGCCCCGGCTCTGATTGGGGGGACACACCCCTAGAGACCCCCGCCCCCAGCGGACCCCTCCCAGTGCTTCCCAGTCCCCTCCCAGTGCCCCCCAGTCCCCTCCCAGAACGTCCCAGTCCCCTCCTAGTGCTCCCCAGTCCTCTCCCAGTGCTCCCCAGTCCCCTCCCAGTACATCCCAGTCCCCTCCCAGTGCTTCCCAGTCCTCTCCCAGTGCCCTCCCAGTGTCCCCATGAAAGGCCACAGCGTCCTCCCAGTCCCTTCCAGTGCTCTTCAGTCCCCCTCCATTGCCTCCCAGTCAATCCCAGCCAGTGCTTCCCAGTCCACTCCCAGTCCCTCCCAGTTTCTCTAGGACCACCAGTTTAATGGTGCTTTTAAAATTTTGTTTATTTCGTTTTTATTATTGCCCGAACTGCCCCAAATATCCGCGGGTCCCTCAAACGCCGCCTCAGCCGCTTCTGCGCCCGCGGCTTTTCCCTCAATTCCCGACGCCATTCCCGACCCCACTCCCTCCCCGTCCCTTCCCCATCCCGACCCCATTCCTGCCCCATTCCTGCCCCATTTCCCGCCCCATCCTTGCCCCATTCCCTAATCCCACGGAGAGTCCATAAAATCCCGGACTGACCGCGGGCAGAGCCGGCCCCACGTCCCTTGGGAACGCCGTGCCCCGGGGGTGTGACTGGGGTGACCTGGGGGGCTCCCAGAGCCCCTCCCAGCTGCGGGAGGGATGGGGGATGGAGCAATGGGGGGGGACCCTGAATTTCCGCCCCCCCGGCCCCGGTGGGTGCCATCCACGGCCAGGCGGGGACATCCCGACATCGGAGCCCTGGTGACTCCTCCCTATCGCGACTTCCTCTGCGGGGGGTGACGGTGGCGTGGGGCACACCCGGGTGGCCTTGGGGACCAGGGGACGTGAGACGGGAAAAGGGACAGGGACGGGGACAGGGACGGGGACATTGCGGGCACCGCCGGGGCCATGGCGGGGCTGAAAACGGCGACCGGAGAGGACATCGACGGCTCCTTCGAGCTGCAGGTGGAGGTGGAGGAGGGCGATGATGTGGGGCAGGGAGAGGCCGTGGGGCAGGGACACGCCGAGGGACAGGGACAGCCCTGTCCCCGTGTCCTCACCCTCTGTGTCACCGGAGACCTGCACGTCGGGGGCCTCATGCGCCTCATCGCGGACACGTTCGGTGAGTGACCGCGGCCGGACCCACGGCCTGACCCACAGCCCTGACCCACGGCCTGACCCACGGCCGGACCCACGGCACTGACCCACGGCCTGACCCACGGCCTGACCCACGGCCTGACCCACGGCACTGACCCACGGCCTGACCCACGGCCTGACCCACGGCCTGACCCACGGCACTGACCCACGGTCCTGACCCACGGCCCTGACCCACGGCACTGACCCACGGCCTGACCCACAGCCCTGACCCACGGCACTGACCCACGGCACTGACCCACGGTCCTGACCCACGGCACTGACCCACGGCCTGACCCACGGCACTGACCCACAGCCCTGACCCACGGCCTGACCCACGCACTGACCCACGGTCCTGACCCACGGCCTGACCCACGGCCCTGACCCACGGCCTGACCCACGGCCTGACCCACGGCACTGACCCACAGCCCTGACCCACAGCCCTGACCCACGGCCTGACCCACGCACTGACCCACGGTCCTGACCCACGGCCTGACCCACGGCCTGACCCACGGTCCTGACCCACGGCACTGACCCACGGCACTGACCCACGGCACTGACCCACAGCCCTGACCCACGGCCTGACCCACGGCACTGACCCACAGCCCTGACCCACGGCCTGACCCACAGCCCTGACCCACGGCCCTGACCCACGGCCTGACCCACGGCCTGACCCACGGCACTGACCCACGGCCCTGACCCACGGCACTGACCCACGGTCCTGACCCACGGCCGGACCCCCCCGGTGTCCCCACCAGGGCAGGGCAGGGCCATTGGGACCATTGTGACAATTGTCCCCCCCCGCATCACGCGCCGCTCACTCAGCGATGATGGGGTGGGGGGGAGGAGGGGAAGGATCTGGCCCGGGGGTGGGGGAGGGGAGGACAGCCCTTATCGGGGGGTCCCGGGGTCCCCCCACTTCCCGCCCCTCCCCCCGGGTTCCCCTGGCCGGGCTGATAAGGGACCCGCGGTCTATAAATAGCCCAAGGAGTGACCCCCCACGCCCCCCCGTTGGGGTTTGGGCGGGCAGGGGGACACTTGCAGCCCCCCGCGAACCCTCCCAGTCCCAGTTTGACAGCCCCCAGACCCACCCCGGCCCCTCATAGCCCCCTAAAGCCCCCCGTCCTATTATAGCCCCCCACAGCCCCATTAGAGCCCCCCCATAGCCCCCCACAACCCCATTAAAGCCCCCCAGCCCCTCCCCAGCCCCATTATAGCCCCCCGATGCGATTTGGGGGGTACAACAAGAGCCCCCCCAGCCCCTTCGGCCCCCTTTAACTCCACCCCAGCGCCCCCCAAAGCCCCCCTGTCCCCCAGGGGAGCCCCGGGACTGGTCGGACCACGCCCTGTGGTGGGAGCAGCAGCGGCGGTGGCTGCTGGCCCCCGGCCCCACCCTGGACGCACTGGGGGTCGGGGGGGGGTCCCGGCTCCGCTTCGCCCCCCGGCACCGTCCCCTGCGGCTGCGGCTCCCGGGGGGCTCCGTCCTCAGGCTGCGGCTCAACTTCGCCGGGACCCCCGGGCGGGCGGCGGCGAGGGTCTGCGGGCTGCTCGGTGGGTCTGGGGGATGCTCGGTGGGTCTGGGGGCTGCTCGGTGGGTCTGGGGGCTGCTCGGTGGGTCTGGGGGATGCTCGGTGGGTCTGGGGGATGCTTGGGGGGTCATGGGGGGTCTGCAGGCTGCTCGGTGGGTCTGGGGGATATTGGGGAACGCTCTGCGGGCTGCTCGGTGGGTCTGGGGGATGCTCGGTGGGTCTGGGGGCTGCTCGCTGAGTCTCGGGGCGTCACTGGGGGGTCTGGGGGAACCGGGTGGTCATTGGGAAGGGGTCTGGCTGGATATTGGGGCGTCATGAGGGGGTCCTGAGGGACCATTGGGATCTCTGGGGGGGGTCCAGAGGGGTTTTACTCCCCCCAGATGATGGAGGCGGGGCTGGGAGGTTCCACGGGGGCACCGCGAAGTCTTTGGGGGTCGCAGGGTGGCACTGAGGGGGTCCCCAGGGGTCTCTGGGGGTCCCGGGGGGTCACTGAAGGCTTCGAGGGTGCCCTGGGGGTCCCGCGGTGACCGGGGGGTCCCGGGGGGGTCTCAAAGGGATCAGTCACCCCGAGGAACTTTCGCTGCTGCGGCCGGAGCCCGAGGAGGGGGGGGGGCGGAAGGGCCGCGACCCCCCCCGAGCCCCTCCCGACCTGGACCTGACTCACCTGCGGCCCCGGGGAGGTAAATGGGGAGGGGGCGAGGTGGGGGAGGGGGCGCTGGACCCCCCCAGGTGCCTCCCCCTCCCCCACACCCCTCTCATCTCACCCCCCAGATGAAGCCCCTCCCCCCGCGCTGCCCCCCGAGCTGCTCCGGCCCCTGAGGACCCCAAAGCCGGGGGGAAGGAGGGGCAGGGACCCCCCCGGACCCTCCCGGAGCCCCCCGGGGAGTGCCCTGCTCCGGTGGTCGCGGCTGCACGCGCGGTGAGGGGCGGGGCTTGAGGGGGCGGGGCTTGGTGGGGTGGGGACGGACTGGGCGGGGCTTAATGGGGAGGGGATTGTGGGTGTGGCCGGGGGGCTTGTGGGCGTGGTCCGGCCTTAGGTGGGGTTTGTGGGCGTGGTCTGAACGACGTGGGCGTGGCTTGGGACTCAGGTTTGTGGGCGTGGCTTGTGGGCTCAGGTGAGAATTGTGGGCGTGTCCGGGTGTGGTTTGTGGGCGTGGCCTGACCATTTTTACCGGCGTGGCTTTGGGACTCAGGTAGGGTTTGTGGGCGTGGCCCAGGTGTGGCTGGGGATGTGGGCGTGGCTGGAGTGGTTTTGTGGGCGTGGCTCGTATTCGGGTGGGGTTTGTGGGCGTGGCCCGGACCATGGGCGTGGCCAAGCGCTGGCCCCGCCCCCGCAGGTGGCTGGACGTGGGGCGGTCCCTGCTGGAGCAGGGCGTGGCCGAGGATGAGGAGCTGCACCTGCGCTTCAAATACCCCTGTGCTATGGGGCTGGACCCCCAGGTACCCCAAAAATCTCCCCAAATACCCCTGTGCTATGGGGCTGGACCACCAGGTACCCCCAAAACCCACCCCAGGTACACCCAAAACCCACCAGGTACCCCAAAATCCATCCAGGTACCCCCAAAAATCCCCCCCCAGGTACACCAAAAACTCCCCAGATATCTCACAAAGTCCTCCCGGCGACCCCAAAATCAGCGGGTACCCCCAAAACCCACCCGCAGGTGCGCCAAAGTTCCCCCCAGGTACCCCAAAATCACCAGGTACCCCCAAAACCCACCCCCAGGTATCCCAAAACCCTTCAGGTACACCCAAAACGCCCTCAGTGACCCTCAACCCTCCCCGGTGACCCCAAACCCCTCTGTGTCACTCTCCGAACACCCCCGGGAGGGGCTCTGGGGATGGCCAGGAGTGGTTTTGGGGGTCCCCGGGGGTCGGACCCCCCCCCAATTTCCCCCCCCGGCCCCCCAGGACGGGCCCCGCGTGGCGCTGCTGCAGGAGGAGGCGCTGGAGGCGCTGCTGGCCGAGGAGATCGAGTGCACTGAGGAGGAGGGGATGCTCTTTGCAGCCCTCCAGGTACCCCAAAACCACCCCGGGAACCCCCAAAAGCTGTCCCGGTTACCCTGGGAGCCCCCCCAGAACCCCCTGTGCCTGAAAACCCCATCCCTGGATCATCTGGGATTCCCCAAAATCCACCCCAGACACCCTGGGAATCTCCCGAAACCTGCCCTGGATAGCCTGGGACCTTCACCGACTTCCCTTACACCCTAAAAACCCATCCCAGGCACCCCAAAACCCACCCCGGATCACCTGGGACCCCTCCCGAAATCCCCTGTACCCTAAAACCCCATCCCAGACACCCCAAAACCCACCCCGGATCACCTGGGACCCCCCAAAACTCCCCGTGCCTGAAATCCCCATCCCTGGAACTCTCCTAAAAACCCTCCCTGGATCCCCTGGGAATCCCCCAAAACCAACCCCGGATACCCTGGGACCCCCCCCGAATCCCTCTGTACCCAAAAATCCATCCCAGATACCCAAAAACCTATCCCAGACACCCCAAAACCCACCCCGGATCACCTGGGACCCTCCCCAAAAAACCTTCACCAGATTCCCTGGGACTTCTCCCTAAAATTGCTCGCCCAGATTCCTCCCTGGGACCCCCCAAAAGAACCCACCCCAGGTACCTTGGGACCCCCCTAAAAACCCTCCTGGATACCCTGGGATCCCCTCCCCAGAAAAACCATCCCGGATTCCCTGGGACCCCCCATAAAAACCCTTCCCAAATTCCCAGGAACTCACCCAAAATCCTCCCCAAACCCTCACGATGCCCCCCAAACCCCCTGGGACCACCCCCCCTAAATCCCCTCGATCCCCCTCCCCCCAGTACCAGATCGAGGGGGCAGAGGAGGGGGATGGGGAGGATCCCCAGGACCCCCAGGACCCCCCCGAGCCCCAGGACCTGGACACGGCCCTGGACAGACTGGAGATGAGCCTGGGGGGCAGCGGGACCCCCACCCCGCCCGTGAGACTGGGGGCACTGGGAGGGACTGGGAAGGACTGAGGGGCACTGGAGGAGGGCTGGGAGGGACTGGGTGGGCGTTTGGGGGGAGTGGGGGCTCTGGGAGGGGGGAATTGGGGATCTGGGGGGTTGATCAGTGGGACTGGGGGGCACTGGGAGGGACTGGAGGCACTGGAGGAGGGCCGGGGGGGCTCTGGGTGGGCGTTTGGGAGGACAGGGAGGGACTGGGGGGCACTGGGGGGATATTGGGGGGCTCTGGGTGGGCGTTTGTGGGGACTGGGGACCGAGGGGGGGAGGCATTGTGGGTCTGGGGGCACTTGGGGCCTCTGGGAATTGTGGGTCTGGGGGGTTTGGTGGGACTGGGGGGGCACTGGGAAGGACTGGGAGAAGGATTGGGGGGGACTGGGGACATGGGGGGGGATTTGGCGTATATTGGGGGGCTCTGGGTGGGCGTTTGGCAAGGGGTGGGGGGCACTGGGAGGGACACTGGGAGTCACTGGGGACTTCTTCTGGACTCACTGGGGGGGGCACTGGGAGTCACTGGGAGTTACTGGGGGGTCCACAGGAGGAGCTCGGAGCCCCCCCTGAGCTGGAGGAGGAGCTGGAGCTCTGCAGGTAACCCCAAAACCCCCCAAATCCCCACCCCAAAATCCTCAAACCCCAAACTCGGGGTCCCCCCCGGCTCTCCCTGTGGCTGTTTTAGGGTCCCCGCAAATTTGGAGCCTGAGGCCGTTTTGGGGTCTCCCCTGACCCCCCAAATTTCCCCAAATTTCTCCCCCCCAGACCCTCTCCGTGGCCGTTCCGGGGGTCCCGCCCCACCCGGGCTGTGCTTTTGGGGTCGTCGCTGTCGCTCTGGACCCCCCCGGGATCGGGGGGCGCCCCTCAGCAGCTCAACCTCCGCGGTGAGACCCCAAAACCCCCCCAGGACCCCCCAAATCACCCTGAGACCCCCCCAGGACCCCCGAATTCCTTGGGATCACCCCATTTCCTCAACCCCGGGACCCCTGGGGTTCTCCCAGGATTCCCAAATTTCCCCCAAATTTCCCCCAAATTCTCCCCAAACCCCCCAGGGCACCATAAAATCCCTCCCGGGACCACCCCAGGACTCCCAAATCCCCCCCAAACCTCTCTGGGACCACCCCAAAGCTCCCAAATCGCCCCCGGGACCACCCCAGAGCCCCCAAATCCCCTCCAGGCTCCCTCTGATCTCCCTTAATCCCCCTAAACCCGTTTGGGACGCCCCCAATTCCCTTTCCGTGCCCCCATTTCCCCCCCGGGAGTCCCCAGGACCCCCCCGGGACCCTCCTGACGCCCCCCCGACCCCCCCCCCAGGCTGTGAGGTGACCCCCGAGGTGGATTTGGGGTCGCAGGAATTTCGGATCAAGCTCCGGCTGCCGACGCCGGGGGGGATGAGCGAGACCCTCCTGCGGTGCCGTGATGTGGGTGGGGGTCCCGAGGGGCTTTGGGGGGTTCTGGGGGGTCCTGGGGGGGGTCCCCGGGGGTCCCTGGGGTGTCCTGAGGGGTCTGGGGGACGACAAGGACAACAGGGGAACCCCACTGGGAAATGGGGGGAGGGGGAACGGGGGGGCTTGGGGGGGGTCTTGGGGGATTTGAGGGGACTCTGGGGGGGGTCTTGGGGGTCCCAGGGGGCTCATGGGCGGGGGGAAGATGAGGTTTTAGGGGATTTTTGGGATGTCCCGGGGTCCTGGGATGCTCAGGGGTGGGGAGTTGAAGGGATCCTGGGGGGGATTTTGGGGGTCTCAAAAAGCTCGAGGGTTCCTGGGGGGATTTTGGGGGCTTGAAGGATCCAGAGGGGGTTTTGGGGGGATTTCGGGGATCCCAGTGTGTCCCCCCCCCCGCCCCCCAGGCCCCCCAATACGCCCGCTGGGTTTGTGGGCTCCGCGTGGCCTCGCGGGGGGGGTCCCTCTCGGCCGCGGCGCTCAGGGCGGAGATCCGGGGGGTCCTGGGGGTCCTGGGGGTGCAGGACCCCCCCGGGACCCCCGCCCGGCCCCCCCCGGACCCGCGGCGGCTGCTGCCCCCCCGCTTCCAGCGCAAGATCAAGGCCAAGGAGGTACCGAGACCCCCCCCCAAAATGATCCCACAGCCCCCGCGACACCAGTACTGACCCCATAGCCCCCTCCCCACATTTCCCCCCCGCCCTGTGCCTCCCCCGACCCCAGACCTCCTCCTCACATTGCCCCTCCCACCCTGTGCCCCCCCAGCTTCCCCCCGACCCCAATATTGGCCCCATAGCCCCCCCCTCACATTTTGCCCCTTCACATTTCTCCCCCCACATCCCCAAGCCCCCTCCCCAAATTTGCCCCCCCAATTCCCCTCAGCCTCTCCCACAGCCCCCCCCTCACGTTTTGGTCCCCCAGCCCCCAACTCACATTGTTTCCCCCAGAGCCTCCCCCCACATTTGCCCCCAGCCATTCCCGCAGCCCCCCCCCCACTTTTCCCCTCCCCCAGCCTCTCCCGCAGCCCCCCCCTCACATTTTACGCCCCCTCCCCCCTAGTTCGCCCCCCGGCTCCTGGAGGTTTTGCTCCGGGTGGGGGTCCTGAGCCCCCCCCAGGCCCGGCTGCGCTTCGTGGAGACTTGGAGGGCCCTGCCCGGCTTCGGCCTGGGGCACTTTGTGGTCAGGTACTGGGGGCACTGGGAGAGACTGGGAATGACCGGAAGAGTCTCTGGGGGGCACTGGGAGGGACTGGGAATGACTGGGAGGGTCTCTGGGAGGCACTGGGAGGGACCGGGGGACACTGGGAGGGGGCTGGGGGGCACTGGGAGCAACTGGGGTCACTGGGAATGACCGGGAGGGTCTCTGGGAGGCACTGGGAGGGACTGGGACCACTGGGTTCCAGCGGGTCTCAGATATTCCAGGGGGTTCCCAGCTGTTTTTGGGGGTCTCCCACCTGTTTTTTGGGGGGGTCCCAGGTTCCAGGGGTCTCAGCCGTTTTTGGGGGGGGTCTCAGCCATTTTTGAGGGGTTCCCAGCTGTTTTTGGGGGTCTCTCAGCTGTTTTTGGGGGTCTCCCACCTGTTTTTTGGGGGGTATGTCGCAGGTTCCAGAGGTCTCTCAGCTGTTTTTGGGGGTCTCCCACCTGTTTTTTGGGGAGTATGTCGCAGGTTCCAGGGGTCTCAGCCATTTTTGGGGGTCTCTCATCTGTTTTTGGGGGTCTCAGCTGTTTTTTTGGAGGGGGGTCCCAGGTTCCAGGAGTCTCTCATCTGTTTTTGGGGGTCTCTCAGCTGTTTTTGGGGGTCTCCCACCTGTTTTTTGGGGGGTATGTCGCAGGTTCCAGGGGTCTCAGCCATTTTTGGGGGGTTCCCAGCTGTTTTTGGGGGTCTCTCATCTGTTTTTGGGGGTCTCTCAGCTGTTTTTGGGGGGTCTCCCACCTGTTTTTTGGGGGGTATGTCGCAGGTTCCAGGGGTCTCAGCCATTTTGGAGGGGTTCCCAGCTGTTTTTGGGGGTCTCTCATCTGTTTTTGGGGGTCTCCCACCTGTTTTTTGGGGGGTATGCCGCAGGTTCCAGGGGTCTCAGCCATTTTTGGGGGGTTCCCAGCTGGTTTTGGGGGTCTCTCATCTGTTTTTGGGGGTCTCTCATCTGTTTTTTGGGGCGTCCCAGGTTCCAGGAGTCTCTCATGTTTTTGGGGGTCTCTCAGCTGTTTTTGGGGGGTCTCTCATCTGTTTTTTGGGGGGTCCCAGGAGTCTCTCATCTGTTTTTTGGGGGTCTCCCACCTGTTTTTTGGGGGGATATGTCGCAGGTTCCAGGGGTCTCAGCCATTTTTGGGGGGTTCCCAGCTGTTTTTGGGGGTCTCCCACCTGTTTTTGGGGGGTATGTCGCAGGTTCCAGGGGTCTCAGCCATTTTTGGGGGTCTCTCAGCTGTTTTTTTGGAGGGGGGTCCCAGGTTCCAGAGGTCTCTCAGCTGTTTTTGGGGGTCTCCCACCTGTTTTTTGGGGGGTATATCGCAGGTTCCAGGGGTCTCAGCCATTTTTGGGGGGTCCCCAGCTGTTTTTGGGGGTCTCTCAGCTGTTTTTGGGGGGTCCCAGGTTCCAGGGCGCCGGGCGCGATGAGGTTCTGGCCCTGGGCCCCTCGCGGCTGCTGCGGCTCGAGCTCGGCTCAGGCTCCGTCACTCGCAGCTGGGAGTACAGCGAGCTCCGCCAGTGGGACGTGAACTGGGACAGCCAGCAGGTACTGGGGGCACTGGGAGCCACTGGGGATGGGCTGGGAACGACTGGGAATGGGCTGGTGGGCACTGGGACCCACTGGGAACGGCGGGGAGAGACTGGGAATGGGCTGGGAGGGAATGGGAGGCACTGGAAAGGACTGGAAATAGGCTAGGGGGGAACTGGGAGGCACTGGGAATGGGCTATGGGGGGACTGGGAGGCACTGGAAAGGAGGGGAAATAGGCTAGGGGAGGACTGAAAGGTACTGGGAAGGACTGGGAGGCACTGGCAATGGGCTGGGGGGGGACTGGGAGGTACTGGGAAGGACTGGGAGGTACTGGGAATGGGCTGGGGGGGATTGGGAGGCACTGGGAGTAGACTGGGAGTGACTGTGAAGCAGTGGGCGGCACTGGGAGTGAGCTGGAAAGCACCAGGAATGCACTGGGAGTGCGTGTGAAGCACTGGGAGTGACTGGGAGGGACTGGATGGCACTGGGAGGCACCAGGGATGGACTGGGAGGCACTGGGATTGTACCCAAGCACACTGGGAAGAACTGGAAGTGGCCCTGACCCCCCCCGCTGCAGTTTTGGGGGGGGGGGGTCTCACCCTGTCCCCCCCAGTATATTTCGGGGGGGGTCTCACCCTGTCCATCTCAGGTGTATTTTGGGTTGGGGTCTCCCCCTGTCCCGGTATGTTTAGGGTGGGGGTCTCACCTCTCCCGGTATATTTTGGGTTGGCGTCTCACCCTGTCCCGGTATATTTAGGGTGGGGGTCTCCCCCTGCCCATCTCAGGTATATTTAGGGTGGGGGTCTCACTCTGTCCCCCCCGCGGTGTATTTTGGAGGGGGTCTCCCCCTGTCCATCTCAGGTGTATTTTGGGTTGGGGTCTCACCCTGTCCCGGTATGTTTAGGGTGGGGGTCTCACCTCTCCCGGTATGTTTAGGGTGGGGGTCTCACCTCTCCCGGTATATTTTGGGTTGGGGTCTCACCCTGTCCCGGTATGTTTAGGGTGGGGGTCTCCCCCTGTCCACCTCAGGTGTATTTTGGGTTAGGGTCTCACCCTGTCCCGGTATATTTAGGGTGGGGGTCTCCCCCTGTCCCGGTATGTTTAGGGTGGGGGTCTCACCTCTCCCGGTATATTTTGGGTTGGGGTCTCCCCCTGTCCCGGTATATTTAGGGTGGGGGTCTCCCCCTGTCCCGGTATGTTTAGGGTGGGGGTCTCCCCCTGTCCCGGTATATTTTGGGTCGGGGTCTCCCCCTGTCCCCCTCCGTGTCCCCCCAGGTGCGGCTGTGGCTCAGCGGTGACGTCACCCTGGGGCTGCGTGTGCTCTCCGCCCCCCCCCGCGTGCTGCATCAATTCCTGGGGGGGTACCTGGCCCTGGGGGGGCCCCCCCGCGACCCCCAGGAGCTGCGGCGGCTCATGGAGGGGGGGTACGACCCCTGAGACCCCCCCCGGGGCCGGAGAGACCTCCCAATGTCACCCCCCCAATGTCACCCCCCCCAAAAGGCACAACACGCTCGCGATGGCTCCAGGGGACCTTGGTGTCTGTGGGGGTTTGGAGCCCCCCAAATTCTTGGGGGGCGGGGGGGTTGGAGCCCCCAAATCCTTGTAGGAGGGGTTTGGGATCCCCCAAATCTTCGGGGGGAGGGGGCTGGAGCTTCCCAAATCTTTGTGGGATGGGTTGGAAGTCCCCAAATTGTCATGGGGGGGCTTGAAGCTCCCCAAATCCTTGTGGGGGTGGGGCTGGAGGCACCCCAAATCCTCATGGGAGGGGTTTGGATCCCCCAAATCCTTATTGTGGGGGGGTTGGAGCCCCCCCAGTCCTCGTCGGAGAGGTTTGGGATCCCCAAATCTTTGTGGGAGGGGTTTGGACCCCCCTAATCTTTGTGGGATGGGTTGGAAACCCCCAAATTGTCATGGGGGGGGGGGCTTGGAGCTCCCCAAATCCTCATGGGAGGGGTTTGGATCCCCCAAATCCGTGCGAGAGAGGTTTGGAATCCACAAATCCTCATGGGAGGGGGTCGGACCCCCTGAAATTCCCATTTGAGGGGGTCCCACCCTGTTGCCGTTCAAAGGGGTCTCCCCCATCCTCATTTGAGGGGGTTAGACCCCCAACCCTCCCAGGAGGGGCTGCCCCTGTCCTTATACACTGAGACCCCAATGCCCCTCCCAGCCCTCTCAGGACCCCCAAATCCCCCCCCCCCCAAATCCTCCCAACTCCCCTCCTGCCCTCCCCCCGTGATTTCCCCCCTTTATTTCCCACCCCAGAAGCCCCCAGCCCCATTTCCCCCACACCAGGGTCACTGCTCCGCTCTTTATTGGGGGTGGCAGCGCCCCAGAACCGACACGAGATGGAGGGGGGGGGGCAGAGCCCCCAGACCCCCCCAATGGGGTCGGGGTGTCCCCGGGAGAGTCCCAGGGGTGTCCCGGGGGGGCCCAGGGGGGTCCCCGGGGTTTGGGGGGGTCACCGGATGGCGATGAGCCCCACGTCCATCAGCTTCTGGATCTTCTGGGCAATCAGGGGGTTTTTGAGGTGCCTGGGGGGGAACAGGGGGGTCAGGGGGGGCCCCAGGGTGGGGACACCCAGTGACACCTTGGGGACACTCAGTGATGCCTTGGGGACACCAAGTGACACATGGGGACACCAAGTGACACCCTAGGGACACCCAGTGACACCTTGGGGACACCTCAGAGCATCTTGGGGACACTCAGTGATGCCTTGGGGACACCAAGTGACACATGGGGACACCAAGTGACACCCTAGGGACACCCAGTGACACCTTGGGGACACCTCAGAGCATCTTGGGCACATTCAGTGATACCTCGGGGACAACTCAGCGCATCTTGGGGACACTCAGTGACACCTCGGGAACACCCAGTGACGCCTTGGGGACACTCAGTGATGCCTTAGGGACACACTGAGGACTGGGTGACACCACCCTGTCATACCTTGGGGACCTCCTGGGACACTTCAGGGACATTGGCGACCCTCCATGACCCCTGAGAACACCTCAGGGACAGCTGGGGACCCTCTGGGGGAGCTCCAGGGGGGCTCTGGGAGGCCTCATGGGGACTCAGTGTCACCCTGTTACACTTTGGGGACACTTCATGGACAGCTGGGGACTCCCTGGAGGTCTCAGGATGGCCTCATGAAGACTCAGTATCACCCTGTCCCACTTTGGGGACTCCTTGGGACTCTTCGGGAACACTTGGGGACCCCTCAAGGGGCTCAGGGTGGCCTCATGGGGTCTCAGTGCCACTGTGTCACATTGTGGGGACCCCCCCGGACACCTCAGGGACAGCTGGAGACCCCCTGGAGGTCTCAGGGTGGCCTCACAGAGCAACACCAAGCTCCCAGAGCTGGGCAGTGCCACCCTGCCCCCCCTTTGGCACCACCTCGGGGACAACCCCCAACCACTCCAGGACCCCCTAGCCCCTCGGGGACCCTCGGGGACCCCCCGGGCACTCACTCGCTCAGGGCCTGGGGGTCCTTCTGCATCTGCTCGAGGATGAGGCGCATGGCAGGGTCCCCCATGATCTGCTGCACCTCGGGGTCGGCCAGGGCTCGGCGCCGCAGCTCCTCCGGGGGCTCCGAGCGCTGCTGCTGCGCCCGCAGGCAGCGCCGCTGCCCCTCTGCGGCCTCCTGGGGGGCATGGGGACATGGGGGGATCAGGGGACATGGGGGACACAGGGGGTCACAGGGATTGGGGGGCTCCGAGCACTGCCTTTGCCTGCAGGCAGCGCCGCTGCCCCTCTGTGACCTCCTGGGGGGCATGGGGGACATGGGGGATCAGGGGGTCACAGGGGACATGGGGGTCACAGGGGACATGGGGGGCTCGGGGGGGGGTCACAAGGGACATGGGGGGGTCGGGGGGGTCACAGGGATCGGGGGGCTCTGAGCGTTGCTGCTGCACCCGCAGGCAGTGCCACTGCCCCTCTGTGACCTCCTGGGGGGCAAGGGGACATGGGGGGTCAGTGGGTCACAGGGGACATGGGGGGGTCAGGGAGGGTCACAGGGGACATGGGGGGCTCAGGGGGGTCAGAAGGGACATGGGGGACACAGGGGGGCACAGGGATCAGGGGTCTCCGAGCACTGCCTTTGCCTCCACGCAGTGCCGCTGCCCCTCTGTGACCTCCTGGGGGGCATGGGGGACATGGGGGATCAGGGGGTCACAGGGGACATGAGGGATCGGGGGGGTCACAAGGGACATGGGGGACACAGGGGGTCACAGGGACTGGGGGACTCCAAGCACTGCTGCTGCAGCCGCAGGCAGTGCCACTGCCCCTCTGTGACCTCCTGGGGGACACAGGGGGTCCCAGGGGTCTGGGGAATCTCAGGAGGGTCCCAGAGGGGGTCCGAAGGGTCAGCAGGGGTCAAGGTGGGGTCCCGGGGGGGGGTCCCAGGCTGACCTTGCAGGAGGGGTCGAGGTCCAGGGCTCGCTGATAAACCTCCATGGCCTTGGTGTAGTCGCGCATGGCCTCGAGCGCCGCCGCCTTCCGCGTGTAGCCCTTGACTGGGGACACAGGGGGGACAAGGTGACACAGGGGCAGGGGGGATATGGGATGGGGGGGGACACATGGGGACACGGGAACAGGGGGGACATGGGGACAGGTGGGGGGATGTGGGTTCAGGAGGGGACATGGGGACAGAAGGGACACAGGGTTGGGGGAACACAGGGACAAGTGAAGGCACACAGGGACGAGCAAAGTGGATGATGATGAGGGCAAAGCAGAGGCAGGGCAGAGCCTGTCCCCTCGTGTCCCCTCTGTCCCCACTCACTGAAGGTGGGCTCCAGCCGGATGCACTCCTCACAGTCCTGGGGAAAAAGGGGGGGTCAGGAGGGTCTCAGGAGCCCCAAACTGGCCCCTGCACCCTCAAAACAACCCCCAGGACCTCCTCTGTGTACCCAAAGCAGCACCCAGATCCTCTTTGTCCCCCCAAACCACCCCATGACCCTCAAAATCAATCCCAAGCCTCCCTAAATTGGTCCCCACCTTTCAACCAACTCCCAGGACCCTCAAACCAATCCCAAGCCCTGCCAATTCAGCCCCCACCCCCAAAACCAATCCCCAGGACACTCAAAACCAATCCCAAGCCTCCCTAAATTGGCCCCCACCCCTCAAATCAACCCCAAGGGCCCCTCCTGCCTCCCCAAACCAACCCCCGGGACCCTCTCAGACCCCTCAAACCACCCCAGGACCCTCAAAACCAATCCCAAGCCTCCCTAAACTGACCCCCAACCTTCAAACCAACCCCCAGGACCCTCTTACACCCCTCAAACCACCCGAGGACCCTCAAAACTAATCCCAAGCCTCCCTAAACTGACCCCCAACCCTCAAACCAACCCCCAAGGCCTTCTTACACCCCTCAAACTACCCCAGCCCCCCAAGGCAGCCCCAGACAGACCTTGAGGGCGAGGGGGAACTCGAGCAGTTTGGTGTAGCAGGCGGCGCGGTTGCTGTAGAGCCGAGCCTCGTGCGGGTTGCGCCGGATGGCTTCGCTGTAGTGCTTCATGGCCTGCGGGTAATCCCCTAAAACAGACCCCCCCGACTCTCAGGGGCTGCCCCAGCCCCACGGGACCCCCCTAAACCCCTCTCGGAGCCCCCCAGACCTCGCTGGAAGCACTCGTTGCCCTTGTTCTTCTCCTCCAGCGCCAGGTCGGGGTCGATGTAGGCCAAGCGCTCCTGCTCCTTCAGGATCTTCTCCGCCTGCAGCAGCAGCAGCGATTGGGGGGTTCAGGGGGGGCCAGGGGGGTCCCCCCCGCTGTCCCCGTGCCCCCCACGGCACCTGCTGGCACTTCTTGAGCACGTCGGGCGTGCGGTGCTCGGCCAGGGATTTGTTGTAGAAGTGCACGGCGTCCTTGTAGCGCTCCTCGCGGAAATACGAGTTCCCGATCCGTGCGTACGCCCTGAGGGGACAGGGACGGGTTGGGGGGACAGGGACGGTTTGGGGGGACAGCAGAGACCCCCAAAAACCCCCCAGACTCACTTGGCAATCTGCCTGTAATCCTCGCGGTTCTCCCGGCCCACCTCGATGGCGCGCTCGCACAGCGCCCGGCACCGCTCGTACTCGCCCGTCTCGAAGTACACAGCTGCGGAGGGGGAAATTCCGGGGTTCAGGGGAGTTTTGGGTTCGGGGGGTGTTTTTTGGGGGGTGAGAGGGGACGAACCGGCTTGGTTGGTGACGTAGGTCATGTTGGTGGGGTCCAGCTGCTCGGCGCGGGTGTAGTGCTCCAGTGCTGCCGGAAACTCCTTGCGCTTGTAGGCGGCGTTGCCCAGCTCCTTCTCGCGCTGGGCCTGAGGGGAAAATCACCCCAAAATTGGAAGGAATCACCCCAAATTTCCTACCCAGATCCCCCCCATGATGCAGCTCCTTCTCCTGCTCGGCCTGAGGAAAAATCACCTCAAAATTCGATGGAACCCCCTCAAATCTGTTCTCTAAACTCCCCACTATAACCCAGCTCCTTCACCCACTGGGTGTGAGGGGAAAATCACCCCAAAATTCGATGGGATCACCCCACATTTCCTACCCAGATCCCTCCCATGATGCAGCTCCTTTCCCCGCAGGGCCTGAGAGAAAATCACCCCAAAATTGGACAGAATCACCTGAAATTTCCTACCCAGTTTCCCCCCAACGATACAGTTCCTCCCACTGTGTCTGAGGGGAAAATCACCCCAAAATTCGATGGGACCCCCCCCTAAATCTGTTCTCTAAACCCCCCTGCATGGCCCAGTTTCTTCTCCCTCTGGGCTTGAGGGGAAAATCACCCCAAAATTGGAGGAGATCCCCCCCAAATCTTTTCTCTAAACCCCTCCATAACCCAGCTCATTTTCCCACTGGGCCTGAGGGAAAAATCACACCAAAATTGGAAGGGAACCCCCCAAATCTGTTTCCCAAACCTTCCTCCATGGCCTAGATCCTGCTCCCACTGGGCTTGAGGGGAAAATCACCCCAAAATTGGAGATCTCCCCCAAATCTTTTCTCTAAACCCCTCCATAACCCAGCTCATTTTCCCACTGGGCCTGAGGGAAAAATCACACCAAAATTGGAAGAGAACCCCCCAAATCTGTTTCCCAAACCTTCCTCCATGGCCTAGATCCTGCTCCCACTGGGCCTGAGGGGAAAATCACCCCAAAATTGGGTGGGAGCCCCCAAATTTCCCAGCAAGCTTCCCCCCATGACCCAGCTCCTTCTCCTTCTGGGCTTGAGCAGGGTGAACCTCAAAATTGGATAGCATCCCTCCAAATCTGTTCTCTAAAACTCCCTCCATGGCCTAGCTCCTTCTCCTGTTAGGCCTGAGGGGAAAATCACCCCAAAATTGGCCGGGAACCTCCCAAATCTGTCATCTAAACTCCCCTCCATGCCCCAGCTCCTCCTCCCATTAAGCCTGAGGGGAAAATCACCCCAAAATTTGACAGGATCCCCTTAAATCTGTTCTCTAAATCCCCCTCCATGGCCCAGCTCCTTTTCCTGCTGTGCCTGAGGGAAAAATCACCCCCAAACTGGAAGAGAACCCCCCCAAACCTGTTCTCTAAACCCCCTCCATGGCCTAACTCCTTCTCCTGCTGAGCCTGAGGCGAAAATCACCCAAAAAGCAGCAGGGACCCCCCCAAAACCTGCTCTCTAAACTGTCACTGTGACCCAGCTCCTTCTCCTGCTGGGCCTGAGGGGGGAATCACCCCAAAACCTGTCTGGGAGCCTCCCCAAATCCCAACTCCTCCCCCAACACCCCAAAACCTTCCCTATAGCCTCCCCAAATTCCCCTCGACACCCCCAAACCCACCCCCCACCCCTGTCCCTCCCCCTGCTGCCCCTCAGATGTGCAGAGATGACCCCAAGCCCAGGTTTTGGGGACCCCCCCTCACCTCCTGCTTGTTCTGGGGGAGCTCCTCAGTTGGGGGGGGCTGGGAGGGGGGCGGTGGGGGTGGGGGGGTGGGGGAGGGGGCTTCTTCCTCCTCCTCGGCCCCGCTCAGCTCCACCCCCAGCAGGACACTCAGTGTGGTCATCACCCGGGGGTCCTGCAGCTTCCTGGGGGCGGACAAGAGGGTGTTGGTGCCCCAAAATCCTCATCCCAAAATCCTCCAGGGGGGCTGAACCCCAAAATCCCCACCACAACATCCTCCACAGAGACTGCACCCCAAATTCTGCACCCTGACATCCCCCCAGGGGGCTGAACCCCAAAATTCCCATGCCAAAATCCCTCAGGGGGGCTGAACCCCAAAATCCCCACCCTCAGCCCCATCCTGGGGGTCCTGCTGCTTCCATAACCCCCCCCAAATCAGCTACAGATCCTCGAAAATTAGCCCTGAACTCCTCCAGCCCCCCCCAAACCCCTTCACAGCACCTCCAGCCCCCAAAGTCCCTCCCCAGCCCCCCAAAGCCCCTCCCAATCCCCCAAACCCTTTCCCAGCCCCTCAAAGCCCCCTCCCACCCCCTCCCCAGCCCCCCAAAGCCCCCCCAGCCCCGCACTGACGCCCCGAGCTGCCCAGGGTCGCTGCGCAGCGTCTCCAGCAGCCGCCGGTACTCGGGGTCCCCCAGCAGCCCCCGTGTCCGGGGGTCAGCCTCCAGCCGGGCCAGCAGGTCGGGGGCACTGAAGGGGTTCAGCATCTTCCGCTCTGAAATGGCGTCACAAAGAGTCAGAGACCCCAAAAATCCACACTGGGATTCCTCAGTTCTGTTCTGAGAACCCCAAACCCACTCCTGTCCCACTTCCAGAGACCCCAGACTTCTCCAGGCCACCCCAAACCTCTCAGGATCACCCAAAACCTCTCAGGGTCACCCCAAACCTCTCAGGATCATCCCAAACCTCTCAGGATCACCCCAAACCTCTCCAGGCCACTCCAAACCTCTCAGGATCACCCAAAACCTCTCAGGGTCACCCCAAACTTCTACAGGCCAACCCAAACCTCTCAGGGTTGCCCAAAACCTCTCAGGGTCACCCAAAACCTCTCCCAGGGACCTCCCCACAGCCATTCCTCCACTCCCCACAGCCCCTCAAGCCCCCTCAGAGCCCCCCAGCCCCCCTTACCTGCCAGCCTGGTCTCCACCCCACGCAAGCCCTGCAGCAGCTGCTCATTGCCGGGGTCCCGTGCCAGCCCCTCCTCATAGGTGGCCTTGGCCTCCTCCAGGCGCTGCAGGAACTCCAGAGCCGCCGCCTTCCGGGAGTACCCCTGGGGGACGGGATGGGACGGGACCCTCGGGTCAGACCCCCGAGCTGGCCCTCCATGGCGGGACTCCCCATGGTCAGATCCCCCAGAGATCCTCACCCTGTTCCTCCATGGGCTGAGACCCCCTGGGACCCCCATCCTGTCCCTCCATGGGTTCAGGGGCCATGTAGACCCCTCAAGGTCAGACCCCTGGGATCCCAACCTTGTCCCTCCAGGGTGAGACCTTTTGGGACCCCCACTCTGTCCCTTCATGGGTTGGGGGGGGCTGTGTGGACCCCCAAGGTCAGACCCCTCCCCTGTCCTTCCATGACCCCATGGGAGCCATGTAGACACACCATGGCTGGATCCGCTGGGACCCCCACCCTGTCCCTCCATGGCCTGATAGGGACCACACAGCTCCCCCATGGTCAGTCCCCACTCTGTTCCTCCATGGTGGGACATTCTGGGACCCCCACTCTATCCCTTCATGGGTTGGGGGCACCGTGTGGACCCCCCATGATCAGATCCCCTGGGATCCCCACCCTGTCCCTCCATGGTGGGACCCCCTGGGACCCCCACCCTGCCCCACCATGACCCGATAGGGACCACACAGCCCCCCCACGATCAGCCCCCCACGCTGCCCCTCCATGGTGGGACACCCTGGGACCCCCACCCTGCCCCTCCATGACCCCATAGGGACCACACAGCCCCTCACGATCAGCCCCCCACCGTGTCCCTCCATGACCCCCCGGGGCCCACGCGTCCCCCCCATTCCGAGCGCCCACCTTGGCCCAGTCGGGGCGCAGCTCCAGCGTGCGGCAGGCATCGGCCAAGGCACGGCTGTAGTCCCCGAGCCGCGCGTAGGCGGCCGAGCGGTTGCTGAACAGGACGTGGTTGTTGGGGTCCCGGGCGATGGCGGCCGAGTAGTGCCCCACGGCCGCCCCCACGTCCCCCGCTGCCAGCGCCCGGTTCCCCCGCTCCTTCAGCTCCTGCGCCTGCGGGATGCCGAGGGGACAGCGGCGGGGACAGCGACGGGGGAAAGTGCGAGGAAGAGCAGCGACGGGAACGGGAAGGGAAGAGAATGAGGAGGAAGAGGGGGATTGAAGAGGAGAGGAGCGAAAGGGAAGGGAATGAAGGGAAAGGAGGGAGAACAGCGCAAGACCGAGAGCAGCAAAGTGTGAGGAAGACGAAGAGAAACAAAAAAGAACAAGGAAGATAAAGAGGATGAAGGGAAGAGGAAGATAAGGAGGATAAACACGCAAGGAAGATGAAAAGGACGAATACGTGAAGAAGGTGAAAAGAATTAAAGTGCGAGAAAGACGAGGAGAATGAAAATACGAGGAAAATGAAAAAGATGAAGGCGTGAGAAAGGTGGAAAGGGCGAAGATGCGAGGAAGACAAGAAGAATGAAAAAGTAAGGGAGGGCAAGGGGAGGAAGAAGCGCAAGAGCAACAAGAGGGAGCGAGGAAGAAGAGAGGCGTGAGGAAGGCAATATGAGGGAGGCGAGAAAGACGTGAAAAGAAAGAAAAAATAGAAAAAAGAAGAACGTTAGGGAGGGGCAGGGCCCTGGGGACCCCAAAGCCCTCCAGGCCCTCCTCAAGGCCCTCCCCGCGTCCTCAAGGACCCTGAAGCCCCGGGAGACACCTCGCTCCCCCTCAGCTCCCCCAGGCCGGGCTCGCCACTCCCCAGGACCCCTCAGGGACCTCCAGACAACGTGAAACCGCCCTGAGCCCCTCAGGGCCCGCGATCCCCCTCAGAGGCCCCCCGACCCGGGCAGGGACCCCGGATCTCCTTTAAGATCCACGTAACACCCCCCTGCCCCAGCCCCAATCCCGAGACCCGCCCCTAAGGGCCCCCAAGCCCCCTTGGCCCCTCCGCCCGTCCCCGGGAGCCCTCAGGCCCCTCCATGTCTCCCCCGGGACCCCTCAGGTGCCCCCCCGCCCCACCTCCTCCATGGCCGCGGCTCTGCTCGCGCCGCTCCCGCGCCGCCCTCTGGAAGCTGCTAGAACCCCGCGGCCCCGCCCCCTGCGCCCCATTGGCCGCATTCCCCGCCCTCCCGCCCCCGCGCGCGCTCCCATTGGCTGTCGCCAGAGCTCCCACTATTCCATTGGCCACTGCTGACAGCGGAGCCCGCCCCCTTCCGGTCCCGCCCCCAGCGGAAGCCGGCAGGAGGGCTCGCCCCCGCGCGCTCCCATTGGTCAGACCGGCCGGTGCTGGGCGCCCATTGGTCGGGCTCGGCTCTGACTTCTGGAATGTTCCCCTTCTTCCATTGGCTTCGAGCGACGCCAATCACGACAGGAGCGGGAGGAACGGGGCGAGGCGGTGGCCGGGAGCGCGCCCCCTGGCGGCGAGGAGGTCTCGCTGCCGCACGTGTTTCTTGGGCGGGCGAGGGGCGGGGCTTGTATAAAGGGGCAGGGCTTCCATGAGGAGGCGGGGCTTGTAATGAGGGGCGGGGCCCGCACGGGGGACCCCTGTCCGAGGCCAAGGGAGTGGAGCCGGGGTGTCCCTTTGATGGGGACATGGGTTTTTGAATGACACACGTGTGACCTTGACAGGGCCCTGGCGTGACCCCCCCACTCCTGTGACCCCCCGACCCCCAGCCCTCGTGTCCCCCCCCAGCCCTCCCCCATTGCTCATCCGACCCCCGGGTGCCGCTGTGTCACCACCCCCAGTGACCCCCAGTGACCCCCAGTGACACCCCCAGCCCTCCCCCTTGTGTGACCTCCCCAACACCCCCTTACCCCCCCACCCCCCCCGTCCCACGGGAAAGAGGCGCCGGCAGGAAAAGGAGCCGCTGGGTTTATTGGGGGGGGAGAGGGGGGTTTTGGATTCCCCCCTCGGCCCTCTCGGGTCGGTTTTTCCTGATTTTGGTCCTTTTTCCCCAAATCCGACGGCAGGGGCGGGGGGAGGGGTGAAGGCACCTCGCGGGGGGAGGGGGGAAGGGGAGGGGGGCACAGACCCACCCCGAAGGCGCGTGGGGGGAGGGGGGAACCACCCCGACCCCTGGGTCCTCCCTACCCCCACCCTCCCAGGCTCTGTCGGGGCCTGGGGTCCTCCCGGAGGTCCCAAGGGGGTCGTGGCTGTCGGGATCCGTCCACCCTCCCCCAATGCCATTCCTGCACCAAATCTGCCGTTTTTCCCCCCAAAAAGCCGCGGTGCCGAAAAAACGCCTTAAAAAAGCCAAAATGCCCCTAAAAGGGTCCCCCGAAATGTCCTCAGAGCCGGGGCACGGCGCCACAGCCCCGGGGGGGTCCCCAACGAGGGGGGCTCTCCCAGGAAGAGGCCGACCCCCGCCCCAATCAGGACACCCCTCCCCCCCCATGGGGCACCTGCCCCCCCCGGTACCCCCGCACGGCGGGGGGGGGCAGCGGGGGGGGCGGCGGCGGCGGCGGCGGGGGGTACACGGTGCGGATCCCGCCCTCCTCGGGGGGCCGCAGGGGCCGCAGCGGCAGCCGCCCCCCCCCGCCGACTTTGGGGGGCGGCAGGGGCGGCCCCCCCAGCCCCATCCTCCTCCTCCTCCTCCACCACCCCCCCAGCACCCCCAGCACCACCCCGGCTGCCGCCGCCGCCGCCGCCCCCAGAGCCGCGGCCGGGGGCAGCGCGGGGGGCGCATCCCCGGCCGGGGCTCCGGGAGAACCGGGCTGGGGGTCGCCGGCCCCCGCCCGGGCCTGGGCGCAGAGCGGAGGGGCGGCGGGGGGCTCCAGGGCCGCCAGGCAGACCCGGTACGGGGCTCGGGGCTGCAGCGCCCGCACCACGTACTCCCCGCGCTCCCCCCGCACCAACGTCTCGGTCACGGCCCCCCCCCCGGGCCGCAGCCAGCTCAGCCTCAGCGACGCCCCGGGAGGGGCCGGCGGCCACCGGACCCGCAGGGCCCCCCCCGGGGCCGCCTGCACCCACAGCCCCGGCGTGGTGGCGGCTCCCGGCGAAGCGGCCACGGCGCCGTTCGACGCCGCGGGGGACACGGCGGCCACGCCGGGGGACGTCCCCCCGCCCGCAGCGCCGCCTCCCCCCGCGGCGGGGGTCTCGCAGGCGTCCATCTCGGCCCGCAGCTCGCCCACCGGCAGCCCCCGCAGCCGCGCGGGCGCCTGGCACAGCAGCCCCCGCACCTCGAGGCGCGGCGGGGCGCGGCGGCGCAGCCAGTCCCGCAGCCACGCCAGGTTGCAGCCGCAGAACCAGGGGTTGTTGCGCAGCCCCAGGTGGCTCAGGCTGCCCAGATCGTCGAAGAGCCCCCGCGGCAGCGTGGTCAGGTTGTTGTCCGACAGGTCCAGCCGCTCCAGCGCCCGCATCCGCGCCAGGGCTCCGGCCGGCACGTGGCTGATGGCGTTGGCGGCCAGCGACAGGCGCCGCAGCCGCGCCCGGGGCAGGTTGGCCGGCGGCGCAGCCAGCGCGTTGCGGCCCAGCGAGAGCTCGCTGAGGTTGCCCAGGCGGCTGAAGGTGTCGTCGGCCATGCGCTGGTTCGCCAGCAGGTTCCCGTCCAGCACCAGGCGCCGCAGCGCCGGCAGCCCCTCGAAGGCGCGCAGCGGGATGGTGTGGATGCGGTTGTCGTCCAGCCGCAGCTCCTCCAGCGCCGGCGGCAGCCCCGCGGGGACGCTGCTCAGGTGGTTGCGCGAGAGGAAGAGGAGGCGCAGCCGGCGGTTCTCGGCGAACGCGTCCTCCTCGATGCCGGCCGCCGACACCGAGTTGTCGTCCAGGTGCAGGCGCTCGAGCAGCGGCGCCCGCGCCAGCGCCCGGCGGCACAGGCCGCGCACGTTGTTCTCCTGCAGGTGCAGCTCCCGCAGCGCCGGGGGCAGGTGCGCCGGTAGCTGCTCCAGCGCGTTGGCATACAGGTAAAGCACCCGCAGCGCCGGCAGCCGGCCCAGCCGCGCCGGGATCCCCGCGTCGCCGATCCGGTTGTTCTGCAGGAATAGCGTGGTGGCGCCGGGCGGGAGCCCCTCGGGCACGGCCGTGAGCCCGCGGTCGTTGCAGTAGACGCGGCCGCCCGAGCAGCGGCACACGGCTGGGCAGGCCCCGGTGGTGGCGACGGTGACCAGGGTGATGGTGGCCACGGCGGTCAGCAGCGGGGGCGGCCCCCCCCGAGGTGCCCGGGGTAGGGGAGGGAAGGGGAGGGAAGGGGGAGGGGGGGCCATGGGTGGGCGGGTGTCCTGTGGGAGGGGGGGGTGTCAGGACGGGGGGTGGCCTCAAGACCCCCCGAGGGAGCTGGGGGCTGCACCCCTTCCCGAGCCTGACCCCAAATATAAGGCAGGACCCCCCCCATTACCCCCCCATTAAGGGGGGTCAGGATCCCCATCCTGACCCCATAGAGAGGGCAGGGACCCCCCCTTCCCCCCATTATAGGACACCCCCTCATCGAAGGGCATTCCCCTATTATAGGGCACTCCTCATTATAGGGGAACCCCCGCATTATAGGGCACCCCCCAATACTTTCCAGTGTCCCCCCTTGTAGGGGACTCCCCCCGCCCCATGTCCAGGGTAGGAACACCCCACCCTTCACGGGGGGGGTCCCAACCCTCTAGGTGAGGTGGGGGTGGGGCCCTACCTGGCTCCTCTCGGTCCTCGCGTGTCGGGGTCCTCGTGCGAGGCCGTGGCTACCGGCGCCGGTGCTCCATGGCCCCCCCGCCCCGCCGGGGGGGCCGCTTTGGGTGGGGAGTGGGCGTCAGCCGGGGGGGTCCTCATGTGACAGCCCCCAACCCCCCCCGTGTGACACCGCCAGGACCCAGGTGTCCGGGCCCTCCCCACACCCCTCCGGGGGCCAATTAGCAGCGTCGCTAATGAACCCCCCCTCATTAGCAGCACCTCGTTAGGGACCTCCCCCGGGACCCTCGTGCCCTAGGGTCCCCCTTGCGTCAGCCCCGGCCCCCGCGGGAGGGGTCAGGTGACACCCCCGGGGAGGGGACACAGGTGACAGCCCTCTGCCCCCCCTCCCGCAAGCCCTGGGTACCCCGGGGGGGCTCGGGGGGGTTTTGGGAGCCCATGGGGTCCCGTGGATATGGGGGGGTCGCTCTCCCGAACCCTGAGCCTGCCCCCCCCGCCTGGAGCATCCCCGGGTCCCGGGGGGTTTGGGGGGGTCGGGGGTGCCGGGGGGGGGTCGGGGGTGTTTATGGGGGGGGTCAGGCCCCCGGACGCGCGGGCCCCTCTCGCCTCTTCTCCCCTCCCCCCCCACCCAGCCCGGACGGTCCCTCCCCCCGGCTGGAGCATCCCTGGGTACCGGAAGGGTCTGGGGGGGCCCCGGCAGGGTCCGGGGGGTCGGTGGGATTTGGGGAGGTCGTGAGGGCAGGTTTGGGGGCTCACAGTGGGGGAAGGCTGCGCCTCGGTGTCCCCCTCCTCTCCCGGACGCCTGGGCCCCTCCCCCCGGCTGGAGCATCCCTGGGAAGTGGGGGTGGGGACACCGCGGATTTGGGGGGGCTGGGGCGTTCGGAAGGCTTTGGGGGTGTCCCCGGGTGGGGAGGGGTCGCTCCGAGGGTCCGCGGGTGGGCACGGGCCCCGCTCCGGCCGAGCGGTGCCTCCCCCGGGCTGGAGCATCCGCGGGTACCGGGGCGGGCGGGGGGGGGGCAGGGCGGAGGGGTTGGGTTTGGGGGTCCCGAGGGGGTCGGGGGGGGGTCCGGGGGTCCTTACCGGGTGGCTACCGGCCGGCGCGTGCGGGCCCGGCGGCGGTGGCGGCGGCTGCGGGCGTGGGAAGGCGGCGGCAGAGGGGGGGCCTGGGGAGGGGGGGCCGGACCGGGACCGCCCCCCGGTGCGGGGGGATTTGGGGGGGGGGGGCGTGGGAAGGACCGGACCGGGACCGCCCCCCCCCGGTGCGGGGGGATTTGGGGTTGCGGGATTTGAGGGGGGGGGCGGGGGGAGGATGTGAATGTGGGGCAGAGGGTGGAATTTGGGGAGGGGGCGGTGGCGCTTCCCGGCTTCGGTTTTTGGGGAGGGGGGGATCGCACGGGGACCCCCCCCGCTCCCACGAGGGGTCCCCTGGGGTGGGGAGGGGCGAATTTGGGGGTCCCGGAGGGCAGTGGGGATTCCTGTGCACCCTCACAGTGGGGAAGGGGAGCTCCTGCTCCCGGGGCCGGACGAGGACTGGGACGCCCCCTCCCCAAATTTGCCCCCCCCCGACCCTTCATTGGGTCCCGCCCTCCCCACCCGGACCCCAAACTTCCTCCCCCAGCCCCATTTCCCCCTCCAGCTGCCCCAAGGCAGGGGAGAGCACCCCAAGTGCCCCCCAAACCCCAGAGACCCCCAAGTGCTGCCCGAGAGGAACGATAATTATTACTTTGGGAGCATAATAATTATTATTAATAATGATTAAAAATTAATACATCTCTTTTCTACCCCCCTTCAACCCCTGCCCCAATTGCCCCCAAGGTGGTCCCAATCTCCTCCCACCCCCTCCCTGCCCGCAACTCCCCCTCCCCAGACCCCAAAAGGGCCCCCCAGTTCAACTACCCACCCTCCAACCCCTCAACTGCCCCCAAGGGGGGGTGTCCCAACCCCATTCCCACCCCCTTCCTGCCCCAAACGCCCCCTCCCCAGACCCCCAACTGCCCCCAAGGGGGGTCCCAATCTCGTCACACCCCCTTTCTACCCCAAACACCCCCTCCCCGCCCCCAACTCCCCCTCCCCAGACCCCCAACACCTCCCCATCCCAAATAAACACACCCCACACTCGGGGCCACATCTTTATTGGGGGCGGGGGGTAACAGAACGGGGGCAGGCGATGCCACAGCGGGGCCGGGGGGGCTCGGGGGTCCCTGGCGCCGGGGTTTTGGGGTCGGGGTCACTTGTAGAGGATGTCGTAGTGGCCGGGGCGGTAGAGGAGGCAGACGCGGGGCTGGGAGCCCTCGGGGAACACGTGCGGGTTGGTGGCGCCGCCCTCGCCGCGGTCCATGTACTCCACCAGGATGGACACGTGCAGCGCCCGCGCCAGCGCGATGATGTGGATGTGGTCACTCTCCTTGCACATGGGCTCCACCTCCTGTGGGGGACACGGGGACAGGGTCAGAGCAGCGGGGACATGGGGACAGGGGGGACACAGGGACAGGGTCAGAGCCGCGGGGACATGGGGACAGGGGGGACACAGGGACAGGGTCAGAGCCGGGGGGACATGGGGACAGGGGGGACACAGGGACGGAGTCAGAGCTGGGGGGACATGGGGGCAGGGGGAACACAGGGACAGGGTCAGAGCCGCAGGGACATGGGGACAGGGGGGACACAGGGACAGGGTCAGAGCCGCGGGGACATGGGGACAGGGGGGACACAGGGACGGAGTCAGAGCTGGGGGGACACGGGCTCCATCTCCTGTTGGGGACACGGGGACAGGGTCAGAGCCGAGGGGACAGGGGGGACAGAGGGACAGGGTAAGAGCCGGGGGGACATGGGCTCCATCTCCTGCAGGGACACAGGGGGACACAGGGACAGGGTCAGAGCCAGGGGGACACGAGCTCCACCTCCTGTTGGGGATGGGGGGACACAGGGACAGGGTCAGAGCCGGGGGGCATAGGCTCCACCTCCTGTTGGGGACACGGGGACAGGGTCAGAGCCAGGGGGACATGGGCTCTATCTCCTGTTGGGGACATAGGGGACAGGGTAAGAGCCGGGGGGATAGGGGCTCCATGTCCTGTTGGGGACAGGGAGACACGGGGGGACACAGAGGACAGGGTCAGAGCCGGGGGGACATGGGCTCCACCTCCTGCAGGGACACAGGGGGACACAGGGACAGGGGGTCCACCTCATGTTGGGGAAACAGTGGGGACAGAGGTGACATGGGCTCCACCTCCTGCAGGGACAGGGGGACACAGGGGACAGGATCAGAGCTGGGGGGACATGGGCTCCACCTCCTGTCAGGGGACAGAGGGGACACAGGGGTCAGCACTGGGGTGAGCTGGGGGTGTGGGAGAGGGGGACAGTGAGGGGTCTGGGGGGCAGTCAGGGGGTCTGGGGGGCAGGAGGGGGTCTGGGGGGCAGTGAGGGGTCTGGGGGGCAGTCAGGGGGTCTGGGGGGCAGTCAGGGGGTCTGGGGGGCAGGAGGGGGTCTGGGGGGCAGTCAGGGGGTCTGGGGGGCAGTCAGGGGGTCTGGGGGCAGTCAGGGGGTCTGGGGGGTAGGAGGGGGTCTGGGGGGCAGTCAGAGGGTCTGGGGGGCAGGAGGGGGGTCTGAGGGGCAGTCAGAGGGTCTGGGGGGCAGCACAAGCCCCATAGATGCCCCAGGACGCCCAGCCCGGGCCCTGGAGCCAAGGGAGGGGCTGGGGGAACATCGGGGTCCCGTGGGGTCCCTGCCAGGTCCAGGTGGGGACATGCCAGCCCCGTGTGCCCCTGATGTGGTGGCAGAGTTGTCACGTGCCCATGTACCCCTTATGCGGTGACAGAAATGTCATGTGCCAGCCCCAGGTGCCCTGCACCTGCTGGCATTGCTGCCAGGTGCCTCAGGTGAGCTGACAGCAGTGCCACCGTGCCGTGCCCACCCGTACCTGCTGGCAGGTGCCCCAGGTGCCCCGGGTGAGGTGACAGCAGTGCCACCGTGCTGTGCCCACCCGTACCTGCTGGCAGGTGCACCAGGTGAGGTGACAGCAGTGCCACCGTGCCGTGCCCACCCGTACCTGCTGGCAGGTGCACCAGGTGAGGTGACAGCAGTGCCACCCTGCCGTGCCCACCCGTACCTGCTGCCAGGTGCCCCAGGTGCCCCGGGTGAGGTGACAGCAGTGCCACTGTGCCGTGCCCACCCGTACCTGCTGGCAGGTGCACCAGGTGAGGTGACAGCAGTGCCACCCTGCCGTGCCCACCCGTACCTGCTGGCAGGTGCCCTGGGTGAGGTGACAGCAGTGCCACTGTGCCGTGCCCACCCGTACCTGCTGGCAGGTGCACCAGGTGAGGTGACAGCAGTGCCACTGTGCCGTGCCCACCCGTACCTGCTGCCAGGTGCCCCGGGTGAGGTGACAGCAGTGCCACCGTGCCGTGCCCACCCGTACCTGCTGGCAGAACTCCTTGATGCTGCGGCCGCCCTCGAGGAACTGCTCGAAGAAGCGGCGGTGGCGCTGCAGGCAGCCCGAGGTGAGCAGCCGCAGGTACACCACCAGGTAATCCGAGGTGGCAGGCTCGTTGAAGGCTGCCAGCAGCTCCGGCAGCGGCACCCGGCGCTCCACGCGCTCGATCAGCTCCATCAGCTGAGGGGACAGGGACAGGGACACGAGTGTCACCCCTGTGTCACACACACACCCCTGTGTCACACACCTGGCGCTCCACGCGCTCGATCAGCTCCATCAGCTGAGGGGACAGGGACAGGGACATGAGTGTCACACACCTGTGTCTCACACAGACACACACACACACCTGTGTCACACACACACCTGTGTCACACACACACCTGTGTCATACACACACCTGTGTCACACACCTGGCGCTCCACGCGCTCGATCAGCTCCATCAGCTGAGGGGACAGGGACAGGGACACGAGTGTCACACACCTGTGTCACCAGCTCTGTGTCACGCCTGTGTCACACACACACCTGTGTCACACACCTATGTCACACACACCCGTGTCACATACACACACCTGTGTCACCCCTGTGTCACACACCTGGAGCTCCATGTGCTTGATCAGCTCCATCAGCTGAGGGGACAGGGACACGAGTGTCACACCTCTGTGTGACACCTCTGTGTCACCCTTGTGTCACACACACACACCTGCATCACACACACACACACCTGTGTCACACACCTGTGTCACCAGCTCTGTGTCACCCCTGTGTCACACACACACCCCTGTGTCACACACCCGGCGCTCCACGTGCTCAATCAGCTCCATCAGCTGAGGGGACAGGGACACGAGTGTCACACACACTGTGTCACCCCTGTGTGACACAGACACAAACCTGTGCCACACACACACACCTGTGTCACACACCCGGCGCTCCACATGCTCCATCAGCTGAGGGGACAGGGACGGGGGAGTCACGCACCTGTGTCACACCTCTGTGTCACCCCTGTGTCACACACACACCTGTGTCACACAGCTGGTGCTCCACATGCTCCATCAGCTGAGGGGACAGGGACAGGAGTGTCACACACACACACCTGTGTCACCTGTGTCACACACACACACACCCCCACACACACCTGTGTCACACAGACACACCTGTGTCACACACACACACACACCTGTGTCACAGACACACCTGTGTCACACACACACACACACCTGTGTCACAGACACACCTGTGTCACACAGACACACCTGTCTAACACCCCTGTGTCATGCACACACGTGTCACAGTCACACACAGGTGTCACAGTCACACACAGGTGTCACAGTCACACACAGGTGTCAGATCACACACACCCATTGGGGGTCACGCCCATGTCAGGTGACACAAACAGGACACACACCTGTGTGTGTCAAACCTGTGTCGGGGGGTCACACCCATGTCAGGGCCACACACAGGTGTCGGGGGTCACACACCTGTGCCAGGGGGTGACACGGGGCCCACTCCAGCTCACAGTGACCCCACACCTCCCTGTGCTGTGCCAGCCCTGGATGCTGAACTTGCCGCAGCCCCTGTCCCCCCTGCTGTGTCCCCTAGCCCCCCCTGAGCCCCCCTTGGGACCCCCAGACCCCCCAAGCCCCCCCAGTCCCCACCGTGTTGTGGAAGTCCTCGATGGTGAACTCGGTGAAGCCTTGTGCCACCAGCTCCTCCTTGCTCCGTGCGGACACCTCCTTGAACCTGGGGGGACATGGGGGGGCCCGGGGGGGCTCAGGGGGGGCCTCAGGAGTCCAGGGGGGCTTTGGGGGGCTCAAAGGGTCTGGGATGGCCTAGGCTGGGGGCTCTGAGAGGACTCCAAGGGGTCTTGGGGGGTCCTGAAGGTGCCAAGAGGGACCTGGAGAACATCAGTGGGGACATCCCGGGGGGGCCCAGGGGGTCTTGGGAGAACCTGGGGGAGGATTTGGGGGGGGTCACAGGGGGCTGGGGGGGAGCTCCGGCAGAATCAGAGTGTGGCAGGGGCAGCAGGGGGGTATTGGGGGTCCTGGGGGGCTCTGGGGGGGGTTCTTGGGCTCCTGGGGCTCTTAAGGTTTTGAGAGGGTCTCTGGGGAGGTCTCTGGAAATGCTGGGGGGGGTCTGAGGGTTCAGGCGGGTTTTGGGGGCGCCTCTGGGGGTTTTGGGTGGGGTCTCTGTGGGTTTGGGGGGGGTCTCTGTGGGTTCTGGGGGGTGTCTGTGGGTTTTGGGGGGGTGTCTGTGGGTTTGGAGGGTCTCTGTGGGTTCTGGGGGGTGTCTGTGGGTTCTGGGGGTCTCTGTGGGTCTGGGGGGTCTCTGTGGGTTCTAGGGGTCTCTGTGGGTCTGGGGGGTCTCTGTGGGTCTGGGGAGGTCTCTGTGGGTTCTGGGGGTCTCTGTGGGTTCTGGGGGTCTCTGTGGGTTTGGGGGGTCTCTGTGGGTTTTGGGTGGGGTCTCTGTGGGTTTTGGGGGGTCTCTGTGGGTTCTGGGGGGTGTCTGTGGGTTTTGGGGGGTCTCTGTGGGTCTGGGGAGATCTCTGTGGGTCTGGGGGGTCTCTGTGGGTCTGGGGGGTCTCTGTGGGTTTGGGGGGGTCTCTGTGGGTTCTGGGGAGGTCTCTGTGGGTTTTGGGGGGGTCTCTGGGGGTTTGGGGGGGTCTCTGTGGGTCTGGGGGGTCTCTGGGGGTTTGGGAGGTCCCTGTGGGTTTTGGGGAAGTCTCTGTGGGTTTGGGGGGTCTCTGTGGGTCTGGGGGGTCTCTGTGGGTCTGGGGGGTCTCTGTGGGTTTTGGGGGGGTCTCTGGGGGTCCGCACCGCTGCAGCTCCTGCCCATCCTCCAGCAGAGCCTCCAGGTGGGCGAAGCCGAAGGCGCGGTAGAAGCAATTCCCGTCCGGCCGCGTCTTGCGGATGTAGGAATATTTCTGGAGCAAGTCCTGGGGGCACAGAGGCCATGGGGACACCGTGGGGACACCATGGGGACACCCCCAGGGACAGCCAGGGCTGTGTCCAGCCCCGTCCCATTGTCCCACAGTGGCTCCCAGTCCCACACTGGTGCTATTCCCAGTATCTCCCAGTGCTGTCCCCAGTCCCCTACTGGTGTCCCAGAGTCTCCCAGTATCTCCCAGTGCTGTCCCCAGCTCTATCCTAGTGTCCCAGAGTGGCTCCCAGTCCCACACTGGTGCTGTTACCAGTAGCTCCCAGTGGTGTCCCCAGTCCTGTGCTGGTGTTCCAGAGCTCCCAGTAGCCCCCAGTGGTGTCCCTGGCCCTGTACTGATGTCCCAGTATCTCCCAGTATCTCCCAGTGCTGTCCCCGGCCCCATACTGGTGTCCCAGAGCTCCCAGTAGCTCCCAGAGCCACCCAGCAGCTCCCAGTGGTGTCCCCGGCCCCACACTGATGTCCCAGTATTTCCCAGTATCTCCCAGTGCTGTTCCCAGCTCTATCCTAGTGTCCCAGAGCAGCTCCCAGTCCCACACTGGTGCTGTTCCCAGTAGCTCCCAGTGGTGTCCCCGGTCCTGTACTGATGTCCCAGCAGCTCCCAGTGCTGTCCCCGGCCCCACACTAATGTCCCAGTATTTCCCAGTATCTCCCAGTGCTGTTCTCAGCTCTATCCTAGTGTCCCAGAGTGGCTCCCAGTCCCACACTGGTGCTGTTCCCAGTAGCTCCCAGTGGTGTCCCTGGCCCCACACTGATGTCCCAGTATTTCCCAGTATCTCCCAGTGCTGTTCCCAGCTCTATCCTAGTGTCCCAGAGCACCTCCCAGTCCCACACTGGTGCTGTTCCTAGTATCTCCCAGTGCTGTCCCCAGCCCCGTACCGATGTCCCAGTATCTCCCAGTATCTCCCAGTATCTCCCAGTGCCCCCAGTGCCGCACCTTGATCTTCTCCTGGTACACGTGGTCATCCTCGGCATATTCCTTGTAGAGCTCGGAGAGCTCCAGGCGCTCCGAGACCAGCGGGTTCTGCACCGCGATCTGGGGGGGCAAACCGGGGGGTCAGGGCCGTGGGGGAACGGAGACCCCCACGGGTATGGGGGAGGGGGGGGTTGAGGGGATTTTGGGGGGATTTTTGGGGGGATTTTTGGGGCGGGGGTCCGGGGTTTCCCCACCTCCTGCTGGATCCGGTCCTGCTGCGCCATGATCGCCTCGTCGTAGGCCAGGCAGTTCACGCCTGGGGGGACACCGGGGCTCAGGGGGGGTCCCGAGCGGCTCCGCAGCTCCCCCGGGGGGGTCTGGGGGCTCGGGGGTCCCCCCGAGAGGGTCCTGCGGGGGGCGCGGGGAGCCCGGGGAATGATCGGGGCGGTTTTGGGGGCGCAGCGAGGGGGCGGTTGGTGGGTTCGGGGCACCGGGGGCGGTTCGGGGGGCGCCGATGGGGGTCGGGGTGATGGAGGCCCTCCCGGGAGGAGCGAGGCCGCAACGCGGGGGGCACCGGGGGATCCCATCCCGAGGGTCCCGGCCGCGGGATGGGGATGAGTGGGGGGCCCCATCGGTACCGTCGGCATCGCTGCCGCCGAGCGGCTCCGGCTGCGGCTGCTGAGGCTCCTCCGCCGCCATCGCCGCCCTGCCCGCCCCGCGCCGCTTCCGGGTCAGCGCCCGCCGCTTCCGGGGCACCGCCCGCGCCGCTTCCGGGGCAGCGCCGCTTCCGGGAGCGGCAACAAGCACCGCCCACTGTGGGCGTGTTCAGAAAGTTGGCTCCGCCCCTTTCCCCTCACGGAGATGGCCCCGCCCCTTCATGGCCTTGAAACCAAAAATGAATGAAAATAATGATTTCTCGTCAATTAATATATGTAAAGTCTTGGGAAAGGCGTGTTTTTCTTCCGTTAAAACGCTGGAAATCGCCGGTGAAGGGGATCCCCTCTCAATTTAACCAAAATTACGGAAAGAAGATTTTTTTTCTCTGTTTAAATTCCTTTTCCTCTCAAAACCCCGCTTTTTCCTGGGATCACACAGATGCCCTGGGGAGAAATTGAGGGTTCTGGGGAGGGACTGGGAACACGCAACTGAACAGAGAAGGATCCCACCTACCCAGGTGCACCCTCAGCACCTTCTTCCAGCCACGCTCCGTGCCCACGGAGCTGCTCCCCCAGCCCCTGGCAGACGCGCCCACCATCGTTCCTCGAGAGACCACCCGGGACCCTCCTCGGCCCCTCTGCCCCACGAGCTCCCAGGGCAGCTGTGCAGAGGTAACCCCCCAAAAACAGCCCCAACAGGACCCGGCAATTCCTCATCCTCACTGCTCGCTCACACCTGAGGGCAGCCCTGACCCCTCCTCATCCTCAGCGCTCACTGTCGGGGCAGCCACGATGCCTAAAATCGCCAATTTCCACAATTCTCTCAAAGCTCCGCCGCCCGTTTTGAACGTTCCCGCGCTGCCGGGCTGAGGGGCGTGGTTATGCAAAATAGAGACAGAACACCGGCGAAAGGCAGCATGGGAGCGTTCTTTGGGGAGATTCTCTGGGTTTTGGGGGTGGCTGGTGCAGGAGGCGGGCGGAAGGTTCGGGAGATGGCCGGGAAGGAGCTCGGGAAGCGCTGGGCAGGGGCTGGAGGGGGCGCGGGGGTGTCCGTGAGATGTGTGTGGGGCGGGCGGGGCCGGGAGCGGCGCGGAGGGAAATGTACGTTATCGCTTCTCGGCCTTTTGGCTAAGATCAAGTGTAGTATCTGTTCTTATCAGTTTAATATCTGATACGTCCTCGATGAGAGGACTTTATATTAAACGGATTTTTGGGCTCGGGAGTTGGACCCGGAGCTTGCTCCCTCCGCTCCGCGCATCGTCCCGGTATTGCAGTGCCTCCGGGAACGGTGCACCCCCATCGGGGACCTTTCACTGGTGAAAAATAGATTAAAAATGTCCAGCGTTACTTAACAGTACGTTTTTATCGCGATATTGTGAATGAGGTTCTGGCACGGCCGTGTTGTCACTCTCGCTGCTTGTTCTCTGCGCTTCGCGTGTTGTGCCGCTGTTGCAGTGCCTCCGGGAACGGTGCACTCCCAACGCGGACCTTTCCAGGGTCAAAGATAGATTAAAACCACTGAAACTATTTCAAAATCGCATTTCTATTGCGACACTCGCCTCGGTTTTGTGGCACGGTGTCGCTCTCACCCCCGCAGGTCGCGTTGAGGTCATGGCAGATGTCACCCTCAGACCACTCCAATCCAGGGCTAAACCGTGGTTCCTCAGGTCGGGGCAGACGCGAAGCAGAAATCCCGCCCTGAGGTTGCTCAGAACGTAAAAATCTCACAAAAGTTTTACTGGGAAACCACGGAAAATAAAGAGATTTTGGGAAATTATTTAGTACGAGATAAAAGCCGTATCGCAGCAGAGACTCGGCCCTTGGGACACAGAAACATTGAAAGCCGTTCGAGGTTACATTCCATGGAAAGAGAGGAGGAGGAGGAGGAGGAGGAGGAGGTGATGATGATGATGATGATGATGATGATGATGATGATGATGATGATGATAACGTCTGGAGACAAATTCCCAGTCTCTGACACCCATCCCGTGTTTCGAGACATTGATGGAACCGTCGTAACGGGACTTTTCCTTTCGGGGTCTTACCGTGGTAATTTTCCTCTCGTGCTCTTCTCAGGGAACGTTTCCCTTTGGGCTCTTTTCGGCGAACTTGTACCGATTTTATCCGGGGTACTCTCCTCTCGCATCCAGCAGCCAGCGCAGAAAGTGAATAAGAGAAAAACACCGGAATTCCCAAGATGAGAAATAATCGCACGAATAAACCTCAGTTACGCCGAAAGTGAAGCTTAACAAAGCTTTTCCTTAATAGTTCTAAATCTATTTTTCACCAGCGAGAGGTCCCCAGTGGGGGTGCACCGTTCCCGGAGGCACTGCAATACCGGGACGATGCGCGGAGCGGAGGGAGCAAGCTCCGGGTCCAACCCCCGAGCCCAAAAATCCGTTTAATATAAAGTCCTCTCATCGAGGACGTATCAGATATTAAACTGATAAGAACAGATACTACACTTGATCTTAGCCAAAAGGCCGAGAAGCGATAGGTTTCCAATCCTTCACGCCCGACCCGACCCCAAGCGCCCCTCACACACTTCACGGCCACCCTCGCGCGGCTCTGCAGCGCTTCCCGAGCTCTTCTTGCACTCCTTCCCGTTGTTGTCCTGTGTTTTTTGTCTTCATTTCTGCAGCACCGATCCCTAAATCCTCCGAATTTTCCCCAATTATTGTTCCCATGATGCACTTTACGCGGTGTTTCATCTCTAATTTGCATAACCCCGCTCGCCATCCCGGAAGCGCGGGAAGTTCGTGAGGGAGAGGAGCTCCGGCGGAGTCGGGAAAGGCTCCGGAGCCGCAAGAATTTTTTTTCATGGATTTTATGGATTAAAAGAAGGGTTCGACTCGGCCAGAGGGGCCCGACAGGTCAGCGAAGGGTCAAAGGGAAGGTGACAGACTCGGGGTTTTGGCCACTCGGGGTTGGATTTGCCAGGCCGGGTCTGATGGGAGCTGGGGGCATTTGCGTGGTAAAAATCGGGAAAAATTGCTCAGGGACTGAGGAAGGGCTTGAAACCACATTTGTCACCTGTCCACACCGGGACATTCCAGGGATTTGGATCTATCCGAGGTGTGGCTCTGCACAAACACGCGGAATTTAGGAATAAACAGAAGGAACTGCCTGTGTTTGGTATCATTGGCACCACGGCAACGTGTTGGGATGGATCCTGTGAGTGAAGCGTTGGAATGGGAGATTTTAGGTTTTTTAGGAAAAGCTGGTAGGATCATAAGGAGGTGTAGTCCTCTGACAAGAAAATTTGTTGATTTTTTTGAGATATGGGGTGGTTTTTCTTCCAAAAGGAGCACCGCTTCAGCTGGAGGAAGCTCAGAAAAATATGTTTGGTGTTGGAATTCTCATCATCCCGACGCTGAATGAGTGGGAAACTGAGAACAAATCCAGTTCTCAGCTGCAATATTAGCAATATTCGCCGGTAAACATTAAAAAAAACCAAAACCACTGGACAGTGATGAAGCTTTAGGTTGTCGTGAAAAGCCTTGATTTTATTTTTCAAAACTGATTCCAGGGACATTGGCCTCGGGAAAGCTCCTGAAACAGGACAGCTCAGGCAGCTCGGGGGAGCAAATATTCCCCCTGAGGGGCAAAGGAGGGGAAAATGGAACCTGTGAGGAGGATGAGGGTGAAATATGGAGCCTGTGAGGGTGAAACGGTGTCCTGGAGGATGATGAGGGTGGAAATGGTGTCCTGAGGGGCGGCTGAGGGGAAATGGAGTCCATGAGGGGAGAAATGGTTTCCATGAGGGAGATGAGGGTGGAAATGGCGCCTGTGAAGGTTTGAGGGGCGGCTGAGGGGAAAATGGAGCCCGTGAGGGTGATGGAGGGACAATGGTGACAATGAACAAATGGATCAGGGGACAAATGGTGTCTGTGAGGGGACGAATGGAGCCCGTGAGGGGGATGAGATTGGAAATTGTGCCTGTGAAGGTTTGAGGGGCGGCTGAGGGGAAAATGGAGCCCGTGAGGGTGATGGAGGGACAATGGTGACAATGAACAAATGGATCAGGGGACAAATGGTGTCTGTGAGGGGACAAATGGTGTCCCGAAGGATGGTGAGGGTGGAAATGTCGACCTGTGGGGCTTGAGGGGCGGCTGAGGGGAAATGGAGCCCTTGTGGGGAGAAATGGTGTCCTTGAGGGGACAAATCGTGACCGTGAGGGGGATGAGGGTGGAAATGGCGCCTGTGAAGGGTTTGAGGGGCAGCTGAGGGGAAAATGGCGCTCGTCTGAGGTTACCTGGGCACACCTGGGCACACCTGGGCTCACGTTCAGCGGTTGTCACCTGCACTGGGAGGCTCCAGCGATGGGGGGGTGGCCCCTCTGGGACCTCCACCCCCCGAGGGCGCCCTCTGCCCCCATAGAACAGGGGGGACTCTCTAGCCTCTATAGGGTCTGAGACAGCAGGGGGTCCCCGTGGCCCCTCTGGGATGGGGGACACAGCCCAGGACCCCCCTTAGGACCCTCCAGAATTCCCCCAGCACGGGCGGGGAAGGTTTTGTGCGACCCTCGGGGCCTTTAGCGACCTGTACGCTATGGTCTCAGCGGTGAGGACCGGACTCTATGGTACCCCAGCCGCCCTGGCCGGCTCGGAGGACTAAACTCAGTGCTCACCGCACCGCTCTGGCCGGCGAGGAGGACCGAACTCTATGGTCCCGGGCCCGGCAGTGCCTTGGCGTCTCGATGACCCCGCGCAGGGGCAGAGCGGTCACTTCCGGCCTGGCCCGGGGGGGGGGCCCCGCGCGCCAAGATGGCGCAGGCCCTGTCGGCCGAGGAGTTCCAGAGGATGCAGGTGGGGCCGGGGGGTCCCGGGGGGCTCGAGGGAGGCCTGGGGGGGCTCCCACGGGTCTGGGGGGCCTGAGGGGCTTCGTGGGAGGGTCATGGGGGGGTCATAAGGGGTCCGGGGAGGGCTGGGGGGGGAGCTGAGGGGGGTTCGGGGGCGCTCGGGGAGGTCGTGAGGGCTCCTGGGGGGCTCTGGGCGGGGGTCTGGGGGGTCTGGGGGGTACTTGGGGAGTTCTGAGGGTTCCTGGGGCTCTGGGGGGGGTCCTGGGGGCGGCTCTGGGGGTCCCGGGAGGGCTCGGGCTCGGGGGGCTCCGGGGGTCTCGGGGGGGTCTGGGGGAGCTCGAGGAGGGCCCGGGGGAGGCTCGGGGGTCTCGTGGGGGTCTCTTTGCGGTCACGATAGTCGGGAGGGCACTTGGGGGGTCTCCCGATGGGCTTGGGGCAATCCTGGGAATTTTGGGGAGCTCCTCAGGGGGTCCCGGAATATCCCGGGGGTCGTTCCTTGAGGAGCTCGGGGGTCGTTGGGACATCCCGGGGGGGCTTTGGGGAGCCCGGCGGGGGTCGTAGGGAACCGGGGGGGGTTTGAGGACTCTCGGGGGGTTTGAGGACTCTCGGGGGGTTTTGGGGGGTCTCGGGGGGGTTTTTGGGGGGTCTCGGGGGTCTTTTTGCCCCCCTAAACCTCCCCAACCCCCCAGGCACAGCTGCTGGAGCTGCGCACGGAGAACTATCGGCTGTCGGATGAGCTGCGCAAGAACGGCGCCGGTACGGCCGGGGGGAGTTTGGGGGTCCGGGGGGATTTGGGGGGTCCCGGGGGTGCTTTGAGTGTCCGGGGGGGATTTTGGGGGTTCTGGGGTGGGGTTTGGGGGTCCCGGGGCTGGTTTGGGGGTCCTGGGGGTGTATTTTGGGTGTCCCGCGGGTGTTTTCGTGGTTCTGGGGGGAGGATTTTGGGAGTCCTGGAGGGGGTTTGGGGGTCCCGGGGGTGGTTTGAGTGTCCAGGGGGATTTTGGGGGTTCTGGGGGTGATTTTGGGGGTTCTGGGGTGGGGTTTGGGGGTCCCAGGGCTGTTTTTGGGGGTCCCAGGGTGGGTTTTGGGGGTCCTGGGGTGGATTTTGGGGGTTCTGGGGTGGATTTTGGGGGTCCCAGGGTGGGTTTTGGGGGTCCTGGGGTGATTTTGGGGGTCCCGGGGTGGGTTTTGGGGGTTCTGGGGTGGGTTTTGGGGGTCCCAGGGTGGGTTTTGGGGGTTCTGGGGTGGGTTTTGGGGGTCCCAGGGTGGGTTTTGGGGGTTCTGGGGGTGATTTTGGGGTTCCCAGGGTGGGTTTTGGGGGTTCTGGGGTGGGTTTTGGGGTCCCAGGGCTGTTTTTGGGGGTCCCAGGGTGGGTTTTGGGGGTCCCGGCTGTCCCCCCTCACCGTGCCCCCCCAGAGCTGTCGGGGCTGCGGCAGAGAGTGCAGAGCCTGGACAGGGACCTGGCCAAGGCCAACAAGGTGAGCGCGACCCCCACCCCAAATACCCCCGGGACCACCCTGAGACCCCCAAATCCCAACCGTGACCCCCCCGGGACCACCCCGAGACCCTCTGTGACCCCCCAGGATCCCCAAATCCCCCCCCCAGGACCCCCTGAGACCCCCCCCAGGATCCCCAAATCCCCCTCCCAGGACCCCCTGTGACCCTCAAATCCCACCTGTGACCCCTCCATGAGCCCCCCAGGACCCCCAAACCCCTCCCAGGACCCCCAAATCCTACCCATGACCCCCTGTGACCCCCCTGAGACCCCCCCAGGACCACCTGTGACCCCCAAATCCCTCCTGAGACCCCTCCAGGACCCCCCTGAGACCCTCTGTGATCCCCCTGAGACCCCCAAAACCCCACCCATGACCATCCTGTGATCCCCAAATCCCCCCCAGGATCCCTTCATGACCCCCCAGGACCCCCTGTGACCCCCAAATCCCAACCGTGACCCCTCCATGACCCCCAAATCCCTCCCCAGGACCCTCAAATCCTACCCATTACCCCCCCTGAGACCCCCCCAGGACCACCTGTGACCCCCAAATCCCTCCTGTGACCCCTCCATGACCCCCAAATCCCTCCCCAGGACCCCCTGAGACCCCCAAATCCCTCCTGAGACCCCCCCAGGACCCCTAACCCCCCCAGGACCCCCAAATCACCCTCCGTGACCCCCCCAGGACCCCCAAACCTCCCCCCAGGACCACCTGTGACCCCCCAAATCCCTCCTGTGACCCCTCCATGACCCCCCTGAGACCTCCTGTGACCCCCCCAGGACCCCCAAATCACCCCTGTGACCTCAGGCTGTGACCTCCCCAAGACCCTCCCCCCAAAACCTGCCCATGACCCCCCTGAGACCCCCCCCCAGGACCCTCAAATCCCCTCCAGGACCCTCTGTGACCCCCCCAAATCCCCCCCAAATCCCCCCCATGACCCTCTGAGACTCCCAAATCCCCCCCAGGACCCCCCCGGACCCCCCTGTGACCCCCATCCCCACCTTTAATCCCCCCAGGACCCCCAAATCCCCCCCAGGACCCCCCAAGACCCCCCTTGTGATCCCCCTCCCCTCTTTTCCAGGCCCTCAGTAAGAGCAAGAAGGCCCAGGTGGGTCCTGGGGGGGATTTTGGGGGTCCTGGGGGGGATTTTGGGGGTCCCTGGGGGGGATTTTGGGGGTCCTGGGTGGATTTTGGGGTCCTGGGTGGATTTTGGGGGTCCCCAGGGGTATTTTGGGGTTCCCTGGGAGAGTTTTGGGGTCCCTGGGGGTATTTTGGGGTCTCTGGGGGTTTCTGGATGGGCTCGGGGTGATTTTGGGGGTCCTGAGTTCATTTTTGGGTGTCCTGAGTTCATTTTTGGGCGTCCTGAGTTCATTTTTGGGGGTCCTGAGTTCATTTTTGGGGGTCCTGAGTTCTTTTTTAGGGGTCCCGAGTTCATTTTTGGGGTTCAAATCTCATTTTTGGGGTCCCCAGGAGGTGGAGGCGCTGCTGGGGGAGACTCGGATGCTGCAGGGGAAGCTGCAGAGCCAAGAGGATGATTTTCGTCTCCAGAACAGCACTTTGCTGCGGGAGCTGGCCAAGGTGGGAGCCCCAAATCCCCCCGAAATCTGCCCAAAATCAGCAAAAAATCACTGTCAAAATGAGCCCCAAATCAGCCCGAAATCACCAAAAAATCACTGTCAAAATGAGCCCAAAATCAGCCCAAAATCACACCCAAAATCAGCAAAAAATCACTGTCAAAATGAGCCCCAAATCAGCCCGAAATCACCCCAAAATCAGCAAAAAATCACTGTCAAAATGAGCCCAAAATCAGCACAAAATCACAAAACATCACCCTCAAAATCCCCCCGAAATCTGCCCAAAATCAGCAAAAAATCACCCTCAAAATGAGCCCAAAATCACCCCAAAATCACCCCAAAATCATTGCAAAATCAATGCAAAATCACCCCAAAATCAGTGCCAAGATCAGTATAAAATCACCCCAAAATCATTGCAAAATCACCCCAAAATCACCCCAAAGTCAATGCAAAATCACCCCAAAATCAGTGCCAAGATCAGGATAAAATCACCCCAAAATCACCCCAAAATCACCCCAAAATCAATGCAAAATCACCCCAAAATCACCCCAAAGTCAATGCAAAATCACCCCAAAATCACCCCAAAATCAGTGCCAAGATCAGTATAAAATCACCCCAGAATCATTGCAAAATCACCCCAAAATCACCCCAAAATTACCCCAAAATCCCCCCCAAAATTGGCCCTGAAATCCCCCCAAATCCCTCCCCAAATCACCCCAAAATCACCCCAAAATCACCCCAAAATCAGTGCCAAGATCAGTATAAAATCACCCCAAAATCATTGCAAAATCACCCCAAAATCACCCCAAAATCAGTGCCAAGATCACCCCAAAATCACCCCAAAATCACCCCAAAATCAGCCTGAACTCACCCCCAAAATCACTGCAAAATTCCCAAAAAATCACCCCAAAATCATTGCAAAAATCCCCCCAAAATCCACCCCGGGACCCCCAACACCTCCTGGGACCCCAAATTTCCCCCCTGGGGGTGCTGAGGCCTCTCGGGGGTCATTTTTGGGGTCCCGGGGGTCTCTGGGTTGATTTTGGGGTCCCAGGGTTGGGTTTTGGGTTATTTTTGGGGTCCCAGGGTTATTTTGGGGATGATTTCGGGGGTCTCTAACTGGGGGGGGGACCCCAGGAGTTATTTTGAGATCTTGGAGGTGTTTTTGGGGTGATTTTCGGGGGTCCCAGCGCTAATTTGGGGTGATTTTCGGGGGTTCCAGAGC